>PYFS01002689.1:0-300262 GCA_003671545.1 Ophiognomonia clavigignenti-juglandacearum | reverse complement strand
TTTTGGCCCAGGAGGATTTAAGGTTTGGCTCGGGTCGGCTCGTCTTATTGGCTCAAAAAAAAAAAAAAAAAAAAAAAAAAAAAAGCCCCCGGGGGGGGGGGGGGCGAAGAAACGTAAAGTTCGTGATATAGTTCTATAAGGGGAATGGTGGCGGGTATAATGGTCAGTAGAAATTTGGAGAAAATCTCACGGGGTATCTTTTTGAAATATATTCTTACGGATGTACATTAACACTTGCCTCACTTGGCTCATTCCAAAAAAATCAAAAAAAAAAAAAAAAAAAAAAAAATCGGATTACCCCAGGTAGATCGGACTCGTCCAGCGAACCTGCCCATTGAGGTGCGCAGTCCTGAGATTCCGGGGAAATGGTGTGCCATGTGGGCGTGTGAGACACCGGCACGCTGTATGACATGACGAGTGTACCGCCGTACGCTCCTCCCGATATTTTTATTTTGAGTGCTTGCATGACGCTACACGCACCGGCTCCCGCATTATCTCCGCCATCCTGAGTGAGCAGTAAAGAATGCCCAACAGTGACAATTGGGCTGTCGGACAACACAAATTGCGCATTATTCTACCAGGAAGTTATTTTTTGACCATTTGGTCGCGCACTGCACTAGCTCACAGACATCTCGTGGCCATCCCGACCCCGAGCGAAGTTATCACGCTACGGGGTCAAGCGGCGGGAAGCGTACAGTACAATTTGACACTTAACATACCAGAGTGGGATACGCTTGCACTTTTTCATTCTCTGCCACAATCACGCGAGGGGCTGTTAGTGCTGGCGTAGTTCTGCGGGGGCTCTGTTAGAGTGCATGCTTGCACCGCTGAGCTATGAGCTCCGTTGGCCTCCGTAAGCTTATGAGTTTCCCATTCTCGGCTTGTGGTGGTTCCTCTGAGTAAGTGGACATGGTTTGCTGGACGTAGTCACACTGAAAAGTGTTTGCTGCATAAAACCAAACAGAATGGTCTCAAGAAATGGAAAGTATGGTGTTTACTGCACGTCTTTGTGGGACTCCACAGGCGCGCTCACTGACATATGATCACTAAACTTGTGTGGACAGCCGCTAGAGAGAACATTCGCGCCGCCTGCGCGATGCCTGCAATGATCCATGAGTCCCCTACAAGACCCAGGACAAGGACCAAAGAGCCAATTCGGCTGTCTATTTCGCATAGTCATATCAGCATCGTTGAATTTACTTCTAACGTGCATACGGAGTCATAACATACAGATCTGCCCGGGCGAGAACGATCTACAGTAGATCCGGGGAACAGTGGGCCAGCAGATCATTCCGGGGCCGTGGCGCTCGGCTCCGACAGCGGCGATCACATCCTGCAGCACTGATACCAGTACAAATATACGCTTCTTATCACAAAACACAGACTACTGCGGTCCTCCGCCAATTATGCAAGGTACCAGAGGCTTGTGCAACAACGGCAAAAACGGCTATGAAACCAAGGGCAAGGCAGGAGAAGAGCAAAATCAGTAATGAAGCGCCCAAACCACAGCTCGGCCCCACCACGATCCCAGCATCAACGTCTCCGGACCATCAGTTGACTTTTGTCTGCGGTTTCCTCCCCCGCCCAACTGGATACAGTCACCACGCCACAGGGACCAACGGCGCCATCGACGTCAAGTAGGAAGCAAAGCCCTGCGAATACCGAATAGTTCTTAGACGCCACACATCACCTGGGGGATCCACTGCACGCGTGCACGTTTCAAACGCCGAGGTTGGCCGCATGCTGCAGGCTGCCATTGGCCGGGCCTGGCGAGTGGGCCGCAGCACGCCGCCCGGTGTTGATGATGTCCCCTTCCGCCTGATGAGTCCTTTCAACGCCCACCAATATCCAACTGTTTGAAAGTCGGGCGCTAGGCAGTTGCTGCCCCTGGCACGGGTTGCAAACATGCGCAGATGCAGAATCAATCATCATGATAAGTACAGTATGGCGGCCCGTCACCCCGAGGAGACTCGCCGTTCCGAGGTAGTATCAGAGACCGGCTTTCAGATTTTTTGATTTTTTTTCTCTCTCTCTTTTTTTCTGGTGCCTTGAAGGTTCATCGCCAACATGGTTGGCTTCCATTCCTTTGTTGGCTTGCTGGCAGTATCATGTGTGTGCGCCGCTCCTTTCCGCACACAACGGGACGCTGGCTCGTCCTCCTCCACGCACCTCAATGGGCGTGCCACGGCCACCGCAGACGACAAGCTCGTCTTTTGTCACTTCATGATGGGAATTATTTCAGATCGAACCAGTGCAGCGGACTACGACTCGGATTTCGAACTGGCAAAGGATCTGGGCATCGACGCCTTCGCTCTGAATATCGGCACGGATGACTTTGTGGACGAACAACTTGGCTATGCATATGAATCTGCGGCCAACAATGATATGAAGGTTTTTATCTCTTTCGACTTCAACTGGTTCGACCCGTCGACATCTGCCGAGACGGTCGGCCAGATGATCGCCAAGTACGGTGCGGAGCCGGCACAACTGATGGTAGATGGCGCCGCCTTCGCCTCTTCGTTCGCAGGAGATGGCCTGGATGTCTCCACCGTGCGAAGCGCTGCGGGAGTCGATGTGTTCTTCGCCCCAAACTTCCACCCGGCCGAAACGCCAGATCCGAGTGCAAAGGTCGACGCAGCCTTGAACTGGATGGGATGGAACAGCAATGGTGAAAATAAGGCCCCGACTCCAGGTACACCGAATATCACTGTTCTCGACGGTGACCATACCTATAAAGATTGGCTGTCCACGAGGTCTGACTCCACTCTCAGCAAGAGATCAGACTCCAAGTACATCGCACCGATTTCCCCATGGTTCAGTACACATTACGGCGCTGAGGTCAGCTACAGCAAGAACTTTGTCTTTCCCAGCGATCTCCTGTGGTTCGAGCGCTGGAACGAAGTCCTGTCACTGGCACCTCAATATGTCGAGCTGATCACGTGGAATGACTACGGCGAGTCTCATTACATAGGCCCTCTGTCCTCGCCGCACTTTGACGACGGAGCGTCAAAGTGGGTGAACGACATGCCGCACGACGGCTGGCGGGACATGGCCAAGCCCTACATTGCCGCCTTCAAGGCCGGCGCCACCTCTGTGGACGAGTACATCACCGAAGACAAGCTCGTATACTGGTACCGGCCGACAACAAGTACTGTCGAGTGTGATGATACCGATAACACCATGGCAGCCGCAACGAACGACAGCGGAAACTACTTCAATGGGAAGCCTAACGGCTATCAAGAAATGCAAGATGCAGTCTTTCTAGTGGCTCTTCTGACCGCCGACGGTACTGTGACTATCAATTCCGGGGATACCAGCCAGACATTTGATGGCGTAGCTGGAGCAAACGCGTTCCAAGTCCCCATGGGTGTCGGACAGCAAAGCTTCTCGCTGACCCGCGGCTCCGAGACTGTGCTGTCTGGCACGTCGTTGAAGGACATCCAGGACGAATGTACGTACCTGCGCCTACTGTGACTACACATGCCCACTTGCTGACCAGTATCACCAGGTATCTGTGGAATCTACAACTTCAACGCTTTCGTAGGCGTTCTACCCGCAGGAGCCGCGGATCCCCTTGCTGCCGATGGCCTGATCTCCTTCACCGAGGGGTTGTCCGTGACGACCTGCTCTGCAACCGCATCCCTGGGCACTCCCACTGACGTGACCGCCACCACGACCGCGATCAGCAGCGCGATTGCAACTGGATCAGGCCGACCGTTGCCCACCACCACGGCCGCTGCACAGACAACGCGCACTGCATCCCGCTCGATCCGCCCGACTATGGCACCGACATCAGGAGCTCAAGCCTCAGCAACCGGCGTGGCTGTCCCTTCGAACACCACCATACGTATCTCCCCGACTATACACCCCACAGGCACAAACCTGGGCCCTCGACCGACCGCATCTCGAGCCTCCGCCTCCGCCTCCGCCTCCGCCCCTGTACCCACAGCTGTATGCAACGCCGGAACGGTAGCAAGCGGCCAGTCCTACAATCTAGTCGGCCTCTGCACCTTCTCATGCGCGCACGGGTTCTGCCCCGAGTCGGCGTGCACCTGCACGTCCATAGGGCCCGCACAGACGTACATGGCGGGCATAATGACGACCGGCTGCGCCATTGCGGGCGAGGACGCGGCTTACGACGGTCTTTGCGCGTTTACGTGCTCGCTGGGGTACTGCCCTGATCAGGCTTGCACCACCAGCTGTTGAGAAGTAAGCTGTTGAATTGCCTGCTTTGCTTCGATTCTATCCTTTCGCTTCTTGTCGCTCTTTGCCGCAAAGAAGGGTTTTCAGGCAAATACCCAGCTTGTTTATTTTGAGCCGGCCATGGGCCCGGCTGTGGTGATGGGGAACTATTTGATTCTTGCATATACCTTTCTAAGGCCCGCATGGAGCTTGCGCGTTGCAAAGGATACGCCAGTACCTAGTATGCGATGCTTATGACTTAACTCAAGCCAATGAATTCATAGCAAGGCCTTCGTCGTCTACTGTACCTCCAGCAACAGTGCCAGTGGACCCTGTGAGTGTTGATCAGCGACTTAGCCGGTGGCGCCATGAGACAAACCGGTCCATTATGAGATGCACGAGGCATACAGAAGCGTCAGACTCGGTTGATCGGTAAGGAAAAAGTGGTGACTGTACCAGCTTCAGTGACAACACCGCATCAGGCTTTAGCTCAGCAGTGCCCTCTCAGCTCTGTAGTTGAGGATCATGTACCACAGTACACGGCACGTCCCAAGCCTCTAAGCATTTATTGTGCCACCGGCGCAACGCAGTGATACTAGTGGCAGTGATTGGTGTACTGAGTCGTTTGGTCCACGTTGGCGCGACCTGCTTCGCCTCGTCACCAACGTGCTTTACGTCTTTGTGCTGGCACTCTGAAAACAACTGTGACAAGCGATCTCGGGACATTTTCCGTGAACCATCTGACATAAATATGGGCGAGAAGCCCTTTGGTCATAATACCGAACCCACTTTTCCTCAAGTAAACACCAGACCGAGAGTCCGTACTCCGAGCGTCAACACCAAACAGAGAGCCAGCATAGTCGCATACCCAAAGGCTCGATCGTTTCATACGGCCTGCGTTCGACATGGGTGTGGGCGGTGCCTGAATGGTGAGAGGGAGGAGGGATACTCAATAAAATCGTCCCGGCTTGTGAGCAGTGAAGTCGTACTTGGTCGGCGACAGGTAGACGCTTGAAGATGAAGTGGGCAAAAAGTCTTAGGCATCACTCGCCGACTTCGGCCCGAGATCAGGACCCTGAAATTCAAGCCGAGCAATGACGTTCGAGTTGCCGAAACGTGCTTGAGTGGGCACCGATTCTGTTGCATGATTTTGTTGACCCCCGAGTTGAGGACACTTACTCTTCACTCCTCAGTCCTCTTCAGACCTCCTTGCCTAGACGTCCGTCGCTAGCTACCAAAGCCATCAGTCTCTACCACGGTCACATTCCCTTGACGCTGATCCGTTCGGTCCAGACCTCAATCCGACAAGATGGGATCTTCCAACCCGGCGCTGCCAGCGCTCAAGACCTCGCCCAAGTACATCTTCTTCACCGACTTTGACGGCACAATCACCCTGCAGGACTCCAATGACTACATGACGGATAACATCGGCTTCGGCGAGCCCTTGCGGAAGAAGGGCAACGAGTCCGTGCTGCTGGAGCAGCGCGATTTCCGCGACTCGTTCCAGGAGATGATGGACTCCATCACCGCGCCTTTCGATCAGTGCATCGACCTTCTCCTCAAGAACATCAAGCTCGACCCCTACTTCAAGGAGTTCTTCGCCTACGCCCAGGCCAACAACCTCCCTATCGTAATCCTGAGCGGCGGCATGGAGCCTGTCATCCGTGCGCTCCTCGAGCACCTGCTGGGCAAGGAGGAGGTCAAGCAGATCCAGATCGTCAGCAACGACGTCAAGGCTCGTCCGGGAAAGACCATCAACGAGGAGGGGGGCTGGGACATTGTGTTCCACGATGACAGGTAAGTCTCGTGCTCTGCGGGAACGCATGTGCCGTGGCGCTGACAATTTGTAGCGGTTTTGGACACGATAAGTCCATCGAGATCCGAAAATACTCCCAACTACCCGAGAGCGAGAGGCCCGGTATCTTCTATGCCGGAGACGGTGTGTCCGACTTGTCAGCGGCAAAGGAGGGCGATATCATGTTCGCCAAGGCCGGCCGTGACCTCGTTCTTTGGTGCGAGAGGGAGAAGGTGCCCTTCACGACATTCACCGACTTTAACGACATCTTGACTGTAGTAAAGGACGTCGTCTCCGGTAAGATCAGCATCAAGGACGCTGCGACTGGTAGGGCTTAAGAGGGTCAGACGATCTAGATTTTTGTTAGAGTTAGACATAGATGCAGACCAGAGTTTTGGACCATATCTTGCATATAGAAACAGTCACACTTGGGTTGGCAAATAAAGTCTCGCTTCACATGATGTCGAACTCAATCCTCCGTGCACGGGTGCGTACGGTGCACACCAGGTGGACGCCGGGGAATTTCCGGGGGTAAAGAGGGGGTGGTTGTCGTCTTGTACAAAGTAGCGTGTGAAGCCTCATGGTACCCCTACCACTCGGACCTGCGGAGCTGCCGGCCACCGCGAACCGCTATCGATAAGGACCCATTCAAAAAATTGCGGCTCCATTCAATCTTGGAAATTCAACGACATTGCAATTCAACAGCGCAAACTTGCATACCTACGCTACAACTCCTTCCCACCAACACCATTCCACTTCAACAGATCATGGCGCCCTCAACTACCGTCGCCAAGAAGGGCGATGCTCCCAAATTCGAGATTGATCCTGATCAGGTACTATTCCCTTCAAGCGGCTCATGCGCATGATGGCCTCACTGACATCCCATCGCAGGCCCTCAAAGCCTCCAAGGCCCTCCTCGCCCACATTAAGAAGACAGCGAGCGACAATGCGGCGAACGCGACCAAGAAGAATCTTCTCGACGAAGATGACAAGCCCACCGCCTTGACCGAGACGCCAATCTGGTTGACCTTCACCACCAAGCGCCACATCCACGACTCCAAGAAGCTGCAGCCCGCCAAGATTGTTCTGCCGCACCCTCTCAACGACAACCCGGAAGCCACCATCTGCCTGATCGTCGCCGACCCCCAGCGCCACTACAAGAACCTCGTGGCCTCGGAAGACTTCCCCGAGTCGCTGCGCGGCCGCATCACCCGCGTCATCGACCTCAAGCACCTGCAGGCCAAGTTCAGACAGTACGAGGCCCAGCGTAACCTCTACTCCGAGCACGACATCTTCCTCGCCGATGACCGCGTTATCAACCGCCTGCCCAAGGCCTTGGGCAAGACCTTCTACAAGAACACCACCAAGCGGCCCATACCCGTGGTTCTCCAGAAGAAGAAGCTGCGTGAGCACGGCACCCGCAGCAAGCGCGTCAAGCAGGACACCACCGAGGTCAACTGCCGCCCGACAGCCGAGGTCGTCAGCGAGATTGAGAAGGCGATCAGCGCCGCGCTAGTCCATCTGTCCCCATCGTCCAACACGGCCGTCAAGGTTGGCTTGGCGAGCATGGCGCCCGAGGCACTGACCGAGAACATCGCCAAGGTCGCCCACGACATGGCCACCAAGTACGTGCCCAAGCAGAAGAATGGCATCAAGAGCATCTTCGTTAAGGGGCCCGAGACCGTTGCGCTGCCCGTCTGGCAGGACAGCGAGCTGTGGCTCGACGCCGCGGCAGACGTGGTCGCCAGCGGCTCGGAGCTCGCCAAGGCAATCGAGGCCAAGATTGAGGCACGCAAAGAGCAGGCTAACGTGGGCAAGAAGCGCAAGACGCTCGACGCCGCGGAGGAGGAGCCTGCGCCCAAGAAGTCTAAGAAGGAGAAGAAGGGCGAGACGGTGCCTGAGGGAGATGACGAGAAGCTTGACAAGCAGATTGCGCAGCGCAAGACGAAGCTGCGCAGTGCGAAGACGAAGGCCAAGGCTGCTGTCGAGAACTGAGCGAGCTTGTGACGTCGTTGGTTCTTTCAGCATTGGGGGCGTTTTGGCGTTGGGAAGATCTGCATACAAATACCTAGATTGGTTGGCTGGAAGGCGGGCCAGCTGGTGACAAATACAAGACTTACACATCAGGTTCGCTTCCTCCACAGCCTCTCCACTCGAGCCTCGTTGCTTGCCTGGCCATTAGTGTCAACGCTGTCCGTGCTCTCCAAGGGGGTGTCAAGGCGCCATCACACCGAAACTACTGCCCCCGCCCTTCATCTTCGCGCTCACTCTTAGTGTGTTTGCTGCGCGGCAGTTGTCCTCCCCCGACTCTCCAACTGACACCACAACGTCATCTAACCATGTTTGTACTGAAGTATCGAGGACACAAACTTGTCAATCAGTAGATGTAGTCACCCATTCCCTTGGGTATACCGTTTTGGAACGACTGACCCCCGACGCAACGGCGGCGTGATTAGACTGGGGACGCCAAAGTTCAGGTGGACTAAGCAGATCGCCATTTAATCAACGTCGACTCAAGCAAGTCAGGGTATCAATTAAAGTGTTTGATTTCTTTGGGGTCGAGATTGAGATGTGGCACGACGCATACCCGCACCTGAAATCAGAAGGCAAGTGCCGATATTTTTGAAGAGTATCAAGTTAGTCAAGTCGTAACCCTTGCATTACTCTGGTTTTACGGAGTCGTCATATGGATCGGCACTGGACAAGGCCAGAACGAGGAAAGATACGTCTGTCCAGCGCAAAGAAAGACACTGAAGCGAATATGCGGGGTCTCCAGAAGCTGCCGGCCCCCGCTCCATTTAGCGGTTACTTAGGTAAGTAGGTAATACGTTTTTTTGGCGCCGTAACGGTACTGGGAGACAGGGCCCTGTCTCTTGGTATAAGTAGCACAACACACAGGCTATACCGCATCATTACAAATCGATCTGTATGGTAGTGTCAGCTGTGAATCAACGCGATGAGAACGCAACAATTTGCATGTGATCTGCCTTGGATTTTACCTCAATGACTTCCTCTTCGGGCTGGGGCCACGACGATGGAGCACAGGCTAGGGAAATCGAAGAGGGTCTGGCTACCACGCACTACCTAGGTAACAACAGTTGGCTGTATTCGGAGAGCTACCTAGCCATCACGACGTATTGCGTCTGGAGACTTGGAATCGAATGTGACTTGAATGTTTTGAGATTCGCAAGTAGATGTAATTTGAATGGAAGAAATGCTATTTGTCGATCATATTGAGGGAATGGAACGGGTATCTACTACACACATTCGACGGCCTTTCGAAGATCGACCGCCCATACTAGAAATGAGGGGTCTGAAAGGCATATAACATTTTGTTTCCTCAGCTTCTGTACTGGTGAGGTAGGTAGTATACTTGTACGAGAGCTATGTGTCTCAAAATCGAAGAGTGTTTAAGGCCGTTTTCCTGCGATTTGCAAGGGAGCTCAGGGTACTGAGTAGCTAAGCTCAGTGTTGGTGAATTCATATTCCTTACGGAAGTACCCAGGTACAGGTAGCTTCCGTATTGTTTCCGTATACCGTCCATATTGATTAATATTTCTAGAATGCTGCTCATGCCTGGCTCAAGGACATAAGTGAGCCCAAAGTGGGGCAACGTTGCTCTACCATCTGCCGGCTCTACGCTTCCTTCAGATCGAATAATCGAAGCCCCAAGAAGCAGTTGATGTTTACAGCTCTCCCAAACTGCATCAAGTGACTACCTAGGTATATGTAAATCAGCTTCGCTCTTGCTTTGTTCGCCTATCTGGTAGCTTGGTCGAAAACGACGAAACATCCATGTCCATTAGCATACCTTGACTACGATAGACGGCTGTATCTGCCCATGCATCACCTAACTGCGTGTCTGCAAGACAATTATGTTGTTGAGATCTGCAGTTGCACAACCCAAGATACAATGTCTGAGGTAAGAATTCTGGCATATTGCGTGCCTGAAGTTTCGTTTATGGGAAGACTGGGTCTGGAGAAAGAAGCGGCGCACATAAGGTAGGGGAGAAGGTGAAAGTAACAAAATGGAACCATCGGAGATCGGCAGCTTGTCACCACAGGAAAAGGAAAATTGGAAGTGCATTTAAAAGGGTGGTCAAGGTTTCCGCAGCTCTCGCCAGCTCGCGTGCAGTGGAGGGTCCTTGGTCCTCCCTGGTCCCCAGCACTCGACCTCCATATCCAAACACAACAAACCCAGCCGTGTTCTTCGACGCTGTATTTTCGCCGCATCCATCGGCTTTGGGACCCGCTCGCCCCCGCGAGTTGCCCGGAGTCCAGAGACCTCTGTTGCTGGGCACACTTTCCGCACCGACCCGCGGGGCATGGGGGTATCGCTATAATACATTATCACAGCTACACCCAACATGTAACCCGCCTCCCCATCCTTCACCTGTACCGCCACTTCGACAGCGCCCTGTAAGATTACCCAAGTAAGGGCAATCATCGTACCCTTCTTTTCTAATCAAAAGACCGTGCTGCGGGCGAAGGAGTATCGGATTTGAGGTGGGCGTGTTTGTGGAGGCGGGTGGTGATTTAGCCTTTGACCTGGGGCGCGTAGGCGGGCGGGCGCCCTCGAATTCTGCGATAAGCGCCCAGAAAACTTAGCGCTGCAAAGATGCATTGCAGAGGTACCCTAGTGACATGGTGCGGGCCGCTGTGGCTAAATGTGGCGTCACAGTAAAAGGATCTGTAGGGCATAGTAATAGTAGATATATCCTAGTTGGCACGGCACGACCACGTATTGCAGAGGTTCAGATAAGCGGATGCCTTGTCTCAATCCTGGGGTGGGACTCCAACTGGCTGCCATGATGTCTCGCTGCGACACGACCAGTGGAGAGAGGTCAAGGCGCAGTATCTAGCTAGTGTCGAACTCCAGCTCGAGCTACTAGAGCTTCAGTCAGTCAAAACGGCTACCCCGACATTGCGAGAGAGGTTCCAGCGGTACTTCTCATGCCAAACACCACAAGATGTCTCTTGCCACTCTAACGCTCACGTGTGATACTACTTCAGACTTATATTTCTGAACTCGGTAATAGGGAGAAAGGGGTGATTATGCACTTCAGGCATTGCCGGGCACACTGCTTTCTCGTATGAAGCTGTTTCGGAGTACTAACATAGCTCTTGCGCCGGCCCCTCAGCCTTGTCCGCAAAAGGCAAGGTGGTCAAGGGTCTTGACCAATCAAAGCGGGGCACGCTAGCACTAAGACGAGGCTGTGACCGATCGGGCAGAGTATAAGCCATTTTATCACCGTACCGTCAATATGACTTCAATTCAGGATTTTCAGCTCGGCACCTGCTTTTAGCTACCAAAACCCGTAATACAAGACAACTATATAATCTTGAGGGTGTCCGAACCTCTCTCGCCTTCTGCTCTCAACACAATTGCCTTTATATATTGCCAAATCCTTCCACATTCTTTGTTCAGGGCTCAGAGAGGGACACTGTTGTCAGTCTGGGAATTTCCGGTTCTTTGCGGCCTCAAGTCCTCCCTTTGATTTCAACTCGCTGAGCGAGCCACGACATGACCTGCTCTGCAACATATCAAGATCATGTCTACGCCTTGGCTTGGCGTTCACCAAGTGCAGTCTTCGTCTCGTTTGGGACCTTGGACTGGGGAAGGTAATTTCGCACATGTACGCAAGGCAATGACTTTCCAAGGTTGTCTTTCATTGAATATCCCTGCAAAGTACGAATGTCACCTGTCAAGTCCTTTCTACATTTCTGCAGACCCGCGAGACGTGAGTACTTTAGCCCCGTCTACCCTTCCGTTTTATGACGACGGAATGCTATGTTACCCGGCGACAGGGCATGGTCTGAGTATATCAGATTCCTCTTCCGGCCATCTACAGTATCAGTATCAGTCGTGGCCCAGCTGTGCGAACTAGCAAGTACCGTATGGACAGCACCCGGCACTTCCACAGCTGCCGATCTGCCGCATCAGCCAATCATTCGATCAGTGGACTAGTCCGGGGTCTTACATAGGCAATTCTGCCTAGTAAGTAGCTGTAGTTCACGCGTAGCAGATGGGCGTGGTCGTAGTGCGGGGTGAGAGCTACGTATACACTAGTGAAGGAGAGTGGCCTTGGGTGTACGATGTATTGAGAAGGAAGCCACGTTGTGTAAGTAGCTATATGTTAAAGCGTATTTTCACTTCCTGTGCTTCGGCGTGGCCACTTTCCCCACTCAGCCCTTTTGATTTGATCAGCGATTCGGTCAGCCTTTTCCGATTTCTTTTACGGTGTATAGGAGGCCGCCTTTTGTTACTTTGTGTTAATTAATCTGTAGTAGCAGTGGCGGCCGTTGTGCTTTCTTGATGTTTTTTATTGTGGCCGCTATCTCAGGTTCGAGCCCGTTATAAACAGTCTGACCCCAACCTTTCGAACTCTTGACAGGTTAAGGCTGTTGACAGATCTTTAAACGTTTGACAGCCCCTTAAAACACAAACAACTTGTTCATATAATCAGAATATCAAGTGATTAATAGAATAGTGAATATGATCGAATATGATCGCTATTGGTATCAATTTGTAGGAAAGTCGCAGGTCAGGCTACCAAAAACGTAGTCTGGCGATGGCTGGCATGTGCCAGACAGGCATTAGACTATTCAAAGACACCCCATCCCGCATAGGTACTACTGAGACGACCCTCACATGTACTCTCAACGTCGAGACTAAAGATCCTTGCGCTTTCCCTGTGTGTTTCTTAGTGATGTAGTTACTGGCACAGAGGAACTGCCTGCCGGGGTCCAGTCAACAAGGCTCTGAGTTTTGAATGGCGGTCGCAACATCTCTGTGCCTACGAGTTACAGACCCTTGCCCAACTTTGAAGTGGGAGCGTCTTCATCTGATTCCCTCCGACCTGGCATACTCCAACAACCTCTAAAGACCTCGCTTCTCCAGTCCCAAGTGTGCACCCACCAATTACCCTCCCTGCCCTTTCCTCAAGCTTCCCCGTCCTCTTCCCACTTTTTTCCAACATTCTTTCTTACTGCCTTAGGGTTCATCACGCAAATCAATGGCGATGAACTCCAATCCTTCCCAAAGCCAAGGGCACACCCAGCCTGGTACCCATATCCAGCATCAAGCCGCTCCTACTGCCGCCCCAATGGAACGCACGGAGCGCATGTTCAACCATGTTCAACATGTCCATCCATACCATAGGCTTCTTGGAAGCTCTGAATATGGGCGCCCTCCCCTGCAGAGCACACCACGCCTTAGCATTTGCATCCAGGCACAAGAGCGAGCCACACCTACCTCCAACCCTGCGGGAAGCCAGCCCCGCCCGTCCGGGGGTGCAGATCAGGGCCACAGCTTCCTGAAGACTAGGTCCTGAATTGGCCACATCAGCACACAAGCAAATGAACCTTGGAAGATGGAGCTCATCGGTAGGTTTCTCTTTGTACAGTCCCTTGCCCCGGCCACAACAGAAGATGCACAGCCCCTATCCATGTAATGGAGGTCCCAAGCTCTGGAGGGTACCCCGCCTGGAATGATTGGTGGGCCTGACCTGAATCTTGTGTATTCGCTGGGTCTTTGCTGACATAAATCTCCACGTAGGAGGCCCGTCCTGGACACTGCAAGTGCTGAGCCCTGGTTCTGCGAGGCATCCACGCAGTGCAGTTCTCAGCTACAGTCGATGCGAGCGGAAAATCCGCCTTATGGAGCCACCAGAAACATTCCACGCTAATACTCGGCGCCTCTGGGTTCGTCACCACAGTCGACTAAATTGAAATGAAGAGCAATACTGTCAGATCACCGCGTGTGCTTCTGGCTTGGAAACGACCCGTCTCGGCGGGCACTAATGAAAGCAGCCCTAGAGACCATGGACAGCGCCTCGAAATCGGAATTGGCACTCTTCACAACTGGCCACGGAAGAACGTCCAGGTCAGCACACGGGAGAATGGCCTGGAGTAAGATCGTGCGGGCCGGTCAATGCCGCAGTGGTAGTATGATTGCAAGATTGCATTTACGAACGATGTTTCTTCTGGGTACAGCAATCATTGACTGATTTTTACGTGTGAAAGGGACGGAGATTGAGACATGTTTGAGAGGGATAGCATACTTTGCACCGGAACACAAGCGTCAGGTTTGTTTCTAGCTGGATAATTACGTGCCGGAGGGCAGCGGGCAGCCCTCGGAACGGAACACTTCAGGCAATGGGGCCTCCATCCACCGTTGGGTAGGGCAATATGGCCAGGCTCTCTGGAATTTCCAGACTCAGCAGCATCGTCGCCATCCTCGTCGTACTGTTAGGCATGGAAGTGTTGGCAGATTCATTAGATAGTTCACTCTTTGCTGGCTTGATCAATGAACATTAGCCTCGGTTGCAACGGGCACGAAGTGAAACACGGTCCAATCGATTCATACCTAGGTATGCAGGAACATGTGATGATTACTAAAAAATATAGCTTCAGCTTAAATATCTTGAGGTCCGGATTTTCGGTTGCGTAGACGAGTCTGTGAGGCCTGAATTCGAGAAGCATAAAATTCATCCCAATGAAGCTCCAGCTTGATCTTGCACGCCAGGGTGCCCAGAGAGCACTCAAGGTTTGTTTACTGGTCCACACGCGGCAAAGTAGGAGCTGAAGCTGCATCTCCTGAAGCCGGAGCTGATGATATCGTAAGGCTTCTATAGACCGATCCGCCCATATACCAATAGTTGAGTGTCTGCGGCTCTCGAGAGGCCCACAGCCACTTCTGGCTGAACTGGGGCCTTTTCTCTCGCTTAGAAGAATTCCCTACCATGGCGTCAGATGCTGTGCTAACAATATCACAGAGATGAAGAAAAAGTCCAAAAAGATGGCTCTCTGGACTCTATGTATGAGCGCAGGCTTGGAACTGCCTCATGCCCTGGACAAGTTTTCAGTGGAAAGGTTGTAACCACCAACAGTCATGACTAGTGGGCATGATTGCATGCTGTTGAACCCATGGGATCACTAGGATGGCAACAACCGGATCTCAAGACAAGACGCCGTACTGTGGACTGTGCCTTTGTCTGTAGTAAATGTGGTGCTTCCAAAAGATACGGCACATGGATTCCAACTGCCAGGGCAGCAAACCAGCAATGCAGCATCATGGATGATGGTACTCGTCTTCTGTTGTGACCAGGCTTCTAGACCTCGGGACTTGATATTGAATCTTGATTATGACAGAGCCGCCTACAGAATAGCCCTCAGGGTGCCGGCTCGACCCTCCAGGGCTGGAGTGCTGGGTTATGAGTACCTACCTTGTACGCCATACCGAGTCACTGGTTAGGCGTGCCACCGGCTCTTCACTAACCCCTCAACCTCCCCTTCGTCTCCATCGCTGCCTTCAATTTCAACGCAAGGTTCCATCAGAAGCACTGAAATTTTGCAAGATAATCATGATTTCGGCACACAAATCAACAAGATATAGGCCCAATCACCAAAGACAACAAAAGGTGCCTTACTCAACGTGAACTAGCAGCGTCGACCCAGTTCAACTCGTACCATGCTTTCTCTCTGCACTCCGTTTCTCGTCGACGTACAAAACGGAGAGCCTGGTCTTGAAAGTCAAGACGAGACTCCATCGCAAAGAAGAACAGACGACAGAACAAGAGGCGACACTGCGCTTCCTAATCAGATACACCGCAGCAGAAAATCTTCAAGGCAGAAGAACTGAAGTCGAAGACGACTCTTATCAGACTCTAAACCTTGGAAAAAGAAACGCGCAACCTAAAGCAAAATGGAAGACACGGGAGATAGCCCAGAGCAGACAGTCCCCGCGATGGGCGCTGACCAGGTCGTTCCTGCTCCTCAACCACATGGATTGGAGGACAGTCCCGTCCTCCCTCCGGGCTCGGCCCAAGGCAGCCAGGAGATAACAAATGATCATCCACATTGTGAGATTGGTCCCATGAGAAGAAGCCCGTCACCATTCACATCGCACACATTGAGTCCTGGACCGGTCGAAGGTGCCTCTCAGCACACTCCGCCTGGAAACTACAGGCCGACAGCCTCCAGGTCACCGTTTGAACCAGCACTAGCTCCACCTCCTTCTAGATACGTTCCCTTTCGACGAAACCTCTCAGCAAGCCCTAAACCTCCGCCGTCGCCGCCGCCTCCTACGTCGGTCAACGAGCCATATCAGCAGCATGCTCACGAGGGCGCGCAGAGCAACATCTCTGGAGGCCAGCCTGTGCAGGCGTACGGCTCATCTCTACTAGCCACGATTAATTCTGCGCAGCATCTACCACAGTTGCCGCTGGAGGGCCCATACAGAAGGGATCATCACCAGCTACAAAGTCAGAGAGCCTTCACACCAGGTGGCTACAACCCACACGACTACTGGCCCTGGACCAACCGCAGGCCACCTTGGTCACAGAGGACAGTTCAAACCACTGTGTCGACCGTTTCATTTCCACACTATGTTGGATTCGAGAATCTAGCGCAGCAGCGCCAGATCCTTGGCGGCCAAACAGTGCACCCACACATGCCCCCGGCACCGGTCCAGACCCATATTCCACGAGTCTACCACCCTCCACCTACAACAAGCACCTCGATCCCTCCTCCCGTCATCGATGCCCATCCTGCACCGTTCGAACAGTTTGAGCAAATTTATTATCGACTCCTCTCTCCTCAACAATGGCAGGCCCCTCCAGCTCACCAAGCTGAAGATACTCCAGGCATCCTTGCGACTGCTCCGCTAGACCTTGGTCTGCATCTACAAGGGTTCGGAAACGAGGAAGTAGAGGATTATGAAGAGGAGGATCAACAGCAAGACGCGGAGCCGCCGAGAAAGAGGACAAGGCTTCATTAGCAGCTGGAGAACCACAGACCGCTTTTGGAGAGTAAGCTGGCCCTCGCACCGCGTCATCTAGGCAGCCTTGGCCAGCCAACGACTATCAAGCTCACCAAAATACCACAGAGACCACAGAATGGAGCATTTGCTGCTCGGAATACCGAGACATCACATCGACTTGCCTAGACAACAGCGGTCTGAAGAGCATCACATGCCATAGCACAGGTGGGGAACCAAGACAGGTTTCGAGGCGCCGAGTACTACATCTGCGAACAACTGATTGGCAGGTATCGAACGCTTCTCCAGAGCGAACGAACATATCAGCTGCGCGACTATAGCCTCGAGCCCCGGCATCCCGCCAATCCCCTCCGCGGCGGCCATTCGAGCATCTTGATCGGTGCCCTTCAAGATGGGGGAGTCCAGGGGGTCTTCCCCCTCCGTTCGAACTCGACAGCGGAAGAGGCTAGAGTGCAGTCAAGATACAGTGATGCAAAATCTAAGCCATCTTACGAGGTCAAAGGCCAGAACACAAGACGAGATACGATAGGAAGGCGATTCACTTATGCACACCGCGCCTTCGACTTCTTAGAAACCCGCTTTCGTTTTGCCGACTGTCCTCTTCCCTTTCTCGAGTTTGTTTCCCTCTATCGACTGCCCCTGAACCCCGCCGACTGCCTCCTTCCTCCATCTACTTCCCTCATTCTCCGATTACCATGAGGTGATCGAGAATTTAGACTGGTCAGGGATAGGTCTGGGGGATAATGGGTCAAGAAGGGGCCATGGGCGGTCGAGGAGACCTCGAAAACCCGACCGGGAACAACAACACAGTACTATTCACTTGTCGCCTTCTGGAAGAACACCAAATCAAAACGGATAGCGACGTGTGGTAGAAGCTCATGCGTATGTGAGCGTACAGACACGCAACGGGGCAGTTTGTATACAGTATACGGCGGGGAAGCTGCACTTGGAAAAGGGATTATATATATTCGCATCGCTAGAAACTGATTGAACAGACGGTTATTGAGGGGACATATATCAAAGGTGGCATGGTTTGGAGTGAATGAGCTAGAAGATGACGCTCTTGGAAAGGGCCACGGTAGATTTGAAGACAAGCGCTACCAGACTACTCAAAGATCGATGATCACGCAATCAGACATATGGGCGCAGAGAGCAATGGCCAGCGATGCGGTTAAGACAGAATTGAATCGAAGTAGTTCATTATGATACTGTGTTCTAGGTATGAGGTCTCGTGTACGTGAAGACTCAGGTCGCCGCGCCACCAGAAGGAGGCAGCCGGGGCCTAGTTGATGCCAGCACGATGGTTGAGCTCGGTAAAGTTTGTGTAGGCCAGCTCCGCCAAGAAGCCTATAGTGACCTTGGCGAATTCCAGCATGTAGTCGAGATCAAGTTGTCTGATAGTGTCGTTTGATGTGTGGATGTACGGATAGCTCTCTCCAGCCTCTTCGTCCAAGAAACCAGACTCTCCCAGGGCGGCAGACGGGAAGCCGCTGTCCCAAGCGGTCGCATGGTCGGAGCACTTGTACTTGCAGGACATGTCGCCTGTCTTCGCATTCGAATATGCTTCAACGACCCTCTTGGTGAAGGTCGTCAGGTTTTGGTGGACATGGTTTCCATGGACGGCAATCCGAGGGCCAGAACCCGTCATGTTTTTCCCTGGCCAGCCCACCATGTCGAAATTCAGCATAGCCTTCACAGGCTTCGACTCGTTTCGATATGTGTCGAACACCGACTTGGAGCCAACCAAGCCGATCTCTTCTGCAGCCCAGAAATGAAATTGCACTTCGTTCTGGACACGCTTTCGCGCGAAAAGACGGCCTATAACCCGGGCGACCTCGAGCAGCATGGCGAGGCTCGAGGCATTGTCGTCCGCTCCGGGGGCATCCAGATTGTCCCAGAAGGAATGATTAGACGGAGATGGTCTTGGATAGGGCAAGGGGTGAATGATCGAGTCCATGTGTGCTCCTACAATGACGAGGTCGTGGACTACGCTCCAAGGATTGTCGGGAAGGATTTTGACGACTAGGCTTTTCTGTGGAGTGTTGTTGGGAATTGTCCTGTAGGAAACCGGGTTGGTGCTGTTGGTGAAGGAGGACTCTCTATCGACTAATCAGTACATATCGCAGGCCACCACTTGAAAAGTGCAATCAAAAGTTGGGTAGAAATTATAGAATGCCGTTGAACTTACAAATCTTTATAGACCATAGACTCGACTTCGGATTCGGCGTAAATGCCATGGTTCGAATAACACTGGCGGTTCGGGTGGTGCAACCACTATTTCTCACCCTCTTCCTTTGAACCGGCAAATCTGCGAAGATGTTGCAAGATATTGGTCTTGTTTAGAAAGGGCAGCAACTCCTCTCGCACAACCTTTTCTTGGTACAGCTTGTCAGGGTAGGCGACTTTTGCGAGCGGAAAACCAGGCTCCTCTGCGAGGGCTGTGGCAGTATCTGGACAATACTCTGGCCCAAGGTGAGGCAGGCAGGGAGGCAAAATGGTAACTCCTAGGCTGACCAGGGCACCGAGAACAAGAAGGACTTTGAAAACCATCTTGAAAATAGCTGGTGACCGTGATAAGTAAGTATTGTGGCTGTAAGAGTGTATGTAGGTGAAGTAGGTGCCTGCGTGTGGGCCGGAATGATACTGCAGAACAAATGCTGGTGCTGGATGCCGGTTGAGGAAAGGTAGGGTGCTGAAGGTTGGAAGGAGGGCAAGTCAACAAAGGACCGCCCACGGAAGAGCGAAATGATACAGGAAGACTTGAGGTGCATGTGTGTGGAATTGTGCTCAAGTCGTGCCTTCCTTTTTCTCTGTCCAGTGACCCGGCTACTCTAGGTACTGTACCTACTACCTAGGTACCTAAGTTCCAGGATTTTTTGGAGAGCTGCAGTTCAAACTCACTGAAGATTCAATTCCGGTGATTTTTATGCTGTCCAGTCGATCAGACGTGGGAAATCGTAATATCTACATACCTAGGCAGATATTCTTGTGTATCCGTTGTCGTATCTACTACTCACTTGAGCACCATGAAGCCATGTATACTTGCCATAAGGTTGCCCTTTTCTCGCCCGAAATTATCATTTTCATTGATGCGAGCTAGCAGTTTGTTTTGTGGACCTGCAAAGGAACCATGAAATATCAGAGGCTCCATCGTGTCTGGAGCATTGTTATGTGTTCACCAAGTTTTCTCTTTCTTCCATGCATAGTGAAATCCGCAAGTTGTGCGCAGGCTTGATCTGGGCCGGTGTCATCGGCCGAGAAGCGGGTCAGCGCTCACCCGGCCCCGGTCCCGATATCCCGGACCGAAAACGCGCCACTACGTCCGTATATGTGCTGCGTGCCTCCCAACTACCGAGCAAGGTGATGAGTAGAGACCTATTGGAATCAAACAGTTAGCGAGGCTCGCATATCATTTCCCCTACTCCCGGGTGTCTCGCGGAGGCATACATAACGAATCCTCTGACTTGAAGATGGCCGTTCGCCGGGTATGCGTACGTAACGTGAAAGAATTACACACAGCACAAGCATCACAGATGTCGCCGAACGAAAGGCTGAGATACAGTACCGGGCTCTTTTGTGATTTCGCTTGCGACTTGACAGCTGTTCCGGCGTTGTCAACAAATCTCACTGTGTCAAAAAATCAGAGTCAAATGTGGTACACCCGGCTTTTCCTTTAGTACACCCGACATTCTCATTTCTCCCACCCGGTACCCCAGTTTTGCGGGGCCGTACATATAAACTCGGGGTAGCTTTCTTTGTCATCAGGAATCCTGACATAATCTGGCCGCATTTTTCTCCCACCCGAATATATCTTTTCCATTTTTCACCCACTTATTTCGTGTTAACGCCTTCTCTTTATAATTATAACGCTTTTTCCCCAACACTATTTAACTCAATGCTATTAAACTCAACATTCTTTTATTCAACGCTATTTAATTTAATATTATTTAATTTAACGCTATTTAATTTAACGTTATTTACTCTAATATTATTTAATTAATTTAATTTCGCTATAAGGTTTAATATATTAAATTAAATAACATTAAATTAAATAGTATTGAATTAAATAGCGTTGAATTAAATAGCGTTAAATTAAATAATATTATATATTTAAAAAGCGCTATAATTATAAAGAGAAAGCGCTAGAACGAAATAGGTGGATGAAAAATGGAAAAGATATATTGACCATTTAGCGGTGGATGCCAGGGTCCGGGTTAGGGTTAGGGCTCTACTTTCATTTTATATGTACAGCCCCGCAAAATTGGGGTACTGGGTAGGGAAAATGAGAATGTCGGGTGTACAAAGGCTTTACGGGGTGTACCACATCTGGCTCAAAAATCAGGCTTGTTGGGTTTGTGACCATTGGTGGCCTTGGGTTCAAGGCTTGACAAGTTGATAAGCGAGGCTCGGATTGTCCGCAACGCTGCTTGGCAATTTTGACAGGCTTGACAGGCTTGTCTGCGATCCACCATTTTTGTGCAAATCAGTGTCACTGACCACAAATCCGAACGTGCTACGGCAGATGCTGTTGAACAAAATTCGCCTGCAATGTTGTGGAGGCTCCCGGCGTTCTCGAAGCATACTTAGTAACCGCGGCCCATCCGGACCAGAACCTTGGACATAGGTATATATATTACGATAACAACGTCCGTCTTTCGGACTCCGATGCGCATCTCCAAGGACCGAAATTCTTGACTTGTTGCGGATTAGAGTTCTACCAAAGGCACTCACTCACCAACGCAAACCATCATTCCATACGCACCCACGGAGTCTTTCTCTCTCCTCTCTCCTAGTTTCTACAAGCTCATCGTAAGATATCGTCTGCCATGACTTCTCAAACCCGCGCTCCCACCGAGAACCAGCTCTCGCCCCTCCACGGCCCGCACGTTCTCATCACCACCCACAACGATGAGGGCAAAGCCGTGATCAAAGAGACGGAGCCCGTCAAAGTACACCCACTCCCCCTACCCCACACTTACCACACTCCACAACCTCCTGATTCCTGGGAACTCATACACGTACACACAAGTACCGCTGCCCACTCAGCTCACTAACACTCACTCACAGTGGGTCGGCTATGACGAAGACAAGCTCTCCATGGCCGTGCTCTGGACAACGCAATTCCCCACCGACCTCAACGCCGAGGCCGACATCAAGCTGCACCGCGAGCGCATGGCCCAAGGCGGCACGGGGCTTGCGTTGGGAGGAGGAACCGTGCTCCGTTACGTTGATTTCGCACCTGATTATGAGGTACTTTTTTTTATCGTCACAACGCCGCGACAACCAGAGGACGGGTGGGCAAGGCATGAAGGACGCTAGCTAACCTCTCCTCTTCTTCCCGGACCGCAGTGCATGATGCACCGCACCCAGAGTGTCGACTACGGCATCGTCACGCTCGGCGAGGTCATTGCCAAATTGTGAGTCTTTGCAACCAATCCGACCTTCCGACGAGGTCCCACAGCAGACCAGCCACTGACATCAGTACCCACAGTGACTCCGGAGAAGAGCGCCTCATGCACGCCGGCGACGTCTGTATCCAGTACGTTTCCAGAGCTCGAATTCGCGGAAAGAAGTCTGGCACCACTAACCC
The DNA here is from genome assembly GCA_003671545.1 of Ophiognomonia clavigignenti-juglandacearum. Taxonomy (NCBI): domain Eukaryota; kingdom Fungi; phylum Ascomycota; class Sordariomycetes; order Diaporthales; family Gnomoniaceae; genus Ophiognomonia; species Ophiognomonia clavigignenti-juglandacearum. The sequence continues at coordinate 277,915 of PYFS01002689.1, read as the reverse complement.
AGGTAACTTGCACCAGGCGCGGAACAATGCATAGCTGGAAGAACAACAGGTACTTCCGCCCTTACTCCACTCCTTTCTCCTCCCCCTCATAGGCCCAGGCCCCTTTATGCCAATAATCAAACACCCATCACCCACGGAGGCTGTCTTCAACTCCATGGCTCTCAGTCCCTGAAGTATAGCCGAGTTTGGCTTGTTAATCTCCCTTTCCTAGCAAAACTGAGTGGGCGCGGATGATCTTCTCCCTCCAAGATGCCAAGCCGATCTTCGTGAACAACGAGCGCTACAAGGAGGATGGTGTCGGTGACGCGCTTCCTGCGTCCGGCAACGACAAGGAGTAGGGAAGCTTCGGACGCCCTCTCAATGCTGCAGTCTCAGATGCTCCACCCGTGTCAAGTTTTACAGGGCTCCAGGTACAGAGAACTTGGAAGACGTTGAATGGGCTTTGCACGCACGACGATTAGCACTGAAGGCATGGCATTTAGTCGACTGAGCAATGGAAGTCGTATTTGATGGTACAGTGGGCTCGGGCCTGCCTGTAGCTGAATCTGCCTGCCAAAAATTTTAAATCTAGCCCGCCGGCCTCGTCTCCGTCGTCGTCAAATAAGGTAATATGAATTATGGACAAGAAATTAGCAGCATGCCAGTTATAAGTCCGTCGTTACGGCACTCTATGTGCTCATCCACTCCTCCCATGAAGGCGTATGTTCATGGAAAGGCATATCGTACATAACGTGGGGTTATGTGAGAGTAACAAAAGCCCGCTAACAGAAGTGAAAATGCGCAAAGCAAGACAAAGGTAGCGACTGTTGACCGAAGAATTCCTCATCTCATAGACGGCCCATTTTCCGTAATGCCAAAAAAAAAAAAAACCCGGCAGGCGATGTATGCCAGCTTTTGCAGAATTTGATCGTAACGCCAAGGTAATGTGGTGGTTGACTCTTTGACGATTGTGCCGTATTTGCTGTTATGTCGTCGTCGAAATCTCAGTAGGCTTGGCCGGGTAGATACGATTGACTCTGGGGTAATTGTGTCTCAACGAGGCCCTGTTGAGCACCCGGCGTGGGCCGATGACTTGGGCCATTGGGAGATTGAGGCCGAGAGCCAGGTCCCATACCCGGACCTGCGGGGCGCATCACAGGTACAGGACCGCGTTGACCTGCTGGTGGACCAAGAGGCCTACCTCCATTAGGAAATCCAGGGCCACGCGGGCCAGCTTGAGAGTTGACCGGCGGGCCTCGATGACCGCCACCCTGTGGAAGTCTGGGCTTCACAGGCCTAGCAGAAAGACAGGAACGTGGAACAACGCCTTGCTGAGAACGGTCGAGGCGAATGCAAAGTGCCCATCCATCGTCATACTCGTGAAGACTAGAAAAGCATCAGCGTGGGCCGGGTCCGAAGCAAACCTCTTCGAGTCGTGCCAAAGCAAGACACAGGTTCCGAATGAGGAAACATTACTTACAGTCGCACAACTTGGCCAGCCTGTAACTCAAGCTCATCATCAAGAGTCGGCTTAAAGTCCAGCTGGACGCGGTGAACAGTCGTATTACTCGGACCGCCAGCAGCCGCAATAGAGGCTGCACCGGCAGAAGGGTATGGCGACTGATCAGGTTCCATCTCGGCCATGCTAAATTCTGTACCAGCAGGACTAGGCGGCACAGCGTGTGGCATCTTCGGGGGGAGGGTCAGGTCCAGAGGCGCAGGGACGTTTGACTTGCGGACAGACTGCCGACGTTCGGATGGCTGGCGCTCCATCACGGATACAGCGGCGCCAGGCGAATGATCACCTGCAAGTGCATGGCCCTCAGGCGTGTCTATATCTGACTCGATGGGGGACACTTCGATGACTGAGCGCGGCGGTGAATGAGGGAGGTCCTTTGTCAAGAGAGGAGAAAGTGTGGCGCTGTCCTGCTTGCCAGGTGATGTTCGAGCGATGGGAGCGGGCGCGAGACCGCCGTCGTGGATTTGCGCCTGGTTCGTGAACGGGTTTTCGCTGGCGTTCGAGCTACTCCTGGTTGTGGGCCGCTGGACTGTCTCTGCTTGGTTTGCATTGCTGAAGGTAAAGAGGCCAGTCATAGGACCGAGGCTGATTCTCGGAGGCTTTGTTGGGGCTGAGGAAGCACGAGGGCTATCGTCGTCCAAAGATCCATTCAACTTCTCGTTGTCCACCTCAGCCGCACGCTGCGCTTCCAGCTGCTTCCGTCGGCGCACGATGATGAAGTAGACGGAGGCGAGGATCACAAAAAGTCCACCAAGCACCCCAAGCGCGATGCCGGCTTTGGTTGCTACATCATTGGAACCACTGCTGGACGACGATGAGGAAGAAGCTGACGTCTCGGAAGCTGCGGCGGCGGAAGTAGCTGAGGACATGGCAGCTTCGGTCGACGAGGAGGAGGAGGATGCACTCGACGTTGAAAAGGTTGTCTGTACAGCTAGAGGACCACTGTCGCTCGACAAGGCTGGAGCGTCCGAGGTGATGCTAATTGCGCTTGGCAGCGTGGAAGGAGAAGGATCATTCAGCCTATGATTGATACCCAGTGCGCTATCGGTTGCTGCCGCTTCAGAAGAGCTCGAGGATGGAGAAAGCGTCGTCAAGTCGCCGCCAGTCCAACCGGAGGATGTCAAAGTTGTGTAGATGGTGACAATTCGCTTGTCGACCGCATGTGCCGGAGGTTGTGCAGCGTCACGCTGCAAAACGTGTACATGGCCGCGTTTTTGAGGCATCCTAGCCATTGTCCTCGATCTCGATGTCCCTGACAGATACAGACGAAATAAACAAACGCAAGTTTTTTTGCGTTTGCAACCCAGACCTAGCCGAGACTCAAACGGGTTCCCGGCGTCAAGATGCAGCGGGCCGGATACAGCTGGAAAACCTGAGGAGGATCGAAGTCCGGATAGCGGGTTCAAAGGCGACACATCGAATTCGGTGGATTCTCTGGCCCAATCAGTCAATACGGCAGTGCAGTGCCGTCGAAGCTGTAGATGGTGGCTTTGGTCGCAGAAGGATACTTGTGCGAAGTGACAAAACAAAAAAGGAGAGCCTGTCGCATGGAATGACAATGAGTGAGTGAGTCGGCTTGGCGATGGGACTGGGCTGAGCAGAGCTGAGAAAGGCGAAGAATGTCCAAAGGAGCAGAAAGGATTGTTGGCTCGGTTCGGGTCAGCAGGTGACTGTCGGTTGGTACTTGGGGGCCGGAGAAGGCTCGATTTAGATTTCAGGTAGCTTTGTGTGGAAGGCGCAGCGAAGAAAGCATGAGTATAAGGTCTCAAAGGAAGGTAGGCGCGGCTGCTCAAGCTGCAGTGGCAAATGTGCTTGACGTGTAGTGTGGGAGGACTGGATGAAGACCAGGCTGAGAACGAATGTCTGAAAGAGAAAAGTGGTCGCCTAGGTATTTTGTTCAACAAAGAGTGAAAATAATGCTGGCCAAGGGCGCCTTGCTTCCTTCAACGCGCACTAGAATAGAAACTCTGGAGGCTTTGTGGGAGTCGACCACAATCAAGACCAGTAACTGACCACAAACCAGATCAGCCGCAGCAGATGCTCGCGCGCAATTATTGGCGATGGGAGAGGGAGGGGAAAAAGCGAAAAGTACACGCGTGGGCGGAGGTAAAGAGGGCCAAAAAGAGGTAAGACGGGAACAAGAGAGAGACTTGTGTTGATAGACAAGGGGCTTGTGCATCGGTTGGGATGAGATGCCTGATCCTTGCTCATGCAGTGCACCAACAGTCAAATGTTAAGCCACTGATCATACAGTGGCCCACTTTTCCCTTTTCTCACCGTGCACACAACCTTTTTGGGCTTGCAGCAAGTGAGATTTGATTTGATCCCAAGGTGGACAGAGTCAAGATGGCGTGCTCACTGCCCGACGGAATGCTCAGGGCTCACTGTTCTGAATCTCTACAGCCAACATGCCATAAGCCAGTCCAAGCCAATGTACTTGTACCTTGCGCTGATGGACAGGCGGATCGCGAAGGAAGCTTGACTTTCAATAGCCCAGATCGACCATGCGTCGGTTGTTGGATCTTTGATGACAGCTTCGCAAACAAAAAATAGAATAAAAAAATGGCAGCACATGAAGGGACTGACCAATGGTTTACTTACCAGTCCGCTCCACCAATCTTCTGCCTTCGACCACTGACTGGCAGTTGACGGCAGTGACAGCACGGAGTCTTTGCAGTGCGCAGTACAAAATGTTTTTCAGCATCATGTGCCACAGGAACAGCCTGCGGGCTCCCCATCCACTCCCTCCACCATCATCAACCTCGCAACGACTTCCTCGAGATCCCAAGTGTCAAATTGCTTCTCGACTCGCATGGCGTTGCTATGGCAGTGATGTATCGTACCTCTGTATGGCCATGTGGGAAACATATCGGAGAAAAAGATGCACGCGGGGGTTGCGCGAGTCGTTTGCCCACTTTGGTGGCCCTTGCAAGCTGCAGCACCCCAGAAAATTGAAAAGGGTCCCCACACATTATCAGGTACAGCTTGGTCCCCATTGGCCGTCTCAGATCCGCGGTAACGTTATCGGGCCAAGCGAAATTTCATTTTTGGAAACTTCCGTGAGCTGATCTGATCGGCCCTGGTTCCCTGCGCCAACTGTCGTCCCAAAGAGTCAGAGTGTTCATCCCATCGTGAGATCGTCAGGGTTTGTTTGCATTCTTGGCGCACGGGCGCGCATCCAGATTTTCCTGTGGGCGATCAAGATAATCGTGCAGCACTGGGATGAAAGAACAGACTCGTGCAAGTGCATGACCGAATGCGACTGACCTTTGTCCCCAACAACAGAACCAACGTCGAGGAAACAGAATGTTCGGGAGAAACGAGCGGGCCGCTGCAGCAAGTCCTTGTTTCCGCCCGTCAGCCTCACCAACGGCAGCGGCTTTGTTTCGCCCACGACGCGATGCCCAATCTGTTCAAGTCTCCTCCCACCCCCATTGGGATCGCAATCCATGCAAGCGCCCACCGACCCGACGATCCTCATCAACCCAGTCTGCCAATCCTCACTGCCTCGCTGCCGATACCACCTCAAGACCTCTTCAACCAAAGAAGTGGTCACTTCGACCAATGCTGATCGCCCACCTGACCGTCAAAAAGCCAGAAAGCATAAATAAGAAACGTCGCACTTGTGCAATGATAAAATTGCGATTCTCACTCATTACATACTAACGCGCCCTGGCACCTCCGTGGCACGACATAGAGTGGAGCGGAGATGTCAGCTTGGCAGAGGCAGGTATAAACGGCTATTCCGTCCACCGCGAAGACTTCGCAGAAACCCAATCCAGAGTCGATGGAGGGATGTTCCGATGCATACCACCTGTTGCACCTTGCGCGCCCAAGGGTATGGATGAATGGTGTCGCGACTGCGGCGCGCTACTGCGGTCGTGCGTCCCTTGCTACGCTGCAGTGGCGGCACTGGCGGGTTTCCGATTGTCCTCACCATCGCTCCCTTGTTGGCGCGCGGACAACCCTAGAACGAAAATTACCATGTCAGCCACGAGGCCGATTAGTCTCACGAACACATAGTCACTTCTCTCCTTGTATGCGGTGAAAGACTTTTCAAGCTGTTTTAATTTGAGCCCCGCATCTGGTGCTGGTGCAGCTGTAGCATGTAAGGTACGTACGGCCTGTTGGTCTATCGTGGCACTATTTGTTTTGTGGCCAGTCACACAGCATGACTGATGCCATGCGGGCTGCAGGGCGCAATCACCCTTTTTGCCTTGGACTGGACAAGGAAAAATCTCTGTTGGACCAAGAAGATGCAGCATCGCTTCTGCAAATCACTGCCTGACCGCCTGCGCTGCTGCGCCAGCGACCTGCAAAGCAAATCCCCTGACTCAGAATGATGAGCAAGAGATCGGCGACTTTTTGTCATCGGAGGGGCCGTCATATCTCGTGCCAATCCTCCTGATCGTCGCGCCTTTGATTCGCCCACAATGCTTCAACGGTTGCACGGCAGGCATGGCTACGCTTCTCATGCTCGGCCGGCTCGATGCCCTGCCGCGTGAAGCTCTACCCCCAACGCTGCTGCGGTTGACCGTTTGGAGGTTGGGCGTTGCCGTAGTAGTTCTGATGATACTGTTGTTGTTGGTAGTTTGGTGGTGGTGGTGGCGGTGGCACGGGGTGGCCACCTGGCCCATTAGGAGGGTACGGTACAGCGGGCATGTTGTACGCTCCTGTCGGCGGTGAGTAGTTCGTCTGCTGTGGCGCGCGTTGTGCCGCGTTGGGCCAGTTCGGCGGTGGAACTGGTACGAAAGGGAAGGGGCTGGGTTGACCGGAACCCCAATTGGGCATTGGGTAGCTGGGAGTTGGTGTGTTCGGGTTCGAGGGGGCAGCGCCTCCGAACTGAGGGACCGGGGGGATCGGGTAGGGCCACTGGCCGGGCATAGGTGGCATTGGAGGTGTATTTGCTGCGAAGGGAGGGGGAGGTAGATAGCTGTTCGAAGCCTGTGGCGTAGACAGCGGACTGCTCTGATTGTGTCCACCTCGGCCTCGCCCATTGAATCCCCTTCCTCGACCGCCTCGACCGCCCCGACCGCGGGAGTCTCCGCGGCGGCCTTGATCGTGACCTCCGCGGTTTCCATACGCTGAATATGATGACACTCCAGCTGGTGGGGGCGGCGGTGGGGGCAGGCCCATGCCAAAGTTCGCGGGGCGAGACAGCGGCTTGTAGGGTCCGTCGTCGTCCTCATCGTACCCGAGGTCTGCGTCCCCATTGACGGACATGCGCGAACCGTTCTCGTCGCCCCTGGCGAATTTGTTCCCCCTGTTAGTCTTATTTCGCTGTTTCTTGTTCTTCTTCTCGCGCTTGTGGGCTTGCTCCTCTTCGTCGTCGGAATACTCCATCTCCTCTGGTGCAACTTCTTCATCGTACAGATTACTGGCATCTGATCCTTTCTGTGCCTTGAGTTGCGAAGGGAACACAACCACAGCATGAGCCTCTGCGTACCAAATCTGCGAGCCTCTCTCTACTCCTGCTTTTTTCAATTCTTCCTCATTTTCGCACTTCAGGATGTACATGGGCTTGTGAACGGTGGCGATGGTGTCGTGAATTACGCCGAGCACTGTTCGATCCTCCTTGCACAAGACAGTGCCGCGGTCAAGAATCGTGGGTGCGCCTCCGACTGCAAGGGCCTCGATGACCACCTGAGTGCCCTCGACAATATGCTGCACGATTCCAAGGGGCAGCACCTTGTCCGTTGCGTCGATGGTGATCTCAGGCTTGGGCTCGGGCTGGTCAGGTTGCTCATTCTTAGTGCGCACCGTCGCTGCCTGCTTCGCCGCTCGGGCACCATCAATTTCCTCATCACTGCCACCATCAGCCTCCATCAGGAGTTGTGCAGTTTCCTCTATGCTGTGCTTCGACTCTTCCACGTCTGAGTCGTCGTCGGAGCTGTCATCAGAGCTGTCGGAGCTGGATGATTCGTATGGCGAGGAGTCTGCTTCCCATTCGGGGTTGGCACTGGCCTCTCCTTCGACAGGCGCGGCCTCACCCTCTGTGGGTACGACGGTTTCGGAAGTGTGGTTTGGGTCTGATGTGGTGGTGTCTTTTGACACCTGTGTGTCGTTGCGTTCGCCGTTCGTGAGTGCCGTGTCGTTCGACGCTTCGTCTTCGACGGGTCCGAGCAGGCCGTTGAGCGCGGCCTCGAGCTCGTGAGTGACAGGTGGAGATGCCGGTGCCGACTGGGCTTCAGTAGCCTGCTCCTGAATTGCGGTACCACTCATTTCTGAATCCTGTTGGGCCTCTAGGACGACCGTTGTAGCTGCTTCCTCGGTTGCAACGTCCTTTGCAACTTGTCGATCCTCCATATTGACATCTTCGCTGTGGTTCTGGTTGAATATCGGCTCGGCGTGCGAATCTGATGGTTGGACTTGGGCAGTTGGCTCGGCGATCTTGGAGGAATCGGCCTCAGAAGGCAATACCTTGTTCTGCTCACCATTCGTAGATGTGCCGTTCACCTTCGCGGGGTCTTCGAGTGGCTTGTGCTCGGCACTGGTCATCGCATCGGAGGGGAGTGATGTTGAGTTATCCTCGTTCGAGAATTGACCGAGGCCAGGAATCTGAATCTTAGAGTCCATGGTGAGTTTCTCTTCGCACTGCAAGATTGCAGTTGTGCTGTAGTTGATAGGTATTGCCCGTTGGAGCGTTGCAGTTGGGGTTTGTCGGACGGTTTGCTGAAACAAAGTTATAAGCACTCAAAGCAGATGCTCCTCTGACAAGAAACACTAGAGAGGTGCGCTGAAGGTGCTTGGCTACCACCAAGTCAAAAGGTGTGTGTTGTTGTAGACGGAGAGGCACTGTTTACACCAAGCGGCCGAAACTTTTTGTCTGGGGTGTAAGTGACGTAAATTTTGAGGTGGATCGACAGGGATCTTACTCTTATCGATAGAGTCGCATGCTTGATAGGCTCGCGCTAGTGCTGACGGAGTTCCAGTCTGCATTTTCCTAACAGCCGGCTAGCACTGGTGTTCCCACCAAACTCGGTACCTGAGTACCTCAACGTGCCAACAACTCCAGAAATTCACCACACACCACCGACGACATCACCACAATCGGGGTCAGAGGACAAAATGGCTTCTCGTGCTCAGGAGACTCATTTTGTCCATCCAGAGGCTTCACATGCTAGGAAGAAGTAAGTGCCAAGAAAGGCCATGCCTTTTATTCCAGTGATCACAGGCTAACTATGTCGATAGGCCTCCAAGTCACTTCATAATTGAGCCAATCCATGCCCTTGGTTTCTTCCTGGTAGCAGCTCTGGTCTCGGCCTTGTTCAATCCCATCCAGGACTGTGATGAGACATTCAACTTCTGGGAGCCTACACACTACCTTACCCATGGCTATGGACTGCAGACTTGGGAGTGGTCTCCGGAATATGGCATCCGAGACTGGCTCTACATTATCCCGCATGCCGTCGCTGCTGCTTTCCGTCGTTTCTCACCACAGGCTACAAAGGTAGGAAGCCTCTTCCACTTACTCTCTTCTCTCCAGAATGCGGACTGCCGCTGATTTATGCGAATAGCTCGGTGAATTCTATTTCGTGCGCTACGTGCTCGCCGCTGTCTGCGCCCTCTGCCAGACTATATTCTACCGTGTCATCAGTCTGACCATCCACCCTCGAATTGGTGCCTTGTTTATGTTGGCAACGATTCTGAGCCCTGGTAACTTTCACTCAGCCACTGCGTACCTGCCTTCGTCTTTCACCATGTATACTGGCATGCTAGGCGCTGCGTCTTTCATGAACTGGAGAGGGAGCATTCGTACAGCCAGTGGGATTGCGTGGTTTGCTCTCGGCGCTATCGTCGGCTGGCCCTTTGCTGGTGCTCTCATTCTGCCGTTTGCCCTTGAGGAGGGCCTACTCATGGCTGTGAGCTTGGGTGCTAAAGATCAATTTGTCCCTGCAGCCCTTCGGGTACTGAAGGGGGTCTTGCTTACCACGGTCATTTTGGTAAGTGTCATGACTTGGAAGAGACTTTTCTGTCGCTGATATTAGCAGGTTCTCGACTCGGTTGTCAACTCTGTATTATTCAAGAAGCCAGGTATCATTGTATCATGGAATATCGTCAAGTACAACATCTTCTCGCAAAATGGTGGGCCGGATCTATATGGAACCGAGCCTTGGACGTTCTACTTCAAGAACCTGGCCCTCAATTTCAACTTGTGGTTCATCCTGGCCCTTGGAGCCCTGCCTCTCTTCATCCTGCAGAAGATCGTTGCTCCGTCGGGCCAAGGGTTTCCCTCGGCCATGCGAGCGATCGTCTTCCTGGCGCCATTCTACTTGTGGCTCGCAATCTTCACCGCCCAGCCACATAAGGAGGAGCGCTTCATGTACCCTGCATACCCCTTTCTCGCCCTCAACGCGGCAATGTCGTCACACATGGTCCTGACGGCTCTGGGACATGTCAATCGCAGCACTATTCTCGGCAAGATCCCAGCCAAAGTCAGGCTCTTCGGAGGTGTCGTTGTCCCCTTCTTCGTGGTCGTCACTCTATCACTTCTGCGTGTCGTTGGCGTCTATACCGCCTATGGCGCACCCTTGTCACTCTACGAGCCGCTTGGTGCCGGCAAGGTCCTGGGCGAGGTCGGTGAATTCGGTCAGCGCGGCGATTTTGTCTGCTACGGCAAGGAGTGGTACCGCTTCCCAACCTCGTTCTTCCTGCCTCGCGATATGAAAGCCAAGTTCATCCGGTCTGAGTTCAGAGGTCTGCTTCCTGGCGAGTTCCAGCACCCCGAGACAGGCTTCGGTCTCTATCCTGGCACCTGGTTGGTACCATCAGGCATGAACGGCGATAACGAAGAGGACATGGGCAAATATACCGACATAAATCACTGCGCCTTCCTGGTGGACACTCACTATCCTCTTAACGCGGAGAAGGGGCTTTCTTTACCGCCCAACGAGCCTGACTATATCGCGGACACTGACAACTGGGAGACTGTTAAGTGTCTTCCGTTCCTTGATGCTGGCAACACAGGTCTGATACCAAGGATGATTTGGATCCCCCAACTCAGCGTCATCCCCGACAAATTTCAACGGAAGTGGGGCGAGCATTGTCTGCTGCGGCGGCGGGCAACGGTTGGGTCGAAGGCGCATTGAGCAATGCTCGTGCTGCATACGCCTTGATTGTAAGTTTGCATACTTGGGGTTGCAACATTCATTGGCAAGACAGAATCAGTATTTGCACGGTGACAGGCGATTGCTCAGACCTTGGGCCTTACGGGCTGGGTAGTGGACGAAGAAGGAACGCAAGATGGGAGAGGGGAATCACAAGAGAAACATGACTGCTACTGCATCATTAAAATTTTCGAAGGTTCGTGCGTCATGTCTCGACTTGAGATACCGTGTCTCAATACATGCGGAATTCGCATGCTGCTACCCTTGGTACATCTTATCAAGCACGACAATGCTAATACCGCTATGCCAGGAGACAGGGGCCTTGAGGGTGTAGTCTGGCCGTTTTATTTGAGTGTAAACGAAAGTGCAACTCCATACTCCAGTCTGTGCTTTCTGCGGTACAAGAACAAGTGTGTGAAAGCCGATTTATATCCCAGCGCCACCATGATGCCCCGTTTTGCTATCCGAACATCGTAATTCATCGCCAGCTACCAAGAAACCAGGGACCTTCACCGAGCTCAAATACCGAAACGAGACAGCCCTGATAATACGTTCAACATAGCCTACCGCTTCCCACCTCCACTCCGTCTCGACTGCACCTTAGTATCCGCCTTCCCCATCGCCGGTCCAACAACGAAGTTGCCCACCGCCGCCTCCGCCAGATGCCGCATCGCCGTGTACTTGATCCCGCCCTTATTCTTGGGCTTAAACACGTGGTCGACGACCGCGGCCCCCAGCGCCGCCGACCCGATCTTGGTCGCCTTGACCGGCCACGGGATGGAGTCCGTGCCGACCTTGATCGCGGCCATTGTGCCCGCCTGCAGCGCCACCTTGCCGGCCTCGTCCCAGGGGAAGTCCTTCATCAGCGCCTTGAGCGTGTCCGGGTCCATGAGCTTCGTCAGGTCCCGCGGGAAGCGCGGTTTGGCGGTGGTGTGGCTGGCGTTGCGTGAGAGTCCGCGTACGGGCCGGAGCCGCGGGGTGGAGCGGGAGGTGGCTGTGGTGTAGGAGGAGGATGCGCGGGTGGGCCGGGGCCGCGCGCTGGTGTGGTGGTTAGAGGAGGGCGCACGAGAGGGCTTTGGGCGGGAGCGTGCGGTGTGAGGAGTGGTTGATGAGGTAGGTTTCTTGGGGCCGTGAGAGGACTTGTGGTGGCGGCTGGTGGATTCACTTTTTGCCTCGCCTCGCTCGCGGGAGTGGGAACGTGAGCGGGAGTGGTGGCGGTTGTGCCGGTGAGAGTGTGACTTCGATGTCCGTGCAGGCGAGGGGCTTCTCCGGGAGGAAGCGTCGTGGTCGGTCGTGTGGTGTTTCGAAGGGCTTCGTCTCTCTTTGCTGTGCTCCCGACTGTGGGCTCTCTTCTCTGGAGAGCTTCTTCTTGGGGAGTAGAGACCATGCGGGTCTTCTGACTCCGAAAGGTAGTATTTGTCTCTGGGACTGTAGTCCGTGTCCCATCCGCTGTCGACCTTGTCAAGCTCAGCGTCGTCCTGCTTTACAAGGGAGTCGTTCCTGTAGGCACGAGGTCGGTGCCCGCGCGACCGGGTGGATTTGTGGTTGCCATGTCCATCATCGCTGCTGTAGTCGTCTTTGTAGCCGACAGTCCTATGTCGTCGCGACGAGGTCATCACCGTGGATTTATTGGTGGGAAAGGCAGTCAACAGACAGGGGGTATATCAAGTAACGATGAACTGAGGAAAGAGGAAATGATAGTCGTTACTTGGGCCATATATATTCTTGGCTAGGTCTTTGCTTGGTGACAATGGGAATGTCTGCTTTTTTGGTACATGAAGAGCAACCTACCTTACCCACCTTGGCAGCTTGCGGAATCTTGTCTGATATATGGACCCCGATGATGAATCGACTCCCCAGCAAGGGGCGGAAACTGGAGCCCGCATGTGTGACATAAAGAATCGATGCTACGGCCCACGGACCAGTGCTGGCAGCTGGACAGTACGGCGCAGCTGCACGCCTGCTATGTCACCGACAGGCCCGAGGAGGATCGTTGGGCGGACAAGATCACTCCTGGCATTGTCGATTCCTGCCAACGGGTGACTGACTCCTGACTCTCTTGCCAGCCTCGTCTCCGGTCTGGAACTACAAAGTCCTGCAAAGAAGTAGCAGCTGTCATCCCGGGGTGCCGGGGTGTGGTGATCGAAGACGAAAAAAGGTCCGGAGGGAGGGTGAAGGGGAAATGTGACACGGTGTGGCGGTTGGTCGATCTCGACAGGGATTGAGCGCCTTGTCGTCATGATGCGTCTGTCTCCACTCATGTCCTCCTCCTCCTCCTCCCGCCCAGCCGCCAGACTTTTTTGCTTTGATACTGACGGCACTGCGACAGCGTCGCAGCCATCAGAACCAATCGCACCGCCATTGCCGCTGGTCCTCCGTCGTTGGTCGTTGGGCTCTTTGAGACAAGTTCCCGCGCACGCCGCCTTGTCAAACCTCACAAGTCCGTCCACCTGATATCGAAGTCTATCATGACGAGCTTGTTGGCAGCGTAACTCACTCATGAGCTCACCCATGTGCGACCAACTGTATCCAAACCTCAGCCATGGCCCATTGGTGCCCGGAAAGGAAAAGAGTGGAGTGTCAAGCTCAGACATCCATTCGTCCCCTGCATTCACGTTGACATCATTCGTCCCACAACGACGCATGCGCTCCTGACCATCTCGCAGACTTGAATTGCAGTTGGAGGGTCTAGAATGCAGAGTACTTTGATACATCATACCACTCTGTAAGAACTGCATACATATAGACGCAACAGAGTGCAACCATGCAGGCCCCGAACGCTCAAGGACAGGACGGACCCGTGAGCCCGGAAACTTTCTGCAGCATCCCCGATTAGGCCACTTGCTTACTCGAATTCGTCCTCCGGCTATTTTCAAGGTCCAGCGTCTCGGCACACCAGTGACGGTCGTTGATGGCTGGCAGCTGTTCCGTACGGATTATTCTGTACGCCCACCGCTCTTTCGATTCCACGTCGACGTCAAGATGCAGCCAGGTCTCAACTGGGAAAGGCGAACTCGCCATTCGCTCCGGCGTCGCACGACCTCGAGTCTCGATCCGCAACCTCGAGCCACGAACAGGTACTCCAGGCCTCATTCTCCAGGGCTGAGCCGGAGGCTTGTGTCTCCTAGCTATCACTGACGGCCAGCCCCTATGCGAATTGATGTTTTGGTGGTACCAGTCAAGGCTCAGCCGATCTGAGGCTGTTGGAAAATCTAGCATCGGCGAGGCCCAGTCTTTCATCTGCCACACCAGCTCCGAGAAGCAGCCTTTGAGAAGGGTCAACACTTCACTCCGTACTCATCTGGGGTGGGACAAGCCAGTGCCTGAGGAAGTATTCGTTGACGCCCCAGGGCGCCTTTTTGTCGAGTCGGTTCAGTGACCTAGCCTTCACGCCAATGCTCAGGCGTCTCTCAACCCCTCAGCTCTTTTCACAAATATATGGGACGCCCCAGTATTGAGATCGGCTGGGCAATTTTCGCATTGCAGTCTGTGTCGACAAACCATGTTCTCCTACGAGGAAGCAACTCTGAACTCCTCCACGCTTCAGGCACTCTATATTGAACGGTACACTAGTAGCTAGTCGCAGCTGTACCAGACTACCAGGCTGAGAGGACGATCGGATGGCGTTCTCACGCAAAGACGAAGAAATGGAGGGGAATCCAGAATTCGATTAAGGCGAGAGTAATGGAACACCAGAGTGAATTCCAGACGTAAAGCCGAAAATAAGCAAGGAGTGTGGACATGGGCCTGGGCATTCTCAAATCGCTTTGATGCCAGAGCTTGAACATCGAAACGAAAACGTGTCCGTCTCCACGATACGTGCGCGCTACTTACCTTCTATCACAACTTCAAATCAAGCAGCCCGGCGCTCACGCCCGCTGATCAAATACGCAGAAGCGCGACAGTCCAAGAGAGGGTCTGCCGATGCCTCGACACCAGGCACGTCCCTTGGAACGGGATCGAAGATAATCTGCTTCTGCTCGGCAGCATTATCCTCCACTAGGCTGTCGAGCTTGACCGTCCCAAGTTCCACCTGCGCGCGCTCCTCGGGCCAGTGGACACACCCGTCATCCGTCACATCGCCGTCCTCCGCGACCTGCGCTATCAGTCTGAACACCAACGGCCCGTTCTCCAGTAGCTTGGGGATCCCCTCGAAGAGATAGTTGTCTCCCTTCTCCTTGACCTTCTCCACGGTCAGCGTCTTGAAGCCCGCCGCCGGCACAACTCTGTACCTGATGAATGTCGCTTTGCCCTCGGCATCGACCAGCTTGAATGCTTGCACCGAGAAGAAGCGCTGCGTAGCGAAGCTCTCGGGAAACGGCTTGGGTAGCTGCACGAAAGCCCGTGCTTTGGGGTGAGTAGCCAGGTAACTCTCCAAGGTGCCGTACTTCAGGGAGCTGAAGAAGCCGAGGGCCTCATCGCCGTCCGAGCCGGGAAACCCGTCTACCGAGTGCGCGACGATGTCGGTATGCTTGCGCCGCGGGTGCTCGGCGAGCTGGAAGCGCAGCGCAAAGCCGCTGGGCTGGGCGTTGGGTGAAGTGTCAGAGATGTGTGGTGTTCCGGCTACTTGCTCACTGGTCAGTATGGATGCTGGTACACTACATGATGGGTTGTGAATTACGCACAATCGGAAAACCGGGCAATCACGGGCGTCAAGGCTTCATTGAAGTGTTGGGCCACGGACAGTTTGGCTGCGTCTGGAGTGGGTCTGAAAGTTCCCTTGAGAAGGATTCCCTTTCCATGTGCTGTGACTGTGTTAGCATTCGTGCCAGCAAGGTTTGAATGTTCTGCTTCTGATCATTCAGAATCTTGCACATGAGCATTGGCGGTTGAGATAACAACAGCATACCGGGACGGAAACCAGGAGGAGGAGAGAAAAGAGCATGGAGGGTTTCGACTATTTTCCCGCTTGTCTCGACGACGTGCTTGTTTTCAGGAAGAGGCATGTCGATGATATTGCCAGCGCATTTCCTGGAGAAACCAGCGCATTTCCTGGAGAAAGTCAGATTATTTGTCTTCCAAGAGTTGTGCTTGAAACCGCTACTTCTTCTCTGTCGAGAGACATTCGTCAGCCTTGATCTGCAAGCCTGGGCTCGACCTTGTTCTTGCTCCCTTTCTCGTCAGACACAAATGCGGAGGCGAATCGAGCAGCGGAACAGCTGCAGCGGAATGTTTCCCACCATATCCCGCTCGTTGCTTACTGCAGCCCTCTACTGCACTCCGCACGTACGGTTTCATCAAAGCATAGTTTGGAAGCACAACATCTGTGGAACTGTCGACACTCTAGGCCTCTCCCCAAAATGCTCCCGCATAGATGCTTGGTTTCTCCTTCTAATTTCAGGCCTAGCTTTCGAATCAGGGGACCAGTATATCAGGCTCTTTGAAGCATCTTGGTGTGATTTGACCGCCACGATAGCTGCTTGATATACAGTGTGCTCGGTGACTATGACCAGTGTCTCGCAGGAGAATAGCCTCGTTCGTTTGTGTGAAGCGTGTCAGGAAGGGTGTCAGCCACGAAGGATGAAAGATCTCCAATAGACGGGAATCGTTGCAATTGATAAGATTTGGCACCGTTAGGAATCGGATTCTGATGTAGTTCCAGGGCATGTAGGTGAGAAAGACCCTGGTGCCCGTCTTTTGATATTACAATAACGGTCTTCGCCTGGTTTGGAAGGGGAAGGGGTTGGAGCGACCCTACCAATGTATGTACAGAGTACAGTGCTTAGTATGTGGTGGTTGTCGAGACAGGGGGACAAAGTACTGCAGGGGATACCCCTGCAATTCTGAGCATTACATCACTCGGCCCAGACCCGTGAACGACAGCTGGAATTCAGCATGCGAGGCCCAACTTCAATCTCATCCTCTATTCTATCTTTCACACAGCTCACCAGGCCTACGGGCCAGAGCATGACCTTCCAGCATGGACACTGTAATAGGTGACGAAGGGCCCGACTCGATCCCAGGCCCCGTCGAGCTGGGCCGACCCTCTTCTCCTCCCAGTTCCGACTCGTCTGCTCCCGAAAGCACCTCCAAAGCGACGCCGTTCCCACAGCTGCGGAACGAACCGAGCCCAGACGACAGTAACCCTCCTCCGAAGTACACAGCTCCTCCGCCCGCGTACGTGCTCGACGATGAGGACCCCACCGTCGCCAAGCCGTTCGTACGGACCTCGAGTCCCGATCCGCCGGGCAGCCGATCTGCCGTGCATGCGGGCGCGTCCGAGGAGGAATTCGATGGCGGGATGGGACCGGAGGATGTTGATGACGAGAGCCGGCCGCGGCGGAAGCTGGTTCACAAGATGCACAAATTCAGTCTGTACGAGACGGCGAGCAGATACTACATAGTGGGCGGAGACGTGACGGAGAAGCGGTACCGGATCCTCAAGATCGACAGAACGGTAGACGACAGCGACCTGAGCATCACAGACGACAAGATTGTGTACTCGCAGAAGCAGATGAATCAGCTGCTTGACACCATTGACGACGGCAACAAAGGCACGGGCGGGATCAGGCTGAAATGCACGACCTGGGGCCTGCTGGGGTTCATCAAGTTCACGGGCCCACATTATATGCTTCTCATCACAAAGCGGAGCATTGTTGCCATGGTTGGCGGTCACTATATCTACCAGATTGAGGGAACAGAGCTCATTCCTCTTACACCGGCGAGGTACAAGCTTGACCAGCGCAATACCGAGGAGTCTCGGTTTCTGACCATCCTCAACAACCTCGACCTCACCAGGTCATTTTACTACAGTTACTCCCAGGATATCACGCGGACGTTGCAGCATAATATCACGAAAGAGCGGATTGCACTCAATCAGGGCCTGCCGTTGAATGTGGATGATGACCACAATACGATGTTTGTGTGGAACAGCCATCTTCTACAGCCGGCTGTGGATGCCTTGAAAGACCCCTTCGATTGGTGTCGCCCTATAATACATGGCTACGTTGACCAGGCTTCGGTCTCTATCTACGGTCGGACTGCCTTCATCACCATAATAGCACGTCGGTCCCGGTACTTTGCCGGTGCCCGGTTCCTCAAGCGGGGAGCCAATGATCTCGGATATGTGGCCAACGATGTCGAGACAGAGCAGATCGTCTCCGAGGCCCTCACCACCTCGTTCCACGCACCTGGTGGCAAGCTCTTTGCTAGCCCTGAATACACCTCCTATGTGCAGCATCGTGGGTCGATACCACTGTACTGGACGCAGGACAATACTGGTGTCACACCCAAACCCCCTATCGAGTTGAACCTAGTCGACCCTTTCTACAGCGCTGCAGCGCTTCACTTTGACAATCTGTTCGAGCGGTATGGGTCTCCAATATACGTGCTGAACCTTGTCAAAGCGAAAGAGCGCACACCTCGAGAGTCAAAGCTGCTCGAAGAGTATCGCAAGGCTATCGAATACCTGAACCAGTTCCTACCCGAGAAGAACAAGATTATTCAAAAGCACTGGGACATGTCGCGTGCTGCAAAAGACCCGAGCCAAGACGTTATCCAAACCCTGGAGGACATTGCGGAGGATGTGGTTCGCACCACCGGCTTCTTCCAAAACGGTGACGGCGTAATCAACCCGACTCGCGTCCAGAACGGCGTCGCGCGCACGAATTGCATCGACTGTCTTGACCGGACAAACGCAGCCCAGTTCGTCATTGGCAAGCGAGCTTTAGGCCACCAGCTGCACGCCCTGGGTATACTCGGCGACACAGCCATCGAGTACGACACAGACGCAGTCAACCTCTTCACGCATATGTACCACGATCATGGCGACACCATCGCCGTGCAGTACGGCGGTAGTCAGCTCGTCAACACCATGGAGACGTATCGCAAGATCAACCAGTGGACAAGCCACAGCCGTGACATGATTGAAAGCTTCAAGCGATACTACAACAACTCGTTCCTGGATGGGCAACGCCAGGAGGCGTACAATCTGTTCCTAGGCAACTACATCTTTGCACAGGGTCAACCGATGCTGTGGGATCTGGCGACAGACTATTACCTGCACCATGCGGACCCAAGACTGTGGGCGAACAAGAATAAAAGGAGCTACATCGACTGGTATACGCCTAAGTTCCTCGAGCCACACACGCTACCTGACTACCAACCTCCCAAAGGCTCAGAGGCCAAGATGCCAATTTCCTACTTCGACGACTACTGGCTAGAATACTACCGACCCTTGACCCTATCCTCGCTACAAAAGATGTTTCCCTACAAGATGAACTCCACCATCAAGTACATCCCCTTCAAGTCCACCCAAGACGGTCGCTACGACCTCAGCCCCTTCCGCGTGCGCGCCCGCACCGAGACAGACGGCGACTCGCACGACAAGCGCAAGGCCAAAAAGGGCGTCACCATCCTCGACCCGCACGAGATCGTCAAAGCCATGGGCGGCGACGACGACACCGCCTCTATCCGGTCGGAGCCGCTCCCTGCTCCTGAACGCGCCAGCAAAGGCCCACTCCTGCAGCGCTGGCTGCACCACTCCCCCAACCAAGACAAAGCCGGCCATGGGGCCGGCGCCGGCGCCGGGAACATGGGCAGCCCGCATGGCATCATGAAGGAGCCCGCGACGCCCATTGTCAACGGCAACACCGTCGAGCGCGGCGGTAGCGGCGGCGGCGGTGTCGGCAGCGACGGGAAGGTCAAGGCGACGCCGCTGGAGAAGAGCCGGCAGGCGCAGTGGACGTTCACGAAAGTCGTGCACGAGTCGCTGAACCCGTCTGTGACCGCGCAGGAAGCCGACGACTACGCGCGCTACGTCAGCCACCCGCAGAACCTCCCGCTGGTGGTGTCGTCGGACACGCCGGCCGACGTGGTGGACAGCGAGTACCAGGAGTACATCAACGGCGCGTGGCAGGGCGACGGCCTGCTGCTGGTCCCGCCGGGGTCATCGTCGTCGTCGGCCGGCGCAGGGCTGGCGGGCAGCGCGGCGGTGGATGACTACTACAACATGTACTCGGAGCTGCTCAAGGTCGCCGAGGACCCGCTGACGGTGAACAAGGAGGATGTGCAGAAGAAGCGGTACAAGGCGTATAACAAGTGGCTCCGGGGCAAGAGTCTGTTCAAGCAGCAGCCGGTCGACTAGGAGTCGTCTACACCTGAGGAGGCGGAAGGCCAGGTGGCATTGCGGGACAGGTGGGATAGCACGGCACTCATATATCCACGGGCTAAGCGCAGGGTCTCTTTTGCAAAGTAGTGGGTTTTTCTCATCTACTTCGAGCTCGCGGGCGGGAACAGTGCCTCGAGCGCAGGCTCTTTCGCTATCAGCGGAGCAACTTTGTCCTGGAGCTGGGTTGTTCCCACAATTGAGAACATTCGCCCGACCATCAGCAGGACCTCGTTGGCCTTTTTGAGCTTTCCTCCGGCTTCTGATTCGTCGTGGACGTTTAGAAAGCACGTGACGAGTGCTTTGATGATCTCGTCCTGGTAGGGTGGGTGGTTGAGGCGCGGCCAGCAGCTTGCGATGACGCTACTGAAGGACCACAAGGTATCTTCGAGGAGACTGGGCGCCGCGGCGGCGAACGGATCCGTAAGGACTTCGCAGTGCATGGGAATTAGGTCCTGGAGTGAAGAAGAATGACACGTTAGCAAGCATAGTTAGAAGACCTAGAGATACCTCAGCAGCATAACAGCATTTGTTTTTTAACGCGCATAAAAGGCAGAAAGAAAAGGAACGAACCTTAAGGTGTGGCACAGCCTCGATTCCCATATCCTTGACCACCCCACGCGTGACGCAGAACAGCAGCGAGACCACGCGCGTCTGCTGCTTCGCGTGCGAGTACCCCGCGAAAACGCCCTCCCTCAGCACTCTGGTAAGCAGCTGAGATCGCGGATGGCGGCTCACCTGCGGAGCGACCTGGACCAGCTCGTCTAGCTTTCCCGCGAGCACATGGAGTGAGCGATACGCCGGGCCCAGGAGATGCAGGGAGTCCTCCACCGGTGTCATGGGCGGCAGGAAATACATGGTCGGGAACACAGCGTCTTCAAACACGCTTGCGAGACCCGTGGAGTTGAGAATATGGCCTGGGAACTTTGTCAGGAAAGTCGGCAGGAAGGAAAGACCTGCTCGTCGGACGCGTGTGGTGCCGTCGTCGAGAAGCGTCAGGAGGACTGGGATGAACATGGGCCATTCTTTGCTGATGAGCCCCTCCTGTGGGTGGTGCACGTTAGTATCAAACATCCTCGGAGGTAGAAAAGAGGTAGAACGGGAAAGGGAAGAACCTGCTAGAGCTCGTAAATGCGATACGTACACTCGCCTCGTAAATAGCCCATCCGAAGACCGCGATCGCTCGGTGATCCAGATACTTCCAAGGCTTCACCGCGCCATTCTCATCCGCCAGGCCGCGAGAGATATCCTGCTCCTGGGCAAACTCGGCCCGCCGTCCCGAAGCAGTGACACCGCTCGGCCGCGACTGGGAGAATAACGGTCGCAGGTAGTCGTGCAGGACCATCATAGTCAGCGCGTCGGACGATGCGAGCCGCTGAGTCGCTTGTCGCTGTGTCGCAAGTAGCTGGCTGGCTAGCTCCCCCGATGCCGTCGTATCCCATGGAGGCGTCTGGTCTTGCTGTGAAGTTTCGTCGCCTAACCACGTCCGCACGTAGCATAGACGCTCGTGGTCTTGCAGCTCGCTGGGTGGTTGGGAGAGGGGGAACGTGAAGGACATGAGGGTGAGGAGCGTGTCGTGGTTGAATCGAGCGCAGAAAGGCTCGGCCGCGCATATACGCATAATTTCGAGCGCGAATGGGACTACCTCGCGGACGCGCTGGACGGTGTCTTCGTAGTCCTCGGTTGTGGTGTCGGCGCCGCCGCCGCCGCTACTGTCGACTTGGTCATCTTCGCTGGGCGTGAATGGATCTCCACGGGGTGCAATAAGAGTGGCTGCATAGTCGCCTAACCTTTCGGCCGTTCTTTGGTCTCCCTTGAGCAATGGTTTGGACTTCAGTAAGGCGAGGATTGCTACTGCTCTGACTTTTGACGTCTGTGGCGGCGGTTAGTGGTTGAGCATATGTGAAACCATGCCGGTTGAGTGCAGTTCTGGGGCGTGACTACCGTTGACTCCAATTCTGGTATGCTGTTGTACACATTTGACAAGTTGTCTGGCTTTGGGTCTGGGATAGAACCTAAGCTTTTATGTTAGTTTGGTAGGCTGAAGCTAGGCATCTCCCAACAATGGTCAACACCTGGGCACTTACTGGTCAGGGCCATCCACTGGTCTTCTGTGGAGGGCTGATTGGGTGGAAGACCCTCAACGGCCTTGATGAGTTCTGTGAGGGCAGCCATGATGAAGAATGCTGCTGCACAGGTCATGACATATTGTCAAAAGAGTGTGATGTCCTGAGGGGAGGGCAGGGCAGGGCATGCTTGAATGCAAAGCAGCTGCAGTGTTTGTTGCCGAGTTCAAACCCTTGGAAGGTCAACTGGTTGTGGTTGACAATTGCACTGCCTTGAAGTAATGGCTTCAGGGCTTGAAGTCAGCGCTTTTGGCGGGCAGCTTGAGGAAGGAGCAGCCCTGTAAAGTGCGGCAAATGTGGGGTGGACTCCCCTGAAGAACAGGCTATGCCAGCACGTTCAACGGGTGTCCGAGGAGTCTGAGCACTGCACAAGTTGATTGATACAAGTCCTGGAATCTGTGATCACTCATAATACGTACAAGTAAGTTCTTTCAGATTTATGGGGTATCTATTTTCTGAGAACGAATTCTCGCCATGCTCAACTCATCTTTGCAATGCAATGTAGTAGTTGTTAGCGGCAAACTCGCCTAAACACTCAACCATGTGCTTTTTCACCTTTTGGCCCTGCAGCTGTAACGCCCTTTCCGCAAGGATTCAATGAATTAGCACCGAAACACCCCCACTCAAATTCCCCAGAGATGCTCCATCAAACTAGAGGGAAGAAGCGGTCACCTCATCCTGAGGCAAGAGGTGCGCAAACCCCAGCTCCTCCTTGCGCGACCGCACGTGCTCCAACACCTCAGCAGTGTCCGTCTTGTCGGGATTCCGCAGCTGCCACTCGAAGCACGCCGCCGTCACAGGGGCCACCCACTCGCCCGGCTTGATGCCCAGCGACTCCGATATTAGTTTGCCGTTGACGAGCGTCTTGATAAATTCAACCTCCATCAGGTCAAGCTTCTTCAGATGGTCGATAAAGTCTTGCCAGTCATGGAGGATCACGGCCAGCACCGGCGAAGGGTCGGAGACATCCCGCGTCTGGCGCATCACATCGTCGAGCATGGCGAAGAGGACCTGCAGCCGCCAGGGTTTGCCTCCTATGCTGTTCCATGTGCGTATCGCTACGCCGAAGTAAGCCCTGTCGTTAACGCGCTCGCCCTGGCTGTGCACAACCTCCTTCATCGCCTTGATCTCCTCGATATTCCGCCAGGCGGCCGACATGAACTCGAAGACCTTGCCTGGGCACTTGAGCCCTTCGCGCGCCGCCAACGTTATCAATGGCGGATTCTTTTTGTAGTTGCGAACACGGCCTCCTTGGTTCGGGATCTGTGCAAAAGGCACAAGGCAGGTAATCATCCATGCCAAATATCGCTCCTCGTCTGACGTGACAAGCGTGTCGTACAGACTGTGACGGTGAAGGGTGTGCATAAACTCGTAGGCAATTGCCCATGTGGTCAGGTCTGGTTTGGGCATGTCGGGATTTATGGGGTTGGTAAAGACGGTGTGGTATAGTCCTAGTTCGTGAATATAGCGGACTGCGTCTCGTGGGTGCGGTCCTAATGGAATCCGCGTTAGCAAGCTGTTCAAGCTCAAGAGAGTGGTGGGTTGCTGAAGGCCTATCCCGTGACGCATACGAGCAAGCACTCACCCTTAAGCATCTTGTCAATCTCCACACCAACTCTCTCACGGCTGATCTTGACTCTCAAGGACTTGAGAACCTCCTCATTGCCCATAAATTCCTTCACCTTGGGCTCGATGGTGAAGCCCAGACGGCTGGCGAACCGAACCAGCCTCAGCACCCGCAACGGGTCATCCATGAACGTCTGGAACGGATCCAGAGGTGTGCGCATCACTTTTGCCTGCATATCCTCCAGCCCGCCAACAAAGTCCTCCACCTCGTCGGTGTGGATGTTGTAGAACAGCGCGTTCACCGTCGCATCCCGCCGGAGCGCGTCCTCCTCGGCCGTGCCAAACTCCACCATCGGGTTCCGGCTGTCACCCGCGTACGTTTCGGTTCGTAGGTTTACAAAGTCAATGTCAAGGCCGAACATCTGGACGGTGGCCGTCTCGAGGTTCTTGGACTTTTCCGGGTTCTTGGCGATCGTGTGGATGTTGCCAATATCACGCTTCTGGAGGTCGTGCTTCTTCATGACGTCGGGCGACTTGCAGAACACTTTCAACGCTTCGCCAAAGTTCTCGCCTGTCATGGAGTTGATGGCGACGTCGATGTCATGGCTCTGCAGGCCAAGCAGCTTGTCGCGAACCCATCCGCCCGCCCATCTTAGGACCAACTTCTCGTCTCTAGCACCGGACTGAAGGCCACGTGCCCGTGGCGGACTTGAGAGCCTCTTGGTCTCCCTGTTGTTGTCGATCCACGCGGCCGCATCGATAAGCAGGCGCTTGAGTTGCCTCTCCTTGGGATCCAGCTGAAGTGTGGTCATTGCGGCGGTATTGAGCGAGCCGAGCTTTCTCTTCATCTGCCACACAGAAGAGGGACTCCTCTTGGAAACTGAGGAGACTAGTCGATACATAAATCACATGTATATGGTTACTGACTCACTCAGCGCTGTGATCAAGAACGCTGAGATGTTGTTGATTATGCTGGCGCGTGGCTTTGGCTGGTTGATGCAAACTGATGATTAGCTAAGGCTGGAGTTTTCTGTCATCGGCGAAGCTGCAGGAATGACTCACAGATGGTCGCCAGAGAAAGTACACAGTGCAGCTGTAATTGCGCTGAATTCATAGATTGAAGGGCTGTGTATGACACTTCTGACCCTCGGCGTGAGACTGCAAGTTGTGGTGGAGAAAAATGAATTTGTTAGAGTTATTGCGCGTCAATTGTTGATTGTCGTGACCTTGGAGATGCTGACTACAAAATTGCTTAGTAAGCTCCACTGCCAGAGTCGATAAAAGCATGCTCTAGCTGCCTGGGTGCCTAGATACCTAGGTAGTATGATAGGTACCGCCCTGAGACTTGTACGGTAAATCAAGCTTTGAGTTCTTCTCTACTCAAATTACTTTCGGGCCAGAATATTTTGCAAGCACCCCCGAACGTTGGTCTGCCAGGTCACTCCATTTGCCCTGTGCAGCACTCAGTTCATAGTATTGTGGAGTGCTGAGATAAAGGGTCTAGCTATGAGATAGCACCCTGGGCAGCCAGATGGTGGACAGTTCTGATTTCCTACCAAAACACCTCCGTTCCATCAGTGGAATTCACGTAGTATTTTCAGGCGCCTATTTGTTCTTGAAATAAGTATGTACCCATAATCATACCGGCGCTATGAGAGGAGTAGCAGTTGCATCTTCTGACAACATGCTTTACGCGGAAGTGTAGCCAAAGTACTTTGTGTCCAATGTGTGTAGTAACAAGACTAACTTGAAAGTGGGAGCATCAAGAGAAGGGGTTGCTATCCGTAATCCACTCACTATTTACTTTTCTCTGTACACAGCATATTAGAGTACATAGGAGAACATAGTCAATAATGTTATGAAATTGCTGTGAGCCTCAAATTCCGGACTGGACGCAATAAACTGTTGTGATGCACTCCTGCGAACTATGTTAGCTGGTGTGCTCTACAGGTGACTGGCTTGCAGGCAGATATGGCTGAGGTGGCAGTCCAACATATGAGGAGGCCGCAGCTCGTCCACCTGAAGAAGTGGTGTCGTTGGCGCGTTGGCGTGTGGGCAGCATTAGGTTTCGGAACATCTTGAATTGATCCAGTCATCCAATCTATTGCCTACACAAAACAAATGAGGAGGCCGCAGCTCATCCATCTGAAGACATGATGTCCTTGGCACGTGGGCAGCATTAAATTCCGGCAGTCTAAATTCAGTCATCCAATCCCATGCCCGCCGCTGTTTCGGACGTATCTGCGCAGACGTCTCGCCCGATATCTCGCCTCAAAGTCGCGATTGGCTCATTGAACCTTTTCTGTCCGGACATGTTTACCACTTGCACGGGCTTCGTAGACTTGGGCCTTGGCTCAAAGGTTCACCTTTCCAACCTTTCCACCTTGATCCGAAGTTCCCGGCCTTCGTTAGAGGCTGGCCGTACGCCCCGTCCGGTCCACAGCAGAAACCCAGGGCCCAAGAGAGACTCTTCCAAATGCTTTCACTCCCGTCTTGGTGCACAGACTCCTTCCAACGCCGTTGCGCCGAAATCATGCGGGAAAGGCGCTTAGACTGATTGAGCGTTGTCACTAACTCCGACCGACCACCAACTTGATATTGTTGGTCGGGACGACGGGTGACAGATGACAGGTGGAATAGGTCGAATGAACCGTTCCACCAAGGAGTCGTCCACCGAGATGGGCACGTAGGCCTCACCGAGCTGGGCTGTCAAAAAGACATGTCAGGCTGTTCGTCTGCCAGATTTCAGAAAATCTGTAGGGCTGTGAACACCTGTCACGCCGCGTTGACAAGGCAGGCCAAGCTGTGATCGGCCGCCTCGCGTCTGGGCTTTGGGTGATACTTTATCTCACGCATGGACCTTAGCGCCCGCCCCACATAAAGAAGGTCTGGAGACGAGACAAGAGGAGGTAAGCGCCGCAACTTCAACTCTAAAAGGTTGGCGACCGTTGCGACCTTGAGTATCCCCCTGTGCGTCTATTGGTGTTTGCAGTTGCCAATGACCTCTTGGAACTTCTCTGATGAGTCAGAAAGGGCACGCGAAAGTCAGGGCTTCCCAATGATGTCCGGCATGGTAGGTCGCGGTTGGACCGCAAAGTCTTGCCAACCTTGGAACTGATCCTGTTCCAGGCAGCCAACTTAAGATTGTCGGTCCGTTGGCTCCATGGGTTATGAGCACGGTATGCCGACTTTCAAAGACACAACTCATGTCCGAGAGTCAAGACTCTTCCCGGCTCAGCTAAATTCAACTTCTACCCGAAACACCACAGCACGAAAGAAAGATGTCCGAACAAGGAAGCGACTGGCGTGACAGGCTACAGCGGTTCTTGAGGGAGGATGAGTTCAGGCGCCCAACGATGCGAACCTCACGAGGCCGCTGGTTTGACCATTCAGTTTGGCATGATTTATATGGAGCAGACTCAGATGATTCATCTGGATCCGATACAACACGAGCTGGCACTCCGTTACCAGACGAACTTGTTCCCACCAGGGCCCAGCGAGAGATTATCACAGAAAGATCAGAGGCGGCGGCATATCAAGGTCTGATTACCCTTGGTGGTCGACCCTCGCACCCGATTCACCTGTCTTCGAGCATCATTGACGAGCCTGGACAATACCGAGATATCGTAGCAGCCTGGCAGGATACCCCCTGGGACGGCAAGCTTTTCGCGAAGCAGCTTGTCCACTGGATGGACTTCCGCAGCCGGGTGCAAGCGCCGAACAGAAGCACTCCTGAGAAGTTCCAGCGCCTTTTGGATAGGATTGGAGCGCGCCTTCAGCGCCATGCCGTCGGGTATCCCTCGTGGTTTACGCCGGCCACGCCCTTCTTCTTCAAGGAACAGCTCAAGGACCAGGGAATCCTGGCGACTTGGTTCGAGTACCTCTCCTGGCGTCTCCGCCTCCAAGACATAGGCCAAGGCTTTCTGGACGAGCTCCGTCGCGACTACGAAAGGGATGCAAATATACTACTCACGCAGCTTAACGAGGACGATCGGGATATTGGAACTATCGAATACTTGTATGGTGACTTGTCGACGTCAACTATAGCCAAGGCCATGTACAAGAGACGAATGATACGACAGAATCAGCGGAAAGACGACGACGGTGAAAAGATCGCAAATCAAGCAATCGCTGAACACGATGAGCACTGGGACTGCGTTGCGAGTTTCCAGCAACGGACCCTTACTTACAGACGACTGCGCGCCAAAATGGCTCGCCTTCAAGTAGTTCTCGATTGGACACGGAAACAGGTTGATATTCTAATAGAGGAGCAAGAGAAAGAGATGGGAATCGGAAGGATCGATGAGTCGGCCACAGAAGCGCCTGAAGCCACCTGCATCGAAGGTGTCTTGAAACCCTTACTTGGCCGACACAGGCTCAAAGTGTTTCCTGTGGACGACGGGAACCCTTGCCGTTCCCACTTCATGCGTCTGTCCCCCGAGATTCGCTACCAGATCTGGCAATACTGTGTCTCCTCGGGCCCTACAGCACATTTCTTCGAGGTTGTCGAGGCCCAGCGCCCATTGCACATGCTTCATCATTGGTCTGCGACCTTCCGCACCGCTGCTTCTCGAGCATGGCCGTCGGGTTATATTGCCGTGTACACATTGCTCGCCGCCTGTCGAGATTCGCGGGAGTGTGTGATGGACGTCTATCGTCGCCGCCAGCTGCGTTATCATCAGGCCATCGGGTTGGAATGGAGCATGCATGAGCGGAATCAGTGGCAGAAACCGTTTGGCAATGCCTTGTTTGATTCCTTCCACTGGATTCCGGGCGATGACCTCGTCGTCTTGTGTTTTCCTCCTCGACAAGTCTCTCGGCTCCCAGACCGTGACGCATTGACATTCTCGTCGGGACCTCCGCGAAAGGTTGCCGTCTGCCTCGACGAGGCAATTTATCTGACCAAGAAATGGGGTCCAGACTATGATGGTGATCGTAGTGATCTCGCAAGCTGGGAGAAGGATGAGCTTGATTACATCGAGCTACACCGACCTACAGTCAGTGATGCCGATCAGGTGAAGACCATTCCCAGAGTCCTGAATATACTCAGGAAACGTTGCCCTGATCAATATACGGCCGATGCCGTGAGCATCACAGGTTCAAAGCGTGAAGCAGAGATAGGGGGCATCAGCAGCACCCACGTATTTGTTGACGGCACATATTCAAGTGGCCACCATCGCGCTGCTCGGCGGGACGAGTCACAGGGTCCTTTTCACAAGCGCCCCACGAAGAGAAGGACAAGGCTTGAAAGGTCGTCGCGGCCTTCTTGGATGCTCGCACCTGGACTAGTCGGGCAAAACAGCGAGAGGTCTAGAATGGCGCCTATCTCAGGCTACAATCCTATGCCTGGAGACCATAGTCTGGTGGCTTACGAAGTAGAGTGTGTGGTATTGCGATCGCCCTTCGCCACAATTCTGGAGCTTGCCGATATCATCAATGACGGATGTGCTGCCTACGGCTGGCCAGAGTACGAGGCGCATGACAGGCCAGCTATCACGAGCATTCTGGGGATGAGACGGTAAAGAATGCAATCGCTGTGCAGGTATGGGCAGGTGTCTGGCCCTTTGAGGTCCTTAATCAAAGCATGCACCTAACATTGTGTGGCTTGCAGGAATGAACCTCGATAAATGGCAGGTTGTGCTAGGAGCAACAGGTGGCTCTCCCTACATAGAGGGGCATTGCGAGAACCTTCCCAGTTGTTGCCAATCGTCAATTGTATGTGCTGACACTGCATATCTCGGGCATGAGCACGTTCAATCATTCGTTCCGGTCAACTAAACAACTTTCAGACATGCCATGGCAACTAAGTGACGAACAACGGAAAATATTCTTCATCCTTGTCGATGAAGTTCTTCGAAACGTCCGTGTACGAAGGAAAGGAGCCGCACTTACAGTAGGGCTAGCAGTAGTGGAAGCAGGGGCATTCCGACCTGCCAAGATCTTGGTTTGTTTCTTGATCTTCGGACCACAATGGGACGGCGCAAACCTTACACATATGTATTTCGGTTCCGTGGCCCGAAACTAATAAAATCTCCCTGGCTCGGAATAATGATGAGCAGCTTGCCAAGTGCGTCGACTGATGCTTGATACTGACTTGGCAAAGTGGCAAAGAAGCTTATCCCCAGATTTCTCGGTGCCAAGACGGATCTACACATCACTGCCACGCTCCCTCTTCTCGACACCACGGCGACGTTTGCGATAGGACCCAGAAGCCAGCCAAGACAGACACAAACCACTGACTAGGCTTGTATGATCGCCCTGACTTGCAGCTTGTTTGTGATCCACCCGATGATGAACATGATCCACGAGCCAAGTTTCGTTGCGAGAAGCTTGTCTGACAACTGCCCGGCCAGTCCCTGACGCTCAGGATCTCTTTTTCGGCCTCCGGCAAGCAATATCGTGCTTCCTGCACTGCCGAACGAAGAACACCCAAGAGTTCCAAGGCCGTCAAGTATCTACCTAGGTAGGTACATGCAGTTCATGGCCAACGGGAAGTCGACCTGCGGAGTTTTGAGCCTATGATGGCGGCCAGTAGACGTCACATGTTAGGCCAGGATATGGTCACTCTCTCCCCACGCTAGCCAGCAGAGCCGCCTCCTTCTCGCATGGCGTCGACGTATTCCACCACACGACTTGGCAGTTTGGCCCGATGGGACGGTGGAATAGTAAAACACCATCACGTCGACATTACTATTCATGATATCTGCCGCAAGAAGTAATTCTCATCTGAAGGTCGTCGCCGGGCATCAGACATGTGAGGACGGCGACATGAAGCAGTTCTCATCTGAAGGTCGTCCGTCGCAAGGCTTCAGTCACGAGGAGAGCCACAAGCTCAACACAACGGATGGTCGAAAGATACTGAGTCCCATCATCTATATAATGTCATAGACTTTCCCTCAAGGCCATCAGAATTTCTACCAAATCATCATCAGCATCTCAACAGCTTCAGTCTTCTCTTCATCTTCTTACCCTTCTTACCCTCTCTCATTAGTAGTTATACTACCCTGCTGCGCAGGCTAATACACAATCACTCACTCAAAATGAAGTCCACCGCCGCAATCCTCGCTCTCATCGCCCCTCTCGTGGCAGGCCACGGCGCCATCATCAAGGCCACCGCCCCCGCCGGCGGCTCTGGCATGGCTCTCGGCATTGTCACCACCACACCCCGCGACGGCACCCGTCGTGACCCCTTCCAGCAAGACTCGACCCGCTTCAAGGGCGATGCCGCTGACACCTTCGGCGAGACCGTCGGCGCCGGCAACAACGATCTTGAGTCCGGCACCCAGGCCATCATGGCCGAGACCGGCGACATGCTGCCCCAGGTTACACCTGGCGGCCAGATCCAGATGACCGTTCACCAGGTCAACGGCGACGGTGCTGGACCCTATGACTGCATGATCAACGCCGACGGCACTGGCGCCACCTGGACACCCATCGATGTCGCAACGAACGTGCCCGGTGACAACGGCCGCAACAGGGTAAGCATTCACTCACCTCATACACCTCATACACGCACAACCTGGCTTCGGCTCCGCGACTAACACTCTTATCCCTAGGACGGCGCCGAGACTGACTTCCCGCTCGATGCCACCATCCCCGCTGACGCGTCCTGCACCGGCTCCGTCGCCGGCCAGGACAACGTTTGCCTGGTCCGTTGCCAGAACCCCGCCCGTGCCGGCCCCTTCGGTGGTGTCGTCCCCGTGCAGATGGCTGCCGCCAACAACACCCCGGCTGCGGCTCGCCGCGCTTTGGCTGAGGTCGTGAGGCGCAACACCCTTGCGCTCAAGAGGCGCCAGATCGACGCCGACGAGGAGGAGGAGGAGGAGGATGAGGAGGAGTAGATCATAGGAGCATGTCTCTTGTGTGGATAATCAGGCTTTGGGGCACGAACACGGAGTTTGAAAACGGGAAAGACTGGGAGACTTGCTGCTGTTAGCTGATGATGACTGATGATAATACTGTATATCCGACCTCGCGGGCTTGATGCCTTAGTAATTCACATTCCTTCAAAAAATACTTGACGCATCCTTTCTCCGTGACAGCATCGACGCTCACACCGTAATTAGTTACGAGTTATAACATAATCACCAGCCAAACATAGCAATGCCGGGCTACATAGCGCCCGCAGTAGCCGCCCGCAGGATACTAAAGTAGTGGAATCCGGGGAAAGTGTGCACACCAATTTCAGCCGCGAGCCGTCTCCTTTGGGTATATTCGCTGACGTCCGCCTAAACTTTGATGCTGTAGCGTCGAATGGGCAAACGATAATCTGCTGATAAGAAATTGTACCCGGTGCTCGGTGCTGAAGCACAGAAGAAACGGTGAAGATCTGCCCCAGGGCATGTGACGGAGTACAACAGGCGAACGAGTTGCGGGCACGTGAACGGCCTGTGTTTCTTGAAGCAACCAGAATTTTGTCGATCTCTGAGGGAGCAAATGACACACAGTCACCGGTGCCTGAAAATCCGGGGGTATAGTCGACATCATGAGTGGATCGCCACCCATATCGCGGGGTCGGGGTCTCTTAGTTGGCCATTTGGTGCTGTACTACCGTCGAGCGGGCGGCGACTGTGCAATACTGCAATACTGCCAGACTACCAGACTGCCAGACTGCTTGCTGCTTTCCCGCTTGCCAACCCCGCAAGGCGACCTTATTGGTATCAGACGATCACCTTGAGTCACCATAGCACAAGATGTGGTTCGTTGCTAGTTGGAAGCAAAAGGTATCAAGCCTGGGGTCCAGACCGACGAAGCATGCTTTTAGTCTCGAGACGGCTGAAGATAGCATTGGAGGAAGACGCCAAGCAAATCTGTCAAGCGTGGTTCAAGATATCGAGTCTCGAGGTCGTGCCCTACACCCACTCATGCCACTCAGTCAGCCCACCCCTGCGTGCGAACTAGTAGGAATGCAATGATACCGCATGGTTTGCCTTTGAGCGCGTCACTGCGCTCCACAAAGTCGAGGGAAGATAGTAAGTGATCGACGATGTCTGATACATCGAAACATCACCACAGCCCTCATAATCCTCCTCACAAGGGAAGAAAAAGCAGCGGCAACATGTGTGACGTAACAATGGATACTCAGCCACACCAGCTCATCACCACCCCCCAAGTGTCACCACTCCTCTTCCATTGTCCACTTACTGGCGTCGGACCAGACACCCAAGGCGTTCGTCCTATCTTTCGGTGATATGTGACCTCTGCTGAGTGAGTAGACCAACTTGGCGCATGGCTTGGAAGCACAGGCCAAACATACAAGCATTCATCAGTACCGCTAGACCCCGCCAATCTGCTGTGTCTCCCCTAAGCCGGCCTAAACAAGGACGACAGGTAAGAGGTCCACAGCTTAACGATCGCCATGTCAGGGTATGGCTTGGCTCCAGATCTTGGGTGGGTGTAGAAAAAGCGAATCGTGCCTTCCGTAGCGGGTTGCACTACCGGTGATGAACGTCAGGGTGATTACACGGGAAATGCGTACGTAGGAGACGCCCGGCGTCCTCGATTGGCGGCTCCCCTTGAGAGCTATATCCTGGCCGGTCACCTTTTCCACTGACCGAGAGGACAAAAGAGTGCACCTATAAAGCTAGCCCTGCGACCCATCGGCATCGTCCTAGAGCCAATATTTTATGGCACTCGATTCCACCTGGAATAACTTCATCATCACCCCTACCAATATACTGAGCCCACGTCTCTAGAAGAGACCTGATATCACACATACACACATACCCATCACCACCATTATCATGACCGGTATGTCGTTTGACACTTCCAGTATAATGTTTCTGCCTTCACAGGTAGCTAACAATTGGCAATTTTCAGACCAGAACCAGACCACACAAACTGTCCAAGAGGCGCCCGGCCTAGAAAACTTTGCCACTTCTCCCACCTCCTCTTCAGGCGGCACCGACCGACGCATGTCCGTCGAGTGGGACGCCTCCAAGACTCCGCCCAGTCGATTCCAACGGCGCAAGGGCTCCATCTACAGCACGCCGGCGTCGCGAGACGGGCACGTCGACAGGAATTACGCCGAAAAGTACCACGAGAAGCTCGCGGAGAAAGGTTGGGCCCCCAAGAAGTAAACCGTGGGGGAGGGGGAGACACGAGAGGACACTCGTTTGGCATGCACGACAGGAACGCGTGGAACACCCGGAGATCTTCGTTATTGAGAGGGGCGATTGTTTGCTCAGAGGCGTTGGGCATGTAGCACAAGAAAGGGGTTGTCCGGCGAGACAAGACGGGAGGGGAGCATATGGCTGAGACTGGAGGCTTCGTGGTCATATCTCACAGCAATTCCGAGCCGATTCGCGCGCGTCTGTGTTTCGTTGGCGGTGTTACCAAATATGTGGGGAGTCAGCATGTTTCAAATGAGGACAAATTGATTTGTCAATGGGAGGAAAATCACCACTCCTACTGGTTCTGCGCCTCTGCGGCCATATCCTGTGACGAAGTAGTTGATATTGCAATGCCTGCCTCCCCAAAGAACCCGTACGTCCAACTGCCATTCTATGTGTCCCGCTCCCATTCTATGTGTCCCGCTCCCATTCAATCGTCATCCATGTCGTCTATGTCGATCGCATTCGGATCCGCCACGACCGGTGGTGGAGCCTGCTCGCCCCGGGGGTTATCTTCTGCAGCCACGAAGCCCACTGGCGCCCGTGCCTGTCTCTCCAGCGCGGCCATGGCATCTACGACCTCTTGGTCCTCCTCACCACCGCCGCCGCCTTCTCCCTGCGCCTGTGCGGCGGCCTGACTCCTGGCGATGGCCTGTGAGGCAATGAAGTTGACGTCGGTGTTGTACTGGGCTTGCACGCTGCGCTTGATGCGACGCATCTCCTTGAATGTGTCCTCGTTGCCGTGTTGTACCTCAAATTGCTCCCATTTCGTCCAGAAGTCTGGGTTCGTTCGCGGGTCGCAGTACTGCGAGGCGTGCCCGTAGATGGCACGCGCTCGGTCGATTTCGCCGAGTCGCTTCTCCATGTCTGCGAATTTGAGACACATATCGCGGGCCTCGGTATCGGGTAGGGCAGCGATGGCACGTTCGTAGATCGGTCGGGTCGACGGCAGTCCGAAATTGGACGCCGACTTGGTGATGTAGAAGTTGAACATGTCGGCACGGTCCTCGTCGGCAACGGCCCTTGTCGCTCTCTCATAAATGCGCATGGCGTGCCGTGCAAGACCTCTCTCCTCCTCCAGATTGCCGTACATGAGATAGAGAACCTTAGCAAATTTCGGTGGGCAGTCCTCAATTGCCTGCTCGAACAAATCTCGCAGTCGTTCTATGCCGATTTGACGATCCACCGCTTTGGTGAGATACAGGTTCCAAATTTCGAATGCCACGGGATAGCTGAAAAGATCCAGACCACGTTCGTAAATCTTGAAAGACTCCTCGTAGTAGTTGTTCTCTTCCAGCAGATTGGCGTAGTTGACCACCGTCTGCGGCGTGGCGATACGAAGCTCGAATATTCTCTCATAGACTTTCTTCGTCTCTTCGAGCGTGCTCACACTCTCTACTAGGTCCACATAGAAGCTCCATAACTTCCAGCTCTTGTGCACTCTTTGCTGAGGTGAAAGCGTCTCGTCAAAGTAGTCCACTGTCGATCGCTTGGGAGCTTGGACTGCCTTAGCCATAATCTTCACAGCATCGTCGAAGTTTTCATTCCGCAGCTCCATCTCGGCCCATTCTGTCCACATTTCGGCAAGCTCAGTGACAGACTTGAATGGGACCTTGACCGCCTTCTCCATGATTATGCGTGCGTTTCTGAGATCTCCCCCTTTCTCGTAGAATTTGGCGTAATTTGCCCACAGCTGGTGGAAAGGACCGGTGGCCTGCTTTGGTTTTATCGTGGCGATGGCGTCGGTATAGGTCTGTACAACTTGCTCCTTGTTATCACCCCAAAGCGCCACACGCTTCTCCCACTCGCTGACATTGTTAGGATTTTGCCGAAGCAAGACGTCGTTCAGTAGGAACCCACGGCGGTCCAAGAGATGCTCAAATCGCATCATCCGGATGTCCAAGTCGAAGTCGGCGTTTTCGTCAACAAGGCCCTTGTCCGCGCGTGTCTGCGCGACCTCCATCAATGCGCCAATGATAGACTCCTCGAATTCTGCGTATGAATCGAAGACCAATGTGAAGTCGCGAACCGTCATGACTGTCGTGATGCCCTCCTCGAAAGTGTCTCTTGCTCGCTCAAAAGCTCTTTTTCTTATCCAGTAAGTCGCAAGTCCTACCCAGAGTTTGCCTCGCTGGTCAGCAAATCGTTCGATACCGCTGCGTATAATCTGTTCGACATTGATACCAGTCTCGTAGTTGGTCTCGACTTTCGTGGCATGCTCCACGATGAGGTCGACCATCTCACTCCAGATTTCGTAGGTTCCTTTTCCATTCTTGCTCTGGAATCGCGGGTTGTTCAGGACCGAGATGTATTTGTGGACAGCCTCTGTGTACAGCCCCACCTGGACCAGGAGCTCGATGAAGTCCTCGGCATCCTCAGGATGCACCTGCATATATCGCCTCCAGATCTTAACCGCCGTCATGCCCCCAGCCGAGTTCGCAAACGGTCGGTACAACGCCCATATTCTGTTATGTTGCGAAATAGGGAGCGCCCGCAGCGCACGATCGAATGCATGTCGCGTGGCCGTAACGAGGGGTTGCTGTACCAAAAACTTGAGGTACATGGTCCATATCCTCGGCATCTTGTTGAGCAGGATCAAGGCGCGCTCGAACAGGGCGTTGACCTTGCGATACTCGGCCGCAAAGACGGCAGCATTGAGCTTCGCGACATGCTTTGTGCGGAAGGTGAGATAGAGCTTCCATAGCTTGTAGGATCGTGGCAGCTGCACGCACGCGCGCTCCAGGACGTAGGCCTGCTCCTGGACGGTGCCGTGCTGGACTTTGAAGTCGAAGTAGACCAGCCATGGCTTCGTACTCCCGGGATTACGCTGAATGTCCTGCTCGTAGACAAAATTGTCGTCGGACACGAGGGAGAGGTCGGGCTTGCGCGTTACGCCGTTGCTCACGAGCGCCGTAGCGGACATGGCGGGCATTGTGCTGAAGGCTGAATGCGCGACGGCAGGCGGGCTGTGCTTCGGCGGTCGCGAGGAGTCGTCTGCGTCGTCGTCGTCGTCGTGCTGGCTCAGAGCATTGCGCCGGCGGCTTCACGCAAGAAGACAATGCTGGCGACGTTGCGGGCGTGCAACTGAGGAGGGTGTAAAGAGGGAGGTGAGGTGTAATTCTACCAACTTTTGGAGAGGACGTCCAAGCGCGTTGTTAGTTCATGCGGGTGCTGCCGAAAAGTCGCTGGAGAGCGCGAGGAATGCTGGCTGACAGGGATCAGGCTTCAAGCACGGGCCACCATTTCTCCACTCTTGGAAGCTGATGCCGGCCCCCGATACCTATGTAACTCACCTGCATGCTCACTGACGACACTGTGCCAGAAATAGCCCAAGACAACCAACCTACAACGACGATAACGACGAACCTTCGACCCTATCGCTCCGATATTCATCCCTACAGCTAAGTTTCGACAGCTCGGCCTCTAGAGCTACCAATAAAACACTCAATTCTCTGCTGTCGTCGAGCAGGAAGCTATCAAAATGTCTGGAGCAGGAGTAAGACACCCAGGATCCAGGAGACAGGCGATTTAGAATGGAATGCTCACAGATTGCAACAGGACAGAGAGGCGGTCTTTCCGACCCGGCAGTCGCTGGGTATGATGAAGTCAAAGCTCAAGGGGGCTGAGCAGGGACACAGCTTGCTGAAGAGGAAGAGTGAGGCCTTGACCAAGTACGATGGTCCCAGTCTTGCTTTGTTGCATAGATATAGCTGCTAACGGTCTTGTACTTCAGGCGTTTCCGGGGTATGATCGATCCATTAAACATATTACATACGACCGAAGATGCACATCTGACATGCTTCGAACAGAAATCACAAAACGAATCGACGAGGCGAAGCGGAAGATGGGCCGGGTCATGCAGATTGCATCCTTCTCCTTAGCCGAGGTGACCTACGCCGTGGGCGGCGACATCGGGTATCAGGTGCAAGAGTCGGTCAAGTCAGCTCGGTTCCGCGTCCGCACGAAGCAAGAGAACGTCTCTGGTGTGTTGCTGCCTGCGTTTGAGAGCCATGTGGACGAGAACATCAACGACTTCGCCATGACGGGTCTTGGAAAGGGTGGCCAGCAGGTGCAGAGGTGCCGGGAGACATATGCACGTGCCGTAGAGGCGCTGGTGGAGTTGGCTAGTCTTCAGACTGCTTTTGTGATCCTGGACGAGGTCATCAAGGTTGTGAATCGGAGAGGTGAGTTGGTCCTTGGCACTCACGCGCAGATTATTTGCTAACATACTTACAGTGAACGCCATGTACATGAGTCCCTCCCTTCTAAGCTGTCAATTTTGTGTACGAGGTTACTGACCAGTACAGTGAACATGTGATCATTCCAAGGACAGAAAACACCATAAAATGTACGTGACTACTTTCCATAACAAAGCAAATGCTGCTAACGCGTAGGAAATAGACATCAACTCTGAACTGGACGAGGTGGACAGAGAAGAGTTCTACCGGTTGAAGAAGGTTGCCAACAAGAAGCAGCGAGACACTGCTGCCGCGGACGCCGAGATGAAGGCGAAGAAGGCCGCGGCGGCTGGCAAGGAGAATGGTGGCGACCAGAGTTCCGGTCCGACAGACATGCTCAATGCTGGGGAGGAAGAGGACGTCATCTTCTGAGGTGAACAGTCCGCACTGAACCCGGTTTCCTGGGCTGGTCCTTGTGCATGAATGAGCACAGGAAGCGACCAACGTTGTAGCAGAAATGGTGATCATGTAGCGCTCGTAGAGGTGCGTCAACTCAGACTGCCTGTATTATAATCCATGCGTTTGTACCCTAGGAAGTAATTAAACTCCAAAGCACTATTGCATCTGCATCCGGCCGGATCCCGAGCTCTACTGCCGCTGGTACGTGACCTTGATATTCTTCCCGCCATTCAGCGAAATGCCAGCCGTGTTCTCCTTGGCACTGATGGCCCCCGCCTCGTTCTCGTACTCCACAAATGCAATGCCCCTCCGCCCCGGCACCAGACGCACCTCGCGGAAGCCCTCGAACCGGCCAAACACGCCGGTGAGTGCCTCGACGTCGGTATCGTCGGGCAAGTTCTGCACGAAGAGGATCTTGTTCGGCGGCAGGTACTCGTCGGGCACGACGGCCGCGGCTGCGGGGCCCGTGGCTTTGAGGCCGGCGCCGCGCTGGGTCTTTGCTGGGCGACCGGCGCCTTGGTCGGGCGCGGGTCGCTTGAGACGCTGCTGTTCGGCCTCTTGAGCCTTCTTGCGCTCTGTTGTGGACACGACTTGTTAGCACAACCATCATCAACATCACCACCACCACCACTGATAGTATAACGACAAACTCGATCCATCGCCGTCAGAAGAAGAAGCGCACCTTTCTCCGCGATCCGCCGTCTCTTGTGTAGCTCCAACGCCTCGGCATCCTCAAACGTCTTCACAGTGGCATCGCTCTTCTGGCGCGCGAGTGCGACCTGAATCGGGTTGTTGAAGAGATCAAAGCCGTCGGCCTCCTCGACGGCCTGCAGGGCGGCCTCGGCGCTGTCGTAGACGATAAAAGCCTGACCCTTGGATTTGAGGTTGGTCTTTGCGACGATCTCGAGGATGTTGCCGAACTCGGAGAAGATGGCGTGCAGAGCGGTCTTGAGGGGCTCGGGCTTGACGCGCTCTTCGAGGTTTCGCACGTAGACACTGTGTGGGGTTTGGGTTCATGTTAGCGGGCCAGTCTACCTACGTTCGTGTCGGATGTGCAATGACACGTACGTGGTGATGGGTGCTCCTTGTGTTGCTGCCATCTTGAATGGTGATGGGGGCAGCGTGTGTGCTTGGAAGAGCAGAGACGTGGTTGTGGTTTGTAGCCGTTGATGTATTGTGCAGAAGCAGCTGAAAGGTGCTGGTCGAGAGTGGGTCGCATTCCAAAGGTTAGGCGGGCTGCCAGCAAACGCTAGTCCGCAAACGGAAAGCGGTCAGTCGCAACGACTTCATTCCAGCAACCAACTGTACGGAGTTGTTTTCTATGGATTGTTCTGTATATTCAGGACTATCGTTGTGATGAAAATTACGTGCTCCATCCATTCTGTAGCAGTCATCGGGCCTTGTTGGCAAAACACTTAGCAGGTGGTGGCTACGACTCCTTCACACATATGCAGAATAATTGGCCAAAGTCAAGTCCCCATCCATTCACGCCTGGTTTACCGGCGATCTATGACCTGCGCACTTCTAAAGGCCAATAAGTATACAAGCACGCCACGCTCCCGTTGCCCAGGCAGGTCTCTACTCGCATGCCCTCACTCTTTCTTCTCATCGACCTTCTCGACAGTCTCCTGCTTCTCTCCTTCCGCTGTTGAAGGCGCAGGAGGCTCTTTGGATTCCAAGTTCGCAGCAGGGTCCATTTCCACATCCAAGGCAAGGTCTTTGCGCAGCTCTGGTAGGAAGCGATCTATCCGCTTCCAAGACTCTGACCACAGCTCTTCTTTCGATGGGTCCTGGCTAGGTGGAACCAGGTATCCGTTACTTGACATGAAGAGCAGAACGTTCTTGAGGTTCTCGGGAACAGCCTCCTCCTACAAGATCACACCGTTAGTATCGAGAAAGCTGCGTGGCTCGGTAAGGGAAAGCGACTTACAAGGCTGTCTCCTTGTCCACTGTTCATCAGTCGATCCATTATGTCAATGATCTTGAGCCACAGATCAAGCATGCCCGCCCATTCCGACAACAGCACCAGGTACTGGAGGAAGACCTTGCAGAGAAGCGAGGCTGCCTGAACCCGCGTCTCACTCATACCGTCCTTGTCGGATGAGAAGACCTCGGGCTTGAGAAGTCTGTGAATGAGCGGGAATAGCACCTCCCCAAAGATCGCAGTCCACTCCCGGTGGTCGCTGGAAGTCAGCTCAGGCGAGTACAGCGCCCGTTGTAGGTAGTTAAACGCCAGCTGGCGCACTTCCCGACGAGGATTGGTGCATTGGGTCGTCAGGGCCTGGAATACGGGAAGCCAGTAGGCGGACCAAGCTGTGGCAATGTCAGAAGCCGTCTTCAGCATGCGATGCTTGCACATTTACTTACCCTCGTTGGTCTCTAGATGAGATTGATTCATGAGTTGAGGAATGCGGGTTGTCATGCTGTAGATGATGTTCACAGCTTTGACACCTCGCTGGACGGCCGGGTTTTCCCTGCAACTTATTAGTCAACATTAAAAGCGCATCGACATAGCAATACGTACTTGGCAGGTTCCTCGGCCTTTGCAGTGGGAGGGCGACTGGCTGGTTTCCGCGGTGGCTGTCTCCTGCCTTCCAGCTTGGGTTCCTTAGCCACCGCTGGCCTTGCAGCAGAAGCAAATTCGTTGAGCAGAGTGATGGCTGCCTCGTAGTTGTCGGCCATGATCGCAGTAGATGGTGGGTTCACGCCGACCTCTAGAATTTCAAAGACCATGGGGGCCACCTGTTGGACAGTTGAAAGTGCCCGAAGAATAGACCAGAAGTCCGGCGACGTCATGATCTCGTTCCGCAGGGGCCCGGCCTCATCGATACAAAGCCGAAGCCCTTGCAGCACCATCTTGGAAGTCTTTCTCAGAATGTCCGAGGGAAAGCTGGAGATGGTATGGAGCAAAACCGGCACACGGATGAAATCATACTCCTGGTCGTCGAGTTGAGCCTTTTCTTCCTTACTTCGGTCATACTTCGAGGAACTTACATAGCTTGCCTGAAGTAGTCTGAAAAGGTAGAGGGTCGTCCTCGCGATGATAATGGCGTGGTGGTGACTCAAATCCCGCAAGATGGCCTGGTGCGCATTGATCACGCGTTTGCCGAGAAGACGGACGGCATGGTCATCTCGCAGAGTCAGGACTGTGCTGAGTTCCAAAATGTACACTAGGCCTGGGTCGTATGCCACAGCGGCGCTTGGCTTCTGCGCCAGAGCCGGAGAGGATGGAGGCAAGTTGTCGGCTTTGACGGTGATTACAGCCTCGGACCCTGCATCTTCTGGAATTTGCTCCAGCAGAGCATCGACCAAGGCCTCAAGGCTCTCGTCAGGCAGGTTTCTGTATACATCAGTATGGTTTCGAATGACGGAGATCTGCCAAAACTTACGAGATGTTTGCAAATATGTCCTCCATCTGGCACTGGTTGATGCAATCCACTGTGCTGAGTGTGCTATCCAATTCCTCTTGCGACGGCTCAGGCGGTTCATCCGCTGCATAGCTGTTTATGAAATTTGAGAAGGCGGAAAACAGACCAGTATCGCTTTGCTTGGTAGCACGATCGATCACTTGTTGTGGCGTCCGCAATGGAATGGGCGGCAGTGACAGCTTGCTTCGATCGCTTGAAAAGGTGATAAGCGAGTTCACAAAGAGGTTCAACCATATGCGGATGATCTAACGTCATGATCAGCATCCAAATTAAGCAAAAGGGTACTCTGACAACCACGTACATCTTTCCAGCCCTTCCGTATGATGTGCTCTTTAGACGTCACCACCCGAAATAGCACGAGAATCGCCAGCTGGGCTCTGAAATTGCGACCTAGCTTCACAGCGAGTTCGCTCACCATCACACTCCTCTCATCAACCTGGACCTCAGTGTTGAGACTCGTATTTGAAACGATCTCTGTTGACAATGTTGTCATGAGGCTCAAAGCGTAGACGATCTGATCCAAAGCTTCTGTGACGTTGTACTTGGCGGCGATTCTGGCACACTCATCAAAGCCCGACACAATCCGCGTGAACACTGTGTCATCCGACGCAGACATGAAGACGTACGACAAGGTCGAAACGATAGGACGCCATGTCGCCGCAAACATGTCGGCGTCGTAAATGTTGGTGTCACACACAATCAAGGGACCTGCAGCGTCTGTCTTTGTCAGAAGCTCTTTCCAAGCATGGTCCATGGCATGCTTGTTGTCGTGTTCCTCGGGTAGGATGATCTCGTTCGTCCGAATTGCGTCGTACACCTCCTGCAAGTATTCGATTTCGAAGTCCTTGTTGTTGTTGACTCCACGCAGGTTCTTGGCAAAGTCCTCCACCTGCATGCGATTCTGGCCTCTCATATTCGGATTGTGTTGATCGGTATTCAGCATGATAGTGGCATATGTAAGCACATAAGCCGCATCAGCGTTGGCTATTGAGCCTGGAATCGATGCAGCACAGTACAATTTAGAGAATGAACCAACGATCCTGTCGATAAGGGGAGCTTCTCCAGGGAGCCGGAAAGTCTCCAAAAGCATCCTCAAGGCTTCGTCAACTCGCTTTCCGTTGAAATCAAACGAGTCCATGAAAGCATCCAGGATTGCCTCATTGCCCCTCTTAGACAGGTATTCGCCCAATACCTTTTTTGAAGCCAAACTTGTGCTCTTCAAGAAGGTTGCAACAGCATGAGGCTCTGTTGCTGATTCAATGATACCTTTGTCTGCCAAAAAGGCCAGGCCACCTCTTGGATTCTCGTTGAATTTGCTCATTCCTTTGATGATGAGCTTCTTTCTTCGCCGTTGCTCCCGAAGTGCTTCAGGGTCTGGGTAGCCTTCCGTTCGTGCGGGCTGGTCTAACCTCTCTGCGATATTCTGAATGTACCTCAGCAAAGCGTCTAGACACAACGGCGGTACACTAGTCGTGCTCCAGGTGGCCGAATCGGGCAAAGCATTCCTCGAGAGCATGCCCACCATGTCCTCGCACAAGTCCGTAGAGTTCGGGTCGCAATCATAATTGACAAACAACTCGACCAGGAAGGTAGGTAACCTCGCCAAAACACAGATGTTCTCAACCATAGCCTGCCTTGCATCTGGCCTCCGCGCACCACCTCCCAAGCCCAATTTTTGTCGTTCCTGGACTGGCACGGGTGTTGAGCGGCCGCTGTTCACTTGTGATGGTGGTGGCTTCACTAATTTCGGCGTCTGCGGTATGTCTGCATAGAGCGATGGATCGATCCCAGGCTCTCGTGGGATATCAAGTGACACGTGAAGACATGCCACCAAATATGACAGAAATTTCTCCTGCTGCAGTTTCAAGACACCGCGACAGGTCGATAGAAGAGTACCTGCGACCAAGAGTGATTCCTGCAAAATTGCCGTGTGATCGGATCGTATCAGTTGGAAAAGATGAAAGCAAAGCCTGTCTTCTGCGATAGATGCGAGAGCCGGATGTCTAGCGATTGACGGCCCGGCAACTTCGAGCGCGACATGTATGATCCGCAACGCCATCACTCTCATAGTGTCCGGATGTTTGCGGTCATGCGGATCCAGAAAGTTGACAAGAACTCTGAATAACTCTCGAACGGAAGGCAAAGAGTATGGCCGCAAGTCGAGGGAGTCGGCCGTCCCTGCCTCAGATGCGACCGTTGCTTGATCTGCCTCTCGTGCTCCGGATTCGGCACTCCCAGACTCAGATGGCCGCGGCTCTTCATGAGTTCGATCTGTCGGTTCTGCTGTTGCCGGAACATCTGTGCCGTTGGCTGATGGGTCCATGTTGACAGTATCCATATCTCCATTGGTTTTCCTGTCCAGCGCATCGCTCTCCTCGCCAGCCTCTTGTTCCAGGTGTTTCAAGTCCTCGAAAATGATCTGACACATGCGCACCATAGAGGCCTCTGCCGTCTGTCTGAGAACCTCCGAGAATCTAGGCCGCGAACATATTGTCAAGCCACGTCCCATCATATCGCAGACGCTTTCATCGCTCAAAATATCTCCGCCTGGGCCCGACAGCATGTCTTCCATCAGGTGGAGAATCATAAGCAGCACCACCTCCTCTTGAGCCGGGTCGCTTATATCGAACTGGCAGTGTGTTACCGCCGCGGAGAGGGACTGCATTGCGACGGCAAAACGCGGTGAATCGGGGGAGATGAATCCGTAGGCCAGGAATTTTCGTACAGCTCGCAGCGAGAGGATCGTCACTGGGGCCGCTGTGCCCTTCGCTTGGACGATTTGGAGAAAGGGATATAGCATGGTAAGCGCATCAAACTTGTGAATGTCTGCCTCATTGTCAGCCTCGTGCTTCCGGCGCATAGTGTCTCCAAGGTCAAGGGCACACCTTTGATGCCAGTGAGCTCATGACGCAGCCTTCCAAATCCCGATATCAACGGATTGTCTTGCATGCTCTTGCCCTTCTTCCCCCTCAACCCCCAGCGCACCAAATCAGCCGTG
Source organism: Ophiognomonia clavigignenti-juglandacearum (assembly GCA_003671545.1). Classification (NCBI taxonomy): domain Eukaryota; kingdom Fungi; phylum Ascomycota; class Sordariomycetes; order Diaporthales; family Gnomoniaceae; genus Ophiognomonia; species Ophiognomonia clavigignenti-juglandacearum. Next base: position 233,337 of record PYFS01002689.1, on the reverse strand, counting down.
CCCTCGCCGGTGATGTTTGCGGCGGCGGTCTTGCTCTTCCCCTTGCCGAGAGAAACCGAATTCGCAGGGCCTAGCTGCACCGGGCTGGGACCGCCGCCTAAGATGGCGGCCACGGACGAGTGTGGCGAACGAGCATGTTTTTGGATTGCGGAGGTGATCGCTATGCATTCGGCTATGACAAGGGACACAGGGTCGACAGCGACGGACACGGGTCGGCTTCGGTATTGCATGCGCGGCGAGTGGTGTTGGAGTCGGCGAGGTAAAGGTGTGGTCGGCCGCGAAGGCATGGGAGAAATGGGAGGCTCCATCAGCTGGGGAATGGGTGCGTCATGGCTCATTCTGGTGTGGGAACCGTTGAGGGCAGAAGTCGAGATATCGTGAGTGGAGGCGGGAAGCTCCCTCGCTCGGCCTTGAGGGATTCAAGATCTCGGGCTCTCTGCGAGGTAAATTAGCTTATTCTTCGGGTGCGAAATGCCAGCACAAGAGTGTAAGGGCGAGCTCCAAAGGAAGGACTGTTTGCAAGCGAGGATGCGCTGGCGTGCGAGCCCTGACGAGACGTTATGATTATGAACAACCGATGCTCTTCAGTTTAAGTCCAGGGCCAAAGTAAAGACACCTGGACCTTCTGAGAGCGGCCCTCTGCCAACAATGACGTCCAATCGGCAGGCACAATTTTGAAGCGGCCGGTAATACAGGGCTGGTCCCTGCTGTGACGCTGGCAAGGATGATGGTGTATAAATTAATTCCTTTCCTTCGATGTCGTTGTCCACTCATGAGTCCACAGGGCCATCGACTCTGGCAAGCCGATCACTTCGCAGATTCCCACGTTTCTGTGTACAGAATGTGATTCCGTTCAGCCAGTACACCCGTGTATGCCTGGATAGAGCACTTGAGCTCTACAATGGCCCACCTGGCGCCGAACTACCCTTTTATACTCCTGACCATTGTACATGATTGCACTTGAGCCTTCACGAGCTCGTCACCTTGGGAGACCAGTAATCAGCAGGTACATGGACCAGTGTTTTGGTCCCGACTCTGTGGTCCCATACCGCAAGTTCATGGGCAGCCATGACTGACAAGTTCGCTGGTAGATTTATATTTCGCTATCTACTTAACCACGCGGTGAACTCCTACTTTCTTGCTGTGGCATTCCCCGAAATGGACAGCTCACCAATGTTCTCCCTACACACGAAAGTGTTTGCGCTCCTTCCTCCTCGTTGAATTTCGATTCTGCCGCGCACGACGGTCTTTGCCATTCTTCCTATTCCCTGAATTGCGATCCTGCCACGCACTGCGATCTTTGCCATTCTTCCTCCTCCCTGACTTCCGATCTTGCCACGGATGACGGTGCCTGATATTCTTCTCCCTTGGTGCCTTGTGATTCTCCTAGTTGTTATTGTCAAGTACTCTAAATGGGCTGGGCACATCGTCTTCTTCATGAGAATGCAGCTCATTTTCTTGCTCATACCAGTCCCATTTCGTGCCCGTGTCGTTGGACGCGGTGAAGATGTTGGGTTCAGGATTCGTTAAGGACAGCTTTCGTGGAGTAGGTGTCGGTGTAGCGGCATGCGTCGACCCAGCATCAGGTTCCGGCGCAGCAGGCTTAGCTTTTTGTTGACCATATGAAGCCTTGGTAGGTCTCGATGCATTAATGGGTGGCCATTCAGCATCGTATTGCTCACTTGTGTCTTCGAGCGCGGCGGTAATGTGAGTTGGCGCACCAGAAGCCAACACAGCAGCAGGATATGATCCGGCAGGAGATGCCAACACGGCTGCATACGTCGGCACAGCAGCAAGTGCTGCCGCAGCAGGCTCTGCCTCATATTTGCCGTTTGTGCCTCCAAGCACGGTTGAACCGATCGGTGCAGAGGCCGTCGGCAATGCAGCGGCCTCCACATCAGCTGGTGCCGACGCATCAGTAGGCGACGATGGAGCAGGCTGAGCATCGTTTTGTCCATGCCGGTGTTCAAGCGCAGAACCGTTGGTGGCAGAATGCGTCAACGCATCAGCAGGTGCCGACTCAGCACATGGCGAGGCAGACCTTGTCGGAATAGGCCTTGATGGATTGCGCGTGGACGAAGCAGTCTCTGGTGAAGCAAGCGATGGCTTAGCCGGTCCTGACGAAGCATGCGATGGCGGGATAGGTGGCGACGAAGTCATATTTGGGGCACGGGCGGACTCACGCGGACTTGGCTGTTGTTGTGGACAGTCAGTGGGCGGGAAGTTCGGACAGATAACGCTGAGATGGTAGAATGATGTCGACAAAGTCATGCAAAAGGTATTCCAAGCGACTCTCGCTAACGGAAGAAAGATGTGGTGAGAATGCGTCGTGGTAATGATAGTTGGGTATGGAGCGACGCATGTGAGAACAACAAGAGTCTGTTGACTTCAATATTCAAATTGGAGGGGATACGACAATTCATCACATTAGTTCCTTCCGTTCCTTCGGCGCAAAGAGTTGGAAGTTGGCAGTAGTTGCTTGAGAGGACACATTTGCACTTTCCCAAGCTCGCTGGCATGGACCCGAGGCCATCGTCAGTGACAGCTGTCCACGGTACCTCAGGCGAAATGTCCAGGACAATGGTCATGGTTACAAAAGGACAACCCAGAACTAGTCACTATAGGGGAGCAGCTTTGAGCAGCCCACTGAGGGTACTCAAATTTGGGTGTTCGATTCTGGGTGTTAGACTCTGGTGTTCGACTCTGCGATACGTCCTGCGGTTGCCAAATCGGGGTTTTACTATGAGGATCACAGCCCGTGCTACCATTTTGTGCCGTTGACCATTATACTAAGCATTCAAATCTGTGCTTATGAACAGCCCTGGAGGATAAAATTGTGGGCACAATGTGATCATATACCTGCTGTGTTTGAAGACTAAGTTTTGTGCGGTTTCAAAGTCGACAACCACCTACCGGCCGTGAGAAAAATAGGACCAGAAAGGAGGGAAGAATGGGTCGCCGATAATTAGTACTCAGGAAACTCTTGCCACGTTATTGTTGGAGGCAAAAAGAAGGAAGAACGAGAAGGAGTGGCACAATGAGCAGCAGAACGAGTATCCAATACTTGTCACCCAGTATCGTCATTATTACAGTGTCATAAACTCTATCAAGCACATCCAGAACGCCCACGGTTTGTATATACTGAGCGGCTATGGCCTCCCCGCACCATCAAGATCACCCGAATTCTCCCTAAAAGCACTCCTCCTACTGCCCGGCCTCGGCGGCTCCGTGCGCGCCTCCACGGGGCTGACAATACTATGCCTCTTCGCATTGATATAATCCTCCCCACTCTCCGCAGTCCCGTTTGTAGGCGGGCTCACAAATCCCGGCGGCAGCGCCGCATTCGCCGCCTCCAGCGCGCCCTCCTCCAGGATCGGCGGGCTGTTCACTCGGCGGTGGCCGGGACTCATGTGGCTGCTGCTTCGCGGCGGCGACGAAATCACCGCGTCCATGGTGCTGACCGTGGCCGGGTCCGAGGTGTTGCGCAGGTGGGCGCGCTCGCGCTCGCTGAAGGCAGATACGCCCGAGTCGCCGCGGGGCGACGGGGCAGGGAGCTCGGGAAGGTCCTTGTTGGCGGCGAGTTCTCTGGCGAGGGGCGTGGGGAGTGCGGACGAGTCGGGGCGGGTTTCTGGCTGACCGGATGGATCAGGCTGGCGGGAGTCGGCTACAGATGAGCCACCACCACCGCCACCGTGTGAGGTGGAAGACGGTGGGGGTGGTGGACCGGGTGCGTTTCGGGCGAAGGAGGAGCTGCTGACCATGCTTCCTTGATCAGTGTGCTGGGGAGAGCCCCATCCAATGGAGCTTCCGTATCGGTGTTGTGAGCCGTTAAAGCTGCGGTCGGCGATGGCACTCGGGGTCATCGGATCATCGGAGAGCTCGGCGGCCGGTGTGACGGCTGCACAATGAATGGGTTAGAACATACTGCTAGGTTTTCAATGAGAGTCAGATCAAGGGACTGGCTTACCAGGTAACTCCGCAATCTCATTGCGGTCCAACTCCTGCGGCTGGTACCGGTTGTGCGGTTCGAAATACGAAATGAATCCTGGCTGTCGCGTGTGTCTGAAGCCCATATTTGGCGATGGGCTCCTCGGGTGCGCCAGCTCCTCCGTAGTGGTGATTGTCTCAGCTTTCGTCGTCCCAGGCCGAGACTGTCCATTGATCCAAGACATGATGCGGTTGCCATGTTCCTCTGTGGGCACGACGCTCACGCCGCCGTTCTTTTGGAGGAGCTTGCGACGCCTCCACAGCACGAACAGGACGACTAAAGTTGAGATGAGGATCAACCCCAGTAAAACCCCAAGTAGTGGCGGCAGATACTTGGGTACACCACTACCACTGCTCTTCGTGGCTCCCGGTGTGATCGTCGGATTCGTGCCTGAGGTGGTGGTGGCGGCTGGGCTGTATGGGTAGTAGGTCGTGATTTTCGATGTATCATATGCAGTCTTGAAGACGTCGCCCAGCGCATCATCGTCCCAGCTGGATGGCTGGATGGCTGTCGCGCCACCGGAACCATCTCCTCCAATCGCCTCATAAATCGCAGTCGGGACCGAATAGTTCGACCAGACTTCGGGATCGTATCGGTCGAGCCATTGGGCGGAGCTCAAATTAAACAGCTGGATGATGCCGGCATTACCCTCCGTCTGCACGGCACAGTGCAAGGTGCCTGTCACCAAAGCCGTGGCTCCACCGATGACCATCATTTGATCTGGATAGGGCATGACGCACTTGTGACCTGCTCGAGTGACTCCGGATCGCCCTTCGATGGCCTTTGTCCAGGTGAAACTGGGAAGAGAAAGCACCCAGACAGCATCGTTCCACAGAGAGGTATCTGTTGAGTTCAAGCCATCATAGCCTCCGTACCAGTAGATGTTAAAACTCGAGTAGTCTTGGGCAGGTTGCATGACTGCACAGCCTTGCGCCAATGCTCCTGGGCCATTGCCACTGGTAGCCTGTGTGTACCAGGTATCGCTCGCAATGTCGTAGACGTCAATGTTGGTCATGAATTTGGGGCTTTGCAATGCCTGGGCATGTGTTATTAGGACCTGCTTTCCAGATATTACACTGTATGAGGAGAGACTTCAGGATGTCACTTACACTCTCAGTGGCATTGGCGGACTTCACAGTGACTTGGACGAACGCAGGGTCCACCACACCTCCCAGAGCGACGAGGATGCCCTTCTCCCCTATGGGCACCCAAACCATCTCCGCACTCGCGCGGCCGCTGATGCTGTCCGGCAACGTGTCATTATACCATTTCTCGAAGTTCTGGGTTGCCATATTGAGTGTGATCAAAGTGTTGGACACATCGACCGCAGTGGAGTTCACAAGCACGGGAGGATATATCGTCTGTTCCCAGGTGGGACTGCGGAGTCCAGAGAAATAGAACGCCAGGTTCTCCGAAGGGGCATTGGCCGCGGCGCCGTACGCGATGTTCCTTGTGATGCCGTAGTCCTCTAGCTCGTAGTTCACGATGGAAAAGGGCTGAAAATCTGTCGCGCCTTCGGCGTAGTTGTAGGCCTTGAACTTGACTCCCTGATGGTCCACGGGGGTGGCCTCGGTATCAGCAAGTGCTGAGCTTCCACCGTAGAGGAAGAATTCGGCGTCGTTGGCGAGCATTGCGCCGTAAGAGTACAAGGCTGCTGCGGGACCTTTGTTTATCGTGCCGAAAAGCGCGGTAATGTTTTGCGACATGTTGAAGGCTGTACTGAAGTTGAGTGACAGTGCCCGTTCGCCGTAATGCGAAACTGAAGATACTCGTCAGATCTGGGTACGGTGACAGGAAGAGCAAGAAGTCACGAACCGTCTTCTTGTACTTGGCCATATTCGCCAGAACCGTAGCCTGGTCTCCACCAGAGATCACCGCCATCCATGTACACTGTGTCTCTGATCACAGCCGCTGTTTTCCGTTAATCTTTGAAGCCCTAGCGGAGAGGCATTCAACTTACCCTGTAACCCTTGCCAAGTACAAATCGTGGTGTTGATTTGTGCGTCCGAAGTATCCCATCCCGAATACTGGGCGACCCCGACAGACACCAACCCTGCTGTAACAAGTAACGACGCCATTTTGGACGTGGATCGGCGTGAGGATGGAGTCTCTCCTTCAAGTGGTGAGACTTGTGATTCTAATCAACGAGCGGATGATGCCGAACCCGATGTCTTTCACTACACTTGCCAGCGTGAGAAATGCTGTGTCGTCAAGAACGTGGAAACGGGTGTCCGAGATGTGAAGAGAGAAGACAGCGCTGCCGACTATGCCTAGTCGCACAATGCTCCGAATAGAAGCTTTCAAAGAATCGAACAATACTTGCAGCCCAGGACCCTTGAAGTTCTGGACGCTGACCACAGAAATTCCGAGTGAAAGCCAGCCGAAGCACAGGGCGAAGGAGGGGCAGATCTTCGGGTTGGGAACTCGAGTTGGTATACACTCACTCCACCATCTCGGGTAACGACAAGGCCGCCGGCAGTCACAACAACGTAGCGGGCTGGCCGTAGTCTTGACGACGAAGTGTGTATATGCCGATCAGAAGGACGACCACAGAGCCTGTTAGGCCCTCGTAGCTGGGATCCCGAGTTATACTTTGGTTTAGTGGACGGTGTTGATACTGCCGCACAAGCGCAATTGCATTGTATCTTGCCTCAGACTGCGACGAATATCAGCGACCTGGATGGCTGGCAAGTAACGGGTGAACAATCGCCAGACCTACCAGCTGCCGGACTCTGTCAACCCAGACTCGCGAACTCGGTCACATTCTCGAAGCCGGTGGCAAAGTCAGATGAACTAGACCTGCTTTCTGCATGCAGGATGTGTGTGCCCCTCCAGCCCAGTTGGAGTATCGGCTGGCAAGTCCGAACGTTACCCTCGCAAAGAGTCTTCTTCATCACAATGGTCTGCTCGAAGTGGTGGTGTGGGTCATCGTTGGTGCTACCTAGGTAGAGTGTGGGTTCTGCTGCGGCGAAGAGGCACAGCACCAATAGTGCCAAAATGTGTTTGCATGGCTGCATGCGTGAGCAGAAGTCTTCGCTGCTGACGAGCGGCTGATGGACCATGGTAGAGGAAGTTCGTGGGCCACGGCTTCGAAGGATCCGCATCCTGGTCCATAGCCTTACCCAACCCACTCCGCCCACCTGACTCAAATTTGAGGTAAACTTTGGTTTCTCTTCGCTGCTGCTTCTGAAAAATCAAGCGGCTCTTAGTGTAAAGGGTTTTGTACAAAGACCACATATTCGGATACACAGGCGGATTCGGCAGGTCCGGTGAGGGTGCCTGGACGGTTGTTGTGCTTGATCGAGCATGAGGATGCATGCTGCCGGCCCGGCAGCGGAGCCGATAGATAGGGTAGTATTGATACTGTGGCAAGCGGCCAGGTCGGGCGGGGGCATCGCAGGGCTTTTGATATCGCGCACGTTATTGTTATATCGCTAGATGCGCCCGCTTAGTCCCCAGCTCCGCAAGGCCACGACCTCAAATGCTTACACAGCGATTCGACACAGTAGGCTTCTGAGGGCTCCAAAGAACCACCACACGATCGCTGCGTTGTTAGAAGCTCAGCAGCGAAGCTCTACTACAGGCCGATGTTGGCGGATCATCAGGAAGCGGTGATGAAGAATCTGAAATCTTTCTCAGGCAATTCTTTCGCGGTGGATCCTTCTGGCCACTGCGTTCCATGCTCGGACACTTTCAAGAGAAGTGAAAGACTTGCAAAAAGCTGGCCATCATACCACACGACCTGACGGTCCAGGCGTGCCTGTTCCATTGAGATGCATAGAAAAGACAAAAAGAGGCAATATGCACCCAATTGTCTGGGCATGTACCACGTAAGCGGTAGGGCGACCTGCCTTACCCGGCTAGGGCTGGTAAGACCAAATGCACGTGGACATCCCAATTCTGATCCGCCCTGTTGAATGAACGGTTCATCGAAAGTGTTGTGGGACCATGGTACGAGGTAACTTAGTATGAGATACCACATCTCTTGTGCGGCTGAAGTTTAGCCGCAAAGGTTGAACGGAACACTTTTCGAAAAGACACCGCGCTTGTCAAGATCTGTCAGCCTGTGGCCATGTACGCGCAGACTATTCCGTATCCCGAATATACCGATTGTTCCTTGCAGATGTAGCACTCCATAGCGTTGACTGGCAAGATGTCGAGTTTGCGGAGGAAGACACATTGCAAGTAGGTAAGCGGGTTGGAGTCTTGGACTTGTTGGCAATGTAACGGTACGTATGTGCTGCCGACGACGAGCGCCACGTTGATGCGGGCGACTTGTCGATCTTGACAGACACGCTCACCCGGGCCGACTGGAGTGATAGTTTCCGAATAGTGGCGTGACGGCGTGAGTGCCAGCGATGAATGTGTACTTTCACAATTGTGGAGGAGCTGTCGTCGGCTTGGGTTTCCAGAGAGAGCCGCATTCTCTTACCCTGTACAGGGACTATCCCCGGAGGAAGAAAGATCGCTAAGGAGGAATAAAAGTTTACGTCAGCTGCCCACAGGGATATCCATGTGCATGAAGAATACTCTGTATTTGAACCCTGTTCCCAGCACCAACTGCATAGCAATACCTACTAAAGTACAGTACTTTGAGAGTACGTACACTTTACTCGACCCGCCATCTGATACCGCTGCCTCTTCAGCAGGTGTTCACCGAGTTGATTCTCGCTCTCAGCCTCTCCACGGTGGTCTCGGCTGCACGCTACCTATTCCTGCAGCTGGGGCACACCTCACGATGGAGGGACGCCACCACCCTCTTCTCCTATCTCCAAGACAGCTCGAGGGCAAAATTGATGCGGACAGCGGGTTGCTTTTGCGGATCTTCACTATCAACCGCCCTCTTCTTACTAGCTTCCAAGATGTCTTGCTCCGACGACTTATATGAGAGTCTGTCATCTCTACGCCAGTCAGGGCAGCCTATAAGTGAAGAGGCGGGATAAGAACATGTCAGCACTAGCGAATACCATCGCTGCCTTGCTGGGGACGCCACACACCGCGAATTGGCAAGGCACTACATAGTACAGCGACCTCGTGCGACGAGATTCGTTGCTTACGGAAATCCGTATTCGAAAAAGGGTTCCATCGACTTGGCCGATGACGACCTGCAAAAGACCAACCAGACCACTGGACTTCAGCATCCATGAGTCATCTAACTAGCCCGACGAAGTGCACGACGTGAGCTGGGCTTGACGATACCAGATCCTACACTGCAACCACAGCGTTGGAGAGACAGATACTTCAATCCAGATTGGCTCTCGTCCAAGGGATCAAAGCACCACAACCACACATTCAGCCCATTGCCTGGCTCCGGGATTTTCACCGCCGTCCACACTCACCTCGTTGACACAAACCTGCAACGATTCCCGAAAGTATCGCTCGCCACTCTGCCTTCCTGGCCCAGTGCGTACCCGAGTAGATCATCATGTCTGCATGTTCACAAGTTGCAGGAGACTGGCACATTCAGGACCCTCATCCGGGAGCTCTACCCTGTCTGATAGTGACAGCTCTTGACGTCGAAGTCTCGCTGCGACCTCATTCAAGAGGGCCGATAAGGCAACGCTCCTTTCGCCCCACCAGACATCGGATGCAGGTCACATTTTTTAGGCACGCCATTCCCGGCCGATGTCACCTTGAGAGCGGCGCACTTTTCCTCAATGTCTCTTCCCCGCAATCATGAGTGAGCTCCAGCCACTTTTATGTATTTGATATGTGAGGCCGGTGTTGAAGGACACAACCGCTAGCTGAGTTGAAGGTATTCCCGCTGTGGAAACCCTTGACCCTTGTCAAGACGTGAGGAGTCTTCCTTTTCTTTCTCTAAGCCCAATCAAGGATTCATGACATCCTGGCTGGCCAGTCGTCAATGTGTCTAGGCTGGCAAGCTGGGCAACACGCACAGTATTTTGTCCTTCATCGCTCTGATACGAAGTAATCACAGAGTCTGGGCTTCCTTCTCGTTGTCATTTATCATGTCAGACCCTGGACTAGTGGTCCCGTCCTGCAGAATGCATTCAGGGCATCTTGAGCTCTGCATGTATCCACATGCAGTCACTCCACGGGCACCTCAGTCGATGCCGATGCTTTCAGGGCCTGCCTCTTCAATTCTGCATTTCAAGAAGTCAGGTAGGAGTAGTATATACCTTGGTACGATTCTCATCACCTCCGTCTGATCTTGGTGATCCTCGTGTTGTGTACGCCATACACATGTGTGCCGCTCAAGCCCTCCCGAAGTCCACCAAGAGGAGGACAGGCCCGCTCCGTTGAGGCTGTTGCCAACAAAGCTGTGGTCCCACCCAGCTCTTCCTGGTCCATGTCAGTAGCACCCATGCCGTGCCGACATCGATTGTAATTTCCGCTGGGCAGCGAACTGGGTTCCATTGCAATTGGTCCCTTCTGGCCCAGCTCTGCTGTGCTATCGACGTATATCCCGGACGGATTTCTTGACCCCGGTCCGTCAGCATACTGTCAAGATCTGCAGACACCCTACCACGGCCGCGCATATTATCCCACACAGCTCGTCGAATTTGGCAGAAGATTCGTTTCTTCCGTCTGTCCCCTCGTTTTTGCGGTCGCTCTACCCACTGGACGCTCGTTTTTCTGTGCGCGGCTGGCAAGGACTCGGATTTGAACGATGGTGTCTCGTTTTGTGGGCGCCGCCCTTGGCGCGCTGGTTTTGGGCGCCGATGCGATTTCGACGAGGCCACACTACTGGAACAGCACATGCACGAGCACAGTAGCTGTGTGCGGCGATGATTGCTGGAGCACTACGACTGTCTATCCGGCGCCTGTGACGGTTACCGAACTGTTAATCACGACGATATGGAGTGAGACGGTCTCAACCATCACGGAGATTCAGACCCAGCCGGCCTCGACCCTCACTGTCACAGTCACAGAGAGACCGTCTCCTCCTTCCGGCAAGCCAAGCGGATACTCACAGAGCCCAACGCCTTCTTCGCAACCAGCCAGCGTGGTTACTGTGTATATCACCACAAGTGTTGTCGTGGTCAGCGTGCAGCCAACAACTGAGACGGATTTTGAAGTGTGAGTTTTGGTCTTGTGGGATGGCCGCATATCATCCCCCGGCATATAAGTCTTACCAGCTGAAGATCTCACACTAACTTGTGATCTAGAACTACTGCCACAGATTTGTGAGTGCCCCCCCCCTCCCCCAAGCCTCGGATTCTGGTGTTAGGGCACGCAGGCCTTTTGGCCAGGCCTGGAAACACAAAGAATCGTACTTGCTAACATGAGAGGCTAGTGTGACCACGACTGACTCCTATCTGTAAGTTTCAACTACGGGGCAATTAGGCGCAAACGCATTTGTGGACAAGAACGGGAAAGGTTGGCACAGCCCGCTTAAACTCCTCACTAACACCTTTTCAGGAGCACACAAACTACCACTGACTACGCCACCATCACCACCGTCTCGACCTATCTGTAAGTCCAAATAGTGATTTGAAGCTTTGGGTTTTGTATCTATGAGACTAACTTTACGTTAGCACGACCGAGCTCGTGCCCACAACCGTGATTTCTGTAAGTTCTCGCCTCTGCGGGTACGCTGCCCTTCCTGTGAGGCTCGGAGCGGAAGGCTGCAGCATATTGCAGCTGAAGCTCTCCAAGTCCTCTTCCACCGTCTGGGAGGACTCAAGAGCTTCATAGAGGAAAAAAGCCAGCTTACTCATCCTGACGCATTTGCACGTGATACTAATTCTCGATTCGCCTAGTCTTATCCATACACTGTCACTCTCTCAGAATGTACGCCTTGATATTCGGATATCTAAGATTCTCCTGCGAGAGCTCATCTTGCTAACATCCATGACCAGGCTCAACTGTACCCACTACCTCACAGTACGGCTACATCACGTCGTCCGCGGCCACGCCATCTTCAACCTGCTGGTCTGCCAGCACCAAGGTGTTGACTACTACAGAGACTGTCACACGTACGGACGTAAGTGCACATCTCTCTGCTCACGACTTTGCTGTCGGATTCTCCTCTCGAGTCTATTCTGGTCGAGACCTACCTGAAAGCTTTCAATTCTCACACACCGTCTGATGCAGAGTACCACCTATTGGAAGACCGACACTGTGACGACCCAAGTGCCCACAACGACGACAGTCGATCACACCGTCACGAAAGACTATACTACGACCAAGGTAAGCACACTTGTCCACTAAGTCCGCTATCGCCAAATTACCTGATGAGACAAGGCTGACCCTTGCCGCCCTACTTAGGATTCTACCAAGACTATCGTGAGTGTGAGTTTCGACGCGAACTCTTGCCGCTTGTAGAGATCATTTCTGTTCTGTACAAATTGCTAATGAGGGTTTAGGTCTCAACGTATGAAACTACGGATTGGCTGACGGAAACGACCGTGTCTACCTACGTACGTTCTTAGCTGGCGCAGTTCATGTTCGCACCCAGGCTAACACGTGCACACATGCAGGTAACGACATCAACGGAGACCTATGATTTCACCACGACCTACTCTTCAACCATTACTGAAGTGGTTCCAGTGACGGTGATTTCAGTTTCAACGGCGTACTCAACAATCGTCAGCACCTACTCGACGGTCAGCACGCTGGTATGTACTGCCATGCACTCCTGCGGCGAAGGGCCTATACTAATCTCCGCATCCAGCTCTCTACGGTCACGGACTTGGTACCAACTACGGTAACATCTGTGAGTATCTAGACATGCCTCACCCCTTGTGTTACAGATTGTCTGCTCTTCACGGCGCATTCGCTAACATGGGCCTCTAGGAGTACTACTCAACGTACACTGATGTCGAAGTGTCTCCCACAACGGTGACTGATGTCTCAGTATCGCCTACAACGCTTACATCTGTGAGTCACTCGGTCCAGGGTCACAGGCTTTCTGGGCGGAAGGTGACTACTCTGATTACTTGTATAATGTGTTAACTTTGAATCAGAGCATTTACACGACGATCTACTCTACGGAAACGGATGTTGTGACCTCGTGGTCTACAAGCGTGAGCACGTACAGGTACGCAGCACTTCGGGAATTCCAGTTAAGTAGAGACTCCGCATGAGAACTAACACGTTATGCTATCTTCAGCTACCCCGTCACAACGACCGTCGACAACACCATCACAAAGTCATACTGGACGACTGTCTACAGCACTGAGTCGATCCCGTACACCACAACATCATACTCGACACTGGTATCTACCACTACAGTTGTAAGTGAAGGAACACATGTACCAGTTATATCACGCGAATCCGAGATGTTATCATGTCACTCCCGCTCATGGGAAGCTTGTCGTCGCATCGGAGAGGACAAAAAGGAAATACTGATTATCCCCTAGGAAGTACCGACAACTACGACACAGGAGATGTACACTACGGCAACGGTCACATCAGTACGTACAGAGACGTTCTCTTTCCCACTGCTATGTACAGCCACTAACCCGTGCACATCAGGTCTCGGTCTCGACACTCACCACAAGCTATCCCGTGACTGTGATATCGTCGACCACGATCTGGACTACGTCTTATTCGACAATCTCCATACCGTACACACAGACCATTATCTCGTCTGTGCCTTACACAACGACTTTGGTATGTTCTTGGTACTCTGGCGGAACAACCAGGACTTGTGGCTTCTATACTGACTCTGGTGTGCGAAATAGCCTGGGGTGACTAAGATCGAGACTGTAAGCCTCGACGGCCCCGGCCTCTCAATCTGATTTGAAGCTAATGTTGAACCAGTTGACTGAACCCGGCACGACCTACACTCAGCCAGTGGTGACTGTGACGGAACCTGGTACAACATACATTCTGCCAGGAGAAACTGTAACTGAACCGGGCACAACCTACACCTCCACTCTGCCAGGGGTGACTGAAGTGGTGACTGTAATCTTTCACAGCCCCGTCCTCTTGAGCTGGTTTGGAGCTAACTGTTGCATTAGTTGACTGAGCCCGGCACAACCTATACTCTGCCAGGAGTGACTGTCACTGAGCCCGGCACAACCTACACTCTGCCAGGGGTGACCAAAGTGGAAACTGTAAGCCCTTACAACTCCGGCTTGTGAAGCTGATCCCGAAGGTCGAAGCTAACTCGTGAAATAGTTGACAGAACCAGGCACAACCTACACTCTGCCAGGGGTGACTGAAGTTGACACGGCAAGTCATCCCATTCTGTACCCAGTCCAGAGAAAAGGACACTTGGGGTGTTACCCCGCGAGCGATTGCTGTCTTGCTTGACCAACACGGCATACTTCCCACTGAGGCAGCTGCTAACTTAGCAGCTTTAGATCACCGAGCCGCCTCGCACTATCACCTTACCGGGCACAACATCCATCGAGATTGTAACGAGCACACTTCCCCCTGTTGTGGTTACAACAACCCAGCAAGGCACTACTGTCACGACCACGCTACCGGCATCATACATCACTGTCACACGCACTGTAAGCATCTTCTTCGGTTCAATGCCTCTCAGATCCGTGCATACTCTTCTGCCCAAGCTAATTCGAATACCTGTCAAGGTCATCTCGGATCCCTCGACGATATCTGAAGCTGGAGGTACCACGATCTTGACCACCACCATCGTCAACACCGTTCAGACTTGCGCCGTCTCGACTGCCAGCGTCGTTCATGCGGCTATGGCCACGGCAGTATACAACAAAGACACGAAGCTCACGTGGGGTTGTCCAGTTGGAACAAACTGCAATCCACCCAAGAGCGACGGCTGCGATGTATACGACAATCCTCCGGACAAGGAATACGTCTGTGCGCCCGAGTATTGCGAGGTGGTTCCTGAACCCTGTAACGTTACTTGGCCTGCGAACGAGACTGGCTACTACCCACTGACGGAGGGATACTTCTACCTGAATCCCAATGCCTTCGGTCTCAGCTTCGATATCTTCTCCGAGGAGATTGTTGTCGAGGTTGTTAACAACATGACATCGACGATCACTACTGGCAACTGGGCTTCGCAGACGTCACTAACGGCCTTCACCGACTACAGCTCTACGCCAACGTCAAGCAGCTACGCTGTAAGCGCATCCACCGCCGATCAGTGGAAGAAGAGAAGTCAGGCCAACTCCGCAAGAAGGTACATTGTGCTCCGTCAGAGTGGTGACCTGGATCCAGGCCTAATCCCGTCGCAATGCTATGGAACTTGTCAAACCGCATTCTCACTCGCTCAGAGTCTCGGCAAATCAGATGAACTCTGTGACCCGGATTCCGCCTACAGCGCAGCTTACACCGGTTGCCAAGGGTGCGTTGATGAGAACGCTGGCGAGTCTAAGGCGACAGATGTCGAATACCTCAACAACCAGTTTGAGCAGTTCCAGAGCGCGTGCGTGCCTAGCAACACCACATCGCCTACGACTACTTCTGGCACCGCGCCAGTGTCTGAGGTGTCGGGCACCACGGCTTCGCAGACCACGGTCGAGCAGTCATCCACAGCCTCGGGCACGATTGTCATCCCCACCACGAGCACCAGTTCGCAGTCGAGCACGAGCTCATCATCCTCAAGTGTGCCTAGCTCTACACCAAGCTCGACGACGACCTCGACCGCGAGTAGCACCAGCAGCGCGTCGTCTACAAGTTCCACGCCGAGCTCGACTACTTTGACCTCACCCACGTCAAGCTCGACTACTTCGACCTCACCCACGTCAAGCTCGACTACTTCGACCTCACTCACCTCAAGCTCCTCAACGTTAAGCTCGACTACTTCGACCTCACTCACGTCGAGCTCACCTACGTCAAGTAGCTTAATTCCGACTTCGAGCAGCTCAAGTTTGAGCAGCTCAAGCACATCCAGCAGCTCCAGCTCCTCCGTTGTCACAAGCACCATCTCATCCACATCTTTATCCCCTAGCTCGAGTCCGACTTCCGCCAGCCTAACGGTACCTCTGGAGTCACAAACAGCACCTGACACAACCACAGTCACAACAACTTCCCTCAGCTCGACCACTTCGCCAGCCTCAGAGCTGTCATCGAGCACGCCGTCGTCAACTGCCAGCTCGGGCCCGTCCCCCAGCTCGACGCCCTCGTCAACGACATCCTCCTCGACAATCTCCAGCACCACTACGTCCTCGGCTGCAGCGGGCTCACATACATCACCTGCAACAACATCAACGGTCTCGACCGGCGGTGGCGGTGGTGACGGCACTCCCACTACCAGCAGCTCCAGCTCCAGCTCCACGAGCAGTATTGTGACAGCTGGGGCCGCCAGGCTCCGCACGTCCGGTGGCACGGGTCTCACCGGCTTGGTGTTGCCCTTCCTGGCTGCTTTGCTCTTCCTCTAACCACCGCGATGTGGGAGTTGGTCCCTAGCATCCGATGTGTCATTCTTCGCTTCTCAAAATGATTTACAACTTCAAAACAGTCCTTACGGCGGAGGTAATACCTAAGAACATATTGCATTTTACGACTCACGATCTTTGCATACGCACGCGCGCACAAGACGACACTCATTGCGGCGTCAACGGCATGGCGATGCCTCACGGATACATTTGCATATTTGCATGTTCACGACACATTCATTACGACTGACAAGTTCATGACTTGACGGAATGCATATTCTCATCTTCACGACAATCATTTAGACATATTGACAACGGCACGGTTCATAATAATGGATTACTGCATATGCAAAAACGGATGGAAAATTTTAAATGTTTTCTTTAACGATGATACCCCTTACCAACGCTCCTTAGGATACACATTAGACAGTATTGCGGACTAGGAATTTATGGGAAAAGCCGGCAGGAGAGAATGAAGCGAATGGGAATTTTAATTGGACTTGGTTGACAGCCTTTGGCAAGTGGGAATGATGGTCGGCGAGGAGGAGGTCCCGCGTGGAGCTTTGGCTCAAGAACGGGTCCGAGTGGATTTTGCACTTCCTACCACACCTTCCAACTTATACTGCAGCAAGCAGTCTTGGACTAATATTATTCCACTTTTACCTTGCACGTTCAGAGCTCATAGAGTCCTTGCCAGCCAGCACTGAAGTTATTAGACGTGCGATCAATGCTGGGGATCCGGGATCTCACACTTGTAGAAGCCGGTAGCACCAGTAGAGACAGAAGCAATAGGGTCTTGTTTCCACGTCACCTTGAGGATCACTCGCTTTGCCCCAAAAACATGAGAGACAATGTGGTTGTGTATCAGGCGTGTGTTCTAAAAGACATGTATCAAGTCTAGACAGCAGATATCTTCCATCTCGTGTAGCCCTGAGTCCCAAGCTCGCCGGCTCTCATCATTCCCTCAAAGTACTAAGTAGTTACTCTTTCCCATATCACAGTCACCACAGACCCCGAACGCCAAAGCTCATGCACACCCATCCATCCCGTCCTCACCCCTATCTAAACCGATAGACCCTGCGCCTTCCGCCTGCGATTATGATCCCTCGTCTCCTCCAGCTCCTTCACCATGTACTTGTTAAACTCATCCGGGTTGTCCAAATACAGATGATGTCCTGCTTTTTTCACCACGATGACCCTCGCGCTTCCATTTTCATCCCTCCGCTCCTCCTCCGTCCCCTCCATTAGCGCCTTCTCCACCCGCCGCTTAATCTTCTCCTCACTGGCAAACCCACCGGCCACATCCATCCAGTCACTGTCGCCATACATCAACACCACGGGCAACCCCGCTTCCCTCTTCCCTGTCTCCGCCTCCACGCCGCGGCCGACTTGATCAATCCGGTGGATCAGCGGGTTCCGCGCATATGCACCCGGGGCCAGGATGTACGTGAGGGCGAACTCTCCGCTGCCCTTCTGCCTGAAGAGGTTATAAGCATAGGTATGCAACGCGGCGGCCTCGTCCGCGGGGAGATGATTGAAGCGGCGGTGCGTCCAAGAAGAGACGAAGCGCGGACCGAGCGGCCCTACGACGCGGACAACGCTGAAGGGCGAGATGGCGTTCGTGTCCCACAACCAGGCGAACCAGCCGGGGATGTTGCGGCGGGGTGGTTTGGGGGCTTGTTTCACGGCTAGGCCGCCGCCGGAGGAGGGAAGGCTATCGGCGCCCTGGTATGGCAGGGATTTGCTGCTGCTTGTGTTGCTTTCGGGGGTTTGTTTGACGATCTCTTCTTGGGATTGGGTGAATTCATTGGCGAGGGTGGATGTGGTGGGTTCCGGCAGGTCAGCGTTAGTGGCGTTCGGGTCGTCGGGGATGCCCACTGGCGAGGCGAGGATGAGCTTGTTGAGGTGACCGGGATATTTGAGGGCATAGGACACGGCAAGATAGCCACCGAGCGAGTGGCCCAGTAGAGTGAATTTGTCGATTTTCCGGATTTTTCTCCATTCCTCCAGCGCATCGACAAAGAAACTCTCGGCCTCTTCGATCTTTTCCTTCGAATCCTTGGCCTTTATGCGGAAAGGTGGCCTGCTCGAGTTCCCCATGCCGAGCATATCCAATGCATAGAGCCGCCAGCCTTCCACGCGGGTGACTGGCTCAAAGTTCTGGTAGAAGAGCCCAAGGCCGGCTCCGTAGCCGTGGAGCATGACAAGTGTCTCTTCATGGGGCTCGCCGACTCTTTCGACTGAGTACTCATTGAGCGCGCGATCCTTGCCGGACAGTTTGACCATGGAGGATCGCCATATCCGGTGGCCGAAGGGATCAGGCTTTGTGGTTTGTAGGTCTGAGGTAGATGCGCTTGCGGAACTGCTCGAAACGGCCTCTTTGAGGTAGGGTACGAGGTTGAGAACAGCGCGCTCGGAGGCCGGAGGAGAGAGGCTGCTCCACTATGACCGGGGACAAGGTTAGCAAGAAGTATTACTGAGCGCATGCGCAGGCGAAGGCATTGTCGGAGTAGAATATGATAGTACTCACCCATTGTGAGGCAGCCTCCTTGTAACCAAGTGGGAAGAAGCCGGACATTCGGGAGTTGCCAGGTTGGGGTTTAGTCTTTTCGTCGATGGACTTACGTGATTTCTGGCCTGAACTAGAAGACGTACGAGAAGACGTACGAGAAGACGAGGATGTTCGCGATGGGAGGGCAGACGTGTTGGTGTCGTCGGAAGCGGGCGGATGTTGGGGGTGAGGTTGTTGAGGAATTGCCACTGAAGCCGACATTCTTGCGACGCTAATAGCAGGAGCAGCGGGATAATTAATGTTACTGTAGGTGGTAGTAATAGGAGCCGAGGTTGACAACAACTGGACACGCTGAGCAGGTCTGATTACAGCCAAAGACGACGTATAGTAGGAGCGCGATCGAGAGCAATGTCTAAACACCAACATTTCTTACCACCCGGAGATCAAAATGAAGGCAACTCGCAGCATTTATCAGTGCGAACGCGCCTGCTATGAATCCCGCATTCGCTTTCCAGGGTCGTATCCATGATGCTTTGGGACGACACACAAATTAACTCCGGCTCCGGTGTTAAGAGAGCAGGTCTCGCATAGAACCGTCTGGAAGCCATAATTGCTCAAAGAAGCATATCCGTACTCCGTGCATGACGAGTACATTCTGCGGCGATACTTTGCGAGTGCGACCGAGTGTGGAAGTCCGCGCGTGTCATCTCGTGCCTCCAGTTGAAGGAAGTCGGAGATTTGCATTGCACCGGGTCCCGATCGACATTTCGCTCCGGGGCTTACGGGATGACGTCGGCCAAAAGTCAGTATTTTTGGGCCCTGGCTCATCATCACTGCAGTTCTGGGGCAGGCCTCGGCTCTTCCCGCCCAAGCAGCCGCCTCACCACACATGCATCAGCTGTCAGCCTTGTTGGGCCAAGCAGCGCACTCCGCTCCCAACGGCTTTACGCAACCTCGCCCACTGTGGCCCCCGATTGATCGATCGCAGCCACATGAGGTGATCTACAATCCTTCCTAAAACTTGAGCGCACACGAGATACTCAAACAACACGCCTTCCGCATGCCTGCATCTGCAGGGCTACCGCCAGCCTGTGCTTGACCGCTTCCCCCTTGGCGCAGTCTGTAACAACATTCCCGTGCCCCCCGCCTCGATCGCGACCCTCACCACCCCACCAGTATCCTCACAAAACCCATCGCCATGGCCGACGAGCTCGACTCCATCGTCAAGGGCACGGCGCCCGCGCCCACCGAAAAAGCAGCCGCCAACATCGCATCCACCAGCGGCGTCGTCGCCGCCCCGCCCACCGCGACCGGCAAGCCGAACGACCCGCTCTCGCACGCGCCGTCATCGCCGTCCATGATCTACCTCAACCTGCTGATCCTTGAAGCCTCGCTGCGCGCCCAGTACCTCGAGCTGCGCGCCCGCCGCCGCCACCACACCTTCTTCCTCGCCATCCTGACCGTCTGGATCGTCGGCTTCGGCTACGCGCTGTTCCTCGCGCCGCGCGAGGACGGCCGCGGTGTCGGAGGCAGCGTCTACTGGGGCGTCGAGATGATTGAGAAATTGTGCTTTATGGGAGGCATCATTACCGCGGGGCTCGTGTGGGCCACGGGAATCTGGGAGCGTGGTGTACGCTGGCCGCGCCGCTGGTTCCCCATCTCGAACAGGGGCTTGCGCGCGTTCAACCTCAAGCTGGTGTTGGTCAAGAGGCCGTGGTACGCAGAAACGCTGTCCACGGTGGGGTTCTTCCTGACGTATGGGCTGTTTTCGCACACCGCGGCGTCATCATATCAGACCGTGGATCCGGCTATAATCAAGGAGGTTGAGAAAGAGATGGATCTTGCGGGTAAGGGACATCAGCACCTGCCTTTGGTCGGCGGTGATGAAGAAAAGGGCGGACACGAAGAAGACCTGGCTCCGGGAGGTGACTACGTGAAGCTTCTATTGCTGGCGAAGCCCTTCTCGCCCACGTTTCGCGAAAATTGGGAGCTATACCGGACAGAGTACTGGGAACGTGAGAACGAACGGAGGGCATCAATTCAGGCTAAGATTAAGAGGAGACAGTACATCCTCAGGAAAGAGTCTGGTGGTATGTTCTGGTGGCTACCATGGAAGAAGCCTGCTCCCGTGTTGGAAATCCCACAGCCTGCCCATCACGAGAAGGGTCATCCTCACAATCGCCGGCTATCTGTGTTGGAGAGAGACGGCAAGCGGGCTCGAAGTGGAAGCAATCGTCGGGGCAGCATATCCGGTCACTCAAGTCGCAGTCCTACGCCAACACTGGAGGGAGCGAGAGAAGGGAACGCCAGCCGCAGATCCTCGGACGCATCGCAGAAGAGAAAGAAGCAGCTGGCTCCGTCTGGCTCAAAGTCCAAACGCCCGGGTCCCGAGTCTCGATCTGTCACGCCCGAGGTTCCTTCGCCTTTGGCGCAAAGTAGAGTCAGCGGGTTGACGTCCAAGGAGTCAAGTGCAGCATCGAGTCGGCGGCAGAAGTCACAGACAGATCCAGCATGATTACGAGGACTAGACTACACTGATGATGACCTGTTGAATTATGAGGGTAGGCGCTGTTGTACTCGGGTCGATATGCCGGCCACCATTTTCATGCAGCATCCAAATAAACGTCTACCACTGAAATAATTGAGTACGTCATGCCTTGGTTTCTTGCATGCCTCCATGGACACAAAGGAGAAAACGATATGCGCACAATTCATTATACAATGCGACGAACTACGTGCTCAACCAAGCCTTGGGCCACCAACCCCCTTGGGTACTGTTCCCACCTTTGTTCCAATCAACTAACAACGTCTAAACAAGAAACTTTATTTTGTGCAAACCTTCCGTTTTAGCTATGAAGTGACATGCTCAGTCCACGTGAATCTACCCGCGGTGGTCATGATACGTAGGTTCGTGTCTTTATATTGGCAGATCGGCCGTACCCAATTTGAACCCGAAATCAGAACTCGTATGTAGCTCGCCTTCTCTATGTAAGTCACAGGAAATCTAGGAAGCCGAATTGATAGATATACGGAGAAGATCAAAACTACATCACTATGTTATCTGAAATATTCTATTTGTTTTGTTGTTATGATTTCGGAAGTCGGTGGATAGCCCACGGTATTATAGATACTCGATACGGTATATCATAGTGACTTGAAGTGCCGAACAGGGATAAGGATTAATGGCGTACCAGAGTACTGTACCCTGTCCGGCAGGGGTCCTATAACTGCCTAGTTGTATAGCTGCCGGGTCTAGAATCCTTCCTTCAACAACTACAGTACACCTGCGACTTTCCTCGCCAGATAATAACAAGAAAGTCGCAACTCCCTCCATCATCAAAAAATAACTAGAAGCTCACCCGGGCAGCAGCTCTGCCTATAATCCAGCGCAGACCCCATTCTTTGTTAGGCATCATCTTTGCAGGACCTTTTGCGACAATTGATCAACTGCACCGACATATCTGCCTGCCAAGGATTAGCCACCAGCGTCCCAAGGACTACATCACAGAGTCGCGGTCTCCCATTCTATCCCATTGACAGAGACACTTCGCCATCAGCCACGTTGAACGCCACCAACTCTGAAACTCATCAATGAATACAATGTCCGCCCCCATCGCAGACGGCGTCATACGCAACGACAAGCTCATCAGTCGCGCGCCCAGCCCGCCATACATGCACGTGCCAACCGTCACCAGCAACAACGACCCCTCCCAGACCATCAAACCCTCCTATGATCTCGCCGGCCCCGGTTCCCTCTCAGCGGCCGACATCGACATCATCACCGGCGGTCGCTCACAGTCCGCCGGCCGGCGCCTGGCCGATGACTGGAAATACGAGGACCGCCGCAAGGCCCAAGCCATCCTGGACTACCTTTATCTCGGCCCCGTCTCCGTAGTCCGTGACCACGCTTGGCTGCGGGAGCAAGGCATCACCATGTTTCTCATCGCCCGCGACGCCTCCATGAAGCACCTGCCCTCACTGAGCACTCAGAAGGCCGTGTCCGAGCTCGGCCTGGAGCTCCAGTATGTCGACCTGGCAAACCGCCACGAGCTCAGCCGAAACTTTCCCGGCACCATCGACATGATCAACCAGCACCTCCTGCGTCTGAACAGCATCGCCAAGTCTGATCCCACGGCCAAGCAGGGCAAGGTTCTGGTTATGTGTGAGACAGGCAACGACCGCAGCGCCGCGATAGTAGCTTCATATGTCATGGCCATGTACAATCGGGACATGGTTGGTGCGGTTCAGTTCGTCAGTTCGCAGAGATTCAGCACCGCCTATGACGAGGAATTGAAGCGGGTACTTTCCGCCACCGAGGACCTTCTAAATGCAAAGCGCATGATAATCAAGGACACTCGACATGACAGTACCTCGTCTGAGCACGGCAGTGTTCCCGCCAAGCCTACTTCCCGTAAGAAGCGCGGCATTGAGGATACCTTGGACCAAGATGAGGACCGCGATATGGACATGGACGCAGCTCGCTATGAGGACCGGTCCAGCTTCGTTCCATTTGTGCAGAGCAACTCTCTATGAGGTGGGAAAATCTTGGATCGGGTGCCTCCTAAGCATCAGGCGCACCGGCAATGGCACCAGGCTGCTGGGAAATGAGTTACGTTCTAAACCGTACGCGTGGAGGGTCATGATGCCAGACGCGGACGACCTCGAGCCCATGTGCTTCAAGAAACAGAGGGACCAATTCCGTCCGCAGAAAGAGCAGGCGGCTTCTCCTGGTACGCGACGGGAGGAGATGGATATGCTGAGCTGGTTGACTCGGTTTTACCGCGTCACGGGCCTCGCCATTGAGAAGATGCTCATTCGAGGGTGGCCAGACCATTCCTTCATGTATCATGACGAAAATACTTTGGGGATTTGTGGTCAGTCTGTTGCATTCTCTTGCATTATGGAGGTCAAAGGGTATGCACACATATCACCATCACAAGCTCTCTGACTTGCAACCTTGGTACTGATCACGATGTTCTAGGTGTGGAGAAGCAACGGCAGCAAAGGTGGCAACGGGATTTGGAAAAAAAACTTCTTGGTATGCTGCACTGGCGGTAATCAGAGCTGCTGTGCATTCTGGAAGATGAGGTTCTCGAGTCCACTCTCCAGAATCCCCAAGATGTGCCTTAGTAAGGCACAGGCTTCAAGCTAGCTCTTAGGCTTGTTGCACGTGCAGGGAAATGGGGAGTCAACAAAGTGCCAGGTTGGGCTTATTCATGTTGTGTAGGTACTCTTTGGTCCAAGTTGATTTGGGCCTGCCCAAGAATAATGATACCCTGCCTCCGACTGCTACTACCCACGACATCAGACAGTTTCTATCGTCTCGCGTTCACTGTTTTCCCCCTTGCATTATCATTCAATGGCTTTTTTTTTCCCCGTCCTTAAACCTGCTGAAACACCTTGCTTCTGGCCTGGGGGGTGATGATCGAAGAAATCTCGCCATCATTTCAGTGTGCTGAAGGCCTGTCCCGGATTTTGGAGGTTCGAGGTCTGGTCCAGATGCAGAGGCTTTGGCCTCTTCTCTTGCTTGGTTTCAAACAACTCCTGCGGATATCTCTTTGGCAATTACTCGACCGCCATCCATTCCACGACTGTCTGATTCTTCTCTACAACTCAGCCTGCCTCTCACATCTCTCCAGCTCACCCCCCTTTCCGCGGGCCCGCGTTCACCGGAATCGCCGCCGCCACGTTCTCCCTAACCACCGGCGCGGAACTCGACAAGCCCGCCCGCGCGCCCGCCGACTGGCGCACCTGCCGCCATCCACACCGTCTGCTTCGCCGCGTCTGCCAGCGCAGGCAGTCGAGGTCCGTCGCGAGGACGGCTTCCTTGTGCCGGGTGGCCGCGCAGACGCGCGGCGAGGGGCCAGTCGGCGAGGAGAACCGGGGAAGGGGGGGGGGGGGGGGTGGGGGAGGGCTCGTCATAGGCGCAGCCGGGCGTCCATTTATCGTGGAGGTAGATGAGGAGCTCGACGAGCTGCCGCGCAAAGTACCAGATGGTGGCGTGCTGGGTCTTGTTCCAGCGACCCTGTTTGAACGAGGAGACACTTGGTGAGGAAGCTTTCTAGATCGCTGCCTTTGCATAGGATGAAGACGATAGTTTCGCCGCTTTGCGGATATATGGTGTGCTGGACAACTGCGGGTGCGATATGAGGCAGTAGGTGTGGGTAGTTGTGGGTAGTCTTTCCTGTCGTCTGTTCGCAGTTCGGGATGGACCCGCTTGCGGATGGAAGAAGAGATACACGCAATCGCACTCGCCGCCGTGCCCGCTTCCAAAACCCCCCGCGTCGCGACCGTGCAGCCGCCCGTTGCCGTAGGTATTCCCTGATCATGGGGCGTTGGAGCGCGAGTCCGGGGGACTACGCCAATGTGCCCGTTGAGCATCAGCTGTAGGCGGTCATGGTCATGGTCATGACGTGGACGGCCGCAGTTGAAGTCGGCGCCGATCTTGTGTGCGTGGGACTGCGGCGCGACGGCGAGCGGTGAGAGGCTGTGGGTCGTGAGGTAGGTGGTGATGACGTCGGCGGCGGTGCGGGTGTCGTCTGGAGGGTTGGGGGAGGGGGCGCAGACGAGAGCTTGGAGGTGGGCGATGTGGGAGGTTTTGTCTCTGGTGAGGGCAGCGAGGAGAGCCTGGAAGTCCATTTTCTGCTGATTTGTGAGAGTAGGTGGTACGGGGTGACTTGAAATTCAAGTGGTCGTTTGTGGATAGTACCCCATTTCTGGCAGCTGCTGGCAGGTCTTCAGGATGCGGCAAAGTATGACCCATGGATTACATTCCAAGGCAAAATTGTAAATGCTTTTCGTGATCCTGGACTTTGTTCTAGATAATTTCAATTTGTCTGCTTCCAAAGATGTTCATATTATTAGGAAGTGGTTAGCATCTGAAATACCTAGGTAGGAGACCAAGCGCCACGTACTTGGGGCTCTATGGTCTGGGAGTCTCATGTATGTGTCAACATGTGAGTAGAATTTGCTGGCTAGAGTGATTGATTGTTGAGACTTGGCAGAAGGAGGAGTATTGCACAGAATTTTCACTGAACTCCCTTCTCTTCAATGTGAAGATCTCGGGCACTCGAGCACTTCAAGTTGTCTCCAAGACAGAGCTAAATGTGGGCTGAGCAGGTGCACACTGAGGCCGAAAGTTTTGAACCGCAAAAAGCCTCCTAGACATTGGTTTCATATATGGGCAAAATATGTCCGCTCTTTGAAGACTGGAGAAGAGCGCAAATTTGCCATACAAGAGCCAAAAGGAAGTATAGAGGGTGGATTCTATAGCCGACTGGTGGGATTTGTCTTTTGTCACCGACATACACCCTGCTTCCCTATAATAGGGTCATGAAAACACAATATGTGCAAGCCGAATCTCCGAATATCCTCTGTGATGTCCAATGTTCTAGAACAGCTAGGGACTGGACCGCTGAATCTAGGACCTTAGATCTAAGGCCTCTTGACAAGATCTATTCTTCTACCTCTCAAATTCCACCTGCGCCTGTGTCTCCGGCAAAGGGAGTTGAAATATTCGTGTCAGGAACTCGTTACTTACATAACAACCCTAGATTCTGCACCTGCCGCAACCTTGAGACTCATTGGGGTCTGCTGCACAAGACATGCCATGCAACTGGACCTCAGCCGTTTCCATCTTATCACTTACATGACTGCCATCTCATCTGCTTTCGCTCCTGTTCCATATGGAGAAGGTTCCAGTCTCATTTATGAAGTGACGTATCGCCTCTTTGCAGATAAATTCCTGACCACCCTAGTCAACTCCACCAACTTCCTCCCTCACCTCGTCCCTAATCTGATCGCAACCATCAGTCGACTCCTTTTCACTCTCACACCCTACCAACATTCTCCTGTGAAAAGCAGAGGCATTTATTTAAGGATTGCTTGTGGATGACAGTGACTCCATCGCACAACAACTACGACATAAAGGACTCTGAAGTCCAGCACACATTCTCCTTACCCTAACCTCAATATTAGCAAGGCCTTGAGAGGACCCTGCTCTGAAGACCTCCTTCCTTATCGAGCAGTCAGTTGATTCTTTCAGAGATCCAGTGTAGCGAAATTGCGCCTGCAACTAGTAACGCTTGAGAATTACGCCGTCTCAGGTTCATCTCGCACAAACTCTTGATACAGCAAGGTCACTGATCGTTCACTTTCACCAGCTACGCTGCAAAAGAATCCTTCCCTTCTCGATTAATCAAAGACCTCTTCACCTTGCGGCATCTGGTGCCATTCCATCCCACGTACAGCTTGCAACACCTACACCCACAAAATCTTTGACACAAAGAAATACAATGGTCTGCCCCAACCTGGACACCATCGCCGACTGGGGCCCAAACTCATCAGTATATGAAGGAGATTACAACTGCCAGCACAACGAGATCCTCTACAACCAATCTCAGCCCACTGATGACACAGATTTTGGTGCTAGCCTCTTCAGTGATGGGTCTGTCAATCCTTCCAACCTAGCATTGGGAATGGGAAGTCCACTGTCTCAATCAGCAGGTGCAGCAGTTGCTCCTGGCCCAGCGACAAACATCACAGATTACAGCTGGTTGCTGGAAGTTTCAGACTCAGAAACTGACAACGCACAAGAGGATTCCACTGCGAACACCACAATGAACACCAGCAGTGACGACATGCAGCAGGATTTCACTGCTTCTACCGACCTCAGCAGTGGCCACACATCGGACTCTGACCCTAATCTCGGCTCTGAATCCGATGAAGACATCTTTGCAAGCATCGAAATCCCCATCAACAAAGATGACGAAGAACACAGTGACTATGTGCCAGAGTCACTGAAAAAGCATGTGCGCTTTGATTTGCCCGAGGTGTGCTCCCCTGAGGAGGAGGACAGTGACGAGACCGAGAGCGACGAAGAAACAGGTCGTGGTAGCATTGCCACCAGCCCATTCCTACTTGAAAAGAGGTCGCGCCACAAGACTGTCATATCTCCATCAAAAGATGCTGGACCCGGGGATATGATCACCAAGTCTGGCCAGAGCAGCGGCTCGCAAGCTCAAGAACCACCCTCAAAGCCACGCATCTCCAACCCAACGAAAGCCCCATTCTCCCCTTGGATACCTGCACCTCAACCACTGGTTCCAGGAACTACAACGGAGCCTGATTTTCAATCGTTTGACGGTATTCCGGACGACAGGGAACAGGTCAGACGTGGAAAACGGGTCGACAGAGACCACAACCCGTCAAACGCTTCTGATGACGAGCCACCATTAAAAGTAGCTCGAGGCCCGTCTCAAGAACCTCAGTTGGCCGCAGGCAACCTTTTGGCACTGCAGGTTCGGGCTTGGGAGTGGCAAGAGAAGATCGAGGAACTTCAAAAGGTTTACGGACCGGAAGCAAGTATCATTCATTTCGCACAGGGCCGGTACGAGCACCACCTTAGAGTGTTCAAGGTCCCAGCTCCCAATGAACGCCCCTTGACGAAGGAAGCCACTGCCAGAGTGCTGAAGTACCAGGAGGCATTCGCCGCTATCCGCACGCGCCTGCAGAAAAACCAGCAACGGCTTGACAGGTCTCGAACCTCACTGCATGAGTTGGTGACTTATCCAGCCAAGCACAGAACAGACATGACTGAAGCAGAAATGTCTTCGCGACGCTCGCGTCGCGAATTGCGGGTGGAAAGCCTGGCTGAGGCTGTTCACAAGGAGACTGCAGACCTGGCACAGGCTCGTGAGTGCTTCGAAGATGCGTACAAGAGTTTGTATAAGGTATCGAATCCTTATGAGCCACCTCTTCTGCCTGTGGAACGGGAAATCAAACGCCAGCAGGCCGCGCTAGCCTAGTGACATCCAGGCCGTCAAGCTGCTGTGAGCACTTCAGTTGTCGTTCGTTGCATTGATGTCTAACGACAGCTTGTGGATTGCGGCTGTGTTGACCCCTGAACCCCTGCTCCGTGCACGGGCCCCAAATCCCGACACTCCGGGGGGCCCATCAAGCTCCAGCAGGAGACTCCCGAGGGTCAGTGACGAGATGCCCAATTCCATTCCAATTCGGGCAGCATCATATCTCCCCTGAACATCGATTTCACCAACTCACACGCACTGAATAACAAGCAACAAACAAGCCACCCCGAGGCTCATCGTCAAACCCCTAATTTGGCACACCTTGCAAAGGAGCACATGCCATAGCTCCTCCCCTGTCAATTTGGGTCCAGCGCCGCATTGCAACAAAAGAAACAACTACTGCCGGTGACTCGGTGTTGGAGAAGGAGCACACAGAAAATAGAAAAGAAAGAAGAGAAAGAGGAAGACAGAGATCCACACACATATACACAACCATGGCGCCTCCTCGCATAGAAGCCTCGGAAATCGAAACCTACTGGAACATATTCTCAGCAAGAACCGGCGGCGGCCAGTTCCTCACAGGCGAACAGGCCGCACCAGTGCTGAAGAACAGCGGCCTCCGCGACGACCAACTCGAGCGCATATGGGATCTTGCCGATGTTGACAACGATGGAAATCTGGACTTTGAGGAGTTCTGCGTTGCCATGCGACTGATCTTCGACTGTCTGAATGGGGTACGTCTACGCAATTGGAAGGGGCGGCAGCTAGCGGCCATCTCGAGTACTAACGGTGGCGCGGCTACTTAGGTATACGTTGACGTGCCCGCCACATTACCAGACTGGATGGTCCCCGAATCGAAGGCCCATCTTGTACAGGCAAATCGCGCCTTGACCGGCAAGCAAGCACAGTTCGAGCAGGTGGAAGACGACGACGACGACCTGGGCCTCAAAGATGGGTTCGATTGGTACATGAGCCCAGCAGACAAGGGCAAATACGAGCAAATATACCAGGAGAACCGAGACATGCGCGGGGAGATTGCATGTAGGTCATGATGTTGCCTCAGATGCACACCGCAACGGAAAGACTAACTGCAAGTGCAAACCAACAGTCAACTCTCTTGAAGACCTCTACAATAGCCTCGACGTGCCCGATACCGATATTCGATCCGCTTGGAACCTTGTCAACCCTTCTGCCGCAAGCTCCATCAACAAGGACGCATGTCTCGCCTTCCTGCACATGCTCAACAACCGACACGAGGGCTACCGTCTTCCAAGAACCGTGCCTGCCTCGCTGCGCGCCAGCTTTCAGCGCAACCAGATCGACTACCAACTAGACAACCAACAGACCGCCGCCCAGAGCAGATGGGCCGTGAAAGCCGATGACGAGACTTCCACAGGGCGCAAGGCCAAGTTCGGCGACCAATACTTGACGCGCCTGGGGCGCAGCGGGTTCAAGAGCTCCGGCACAGATTTCAGCACTGAGAAAACGGAGGACTGGGAGGAGGTGCGGCTCAAGCGACAGCTGGCAGAGTTGGAAGCCAAAGTTGAAAAGATCGAAAGCTCGGCGGAGATCCGGTCCACTGGCAAGAGAGAAAGCAAACCAGCTCTGGTCAAGCGGGAGCTTGAGCAATTGCTGGACTACAAGCGGAAGCAGCTGCGGGATCTTGAGGAGGGTACTGGCCAGGCAGCCGGCGGGGGTGGCGTGAAGGGCATTCAGGAGGATTTGCAGACTGTGAAGGAGCAGGTGGATGGTTTGGAGGCTCATCTGAGATCGCGACAGCAAGTGCTGGAGCAACTTCAGAGGGAAATCGAGGACGAGAAGGCGAGCCGGTAATCACCTACTTATTACACCAAATCCTGCACACCAGGCAGGCTTAATGATATTTCACATACACTCATTGCAGCTGACAAGAATTTCGTGCAATGGGTTCAACTTCCTGCATTGACTTTAGAATTAAAAGATGGCAGTGAGTGCCCGGTGGTATCTAGAAAAGTGTACAACGAATTCTTGCCCGTCATCCATCGAGCTCAACCGCGCCAAGATTACTGCGCCCTCTTCATGCGCCCACAATCCCCCACATTCTAAGCCACGCTGCCGTCGATATAGCCAGGCATTCTCTGGATTCCCAACGTCTTGCCCTTGGCCAGCCAGACCATAAGCGAGAACATCTTGACCGGACCCATCCTGCCGGCACCTCTACTCCTGCCCACAGCACATGCCATGATGTCGACCGGCAAGAGCTTGACAGTCTGCGGCCCTTTACCCTGAAGGGCGAGCTCGACGTTCTTTGCAACACCAGCGGCCTAGATGAATGTCAGCTAGAAACAGCTCGAGAATCGGTACTCCATGTGAAGAGTCGCTCCGTGGGATGTTCGGAGAATCTCACCTGCTTCTGCGTAATCATAAACCCTCCCTTCGGCTTGCTGACCACATCGCCCGCGGCCCAAACCCCCTCGTTCTCCAGCCCCACGACACGGTGGAACTCATCCACCGCGACAAACCCCTTCTCCGTCAGGAACTTCTTGTCCAGCATCTCCGCGTTCGCCGTCAGCCCCATCGTCGGCAGGTACAGGTCCGCCGTCAGCGTCTCCCCGCTCGCAAGCACCACCTCCGTCTTCGAGCCGCCCTCGACCTCGCGGGCCTCGACGACCCGCGCGTCCGTCTTGATCTTGACGCCCAGCTTGACGAGCTCCGCCCGCGCCACGGGGCCCACGCTGTCGCCGTCGAGGAGCGTCGCGTTTGCGGAGAGGAGCGTGATGTCCTTTTTGTCGGGCCCGCTGCCGTACTCGAAGCCGAGCTCCCCTGCGACTTCAACGCCAGTGGCGCCTGCGCCAGCCACGATGATGGTCTTCGCGGTGGCGACGCGGGCGCGGATCGAGTCGAGGTTGGCGAGGGTGGCGTCGTAGCTGTCGAGGTACTTCCAGGGAATGTTAGAGGTGGTGCAGCGGGAGCCGGTGGCGACGACGAGCTGGTCGTAGGTGAGGGTGCGCTGCTGCTGACCGGTGGTGACGAGGACGGTTTTGGCCGCAGCGTCGACTTTGTCGGCGCCGCCGATGATGAGCTCGTAGCTCTCACTGGGGTAGCGCTCGAGGGCGGCGGAGAGGGGCTGGAAGAGCTCGTCTTTGAGCTGAGTGGGCACGATACTGCGGACCGAGGCCATATTCCAGTAGAAGTGCGAGCTCTTGGAGACGAGGATGACTTTGACGTCCGGGAGCTTCTGCTTGAGGAGGTAGTGCGCGATGTGCAGGCCGGCGTAGGACGCGCCTAGGATCAAGACTGTCTTGGTCATCTTGGGCGATCGGGAGGAGGGTGTTGGTGCTGGGGGAGGGATGGATTTGAAGGTTGGAAAGGAGCTCGAGGACAGTTTGGGGGAGGATAAACAAAGTAAGGGAGAAACAGAGCGGTTATAGTGATGTTTTGACTTGAGACACTGCACGGTGATTGTACGACGGACTTGAGGTTGGGGAAGTTCGGCGGTTTTATATAGTTGTCTTTAGCTAGGTACTTTGTATTCTTATCACAGACTGCCGACCTAGCTACATCCCTACCTCGTACACACGTAGTACAGTAGTATTATAGTCACAGTACGTACATCGACCTCATTTGCAACCCGTGCAGCCAATTTCCAATTCTGACAAATGCTAGAAGGATCGATGATAGTCATGGGGCAGCCAGGAGGGCGGGTGAGTAGCTAAGCGAGGGCTTGTCTTATCGATGGCGTGCAGGTTTATTGCTCCCGTTTCCCTATGATTGCAGCTGCAAGAAGAAGTGATTCCGGTGAATGTGAATCTTATTTCCCAGAAGCGAATCGGGAAGCTTGACATCCCCGATCCGGGAATCGGTCCCGAAGGACTCTGATCCGAATCCGGTACACTGTCACAGCAGCTGTGCCTGTGTCCATTTTACAGTTGTATGAACGGTCACTGTCTAGCATCAATGCAAGTCCTTCCAGGCGGGCGAAGACCAAAAGGATATCCACTGGAGTGTTCTGGCCACAGAGTTAGAAGAGTTGATACAGCCGTTGCCTCCCCAGGATTCGTTTCTATGACAGAAGCTGGATTCTAGTGAAAGGAGTAGAATCTGATCGAACTTTTTGAAACAACCTGCAGAAATCATTTGCATGAAGATCGTTGCTAGTGTTGGGCAAGCTACCTAAGTACTTTGTACTGTCTCCTGTCCTGATATTCAAGTCTGGGACCCTTGGACCCTGAACGAGCCGCAGCTGATCACGACTGGGAAGACCCCTGTAGATCTCCCCCCATGACGCAGAGCCCCGCCATGCAAAGCATCCTATGGTACTTGACATTCTTGCAAGCTCAACAACTTCCAGCAACAACAATCAACAAAGCCTCAACAGCCGTACTTCACACCGATTTCTACTACACAAAGCAAACCTTTTCATACCCAAATCAGTCAAGATGTCTGACTTCGACAAGGCCGTTACCGACTCCCAGAAGCTCACTGCCAAGCCCAGCAATGAGCAGCTGCTGGAGCTCTACGGTACACATCATGCACCCCTCCCAGTCCCAGAGTGCTTTCTCTCAGCATGACATGCGGAGGAACACAGAGACATGGACTGACCATCATGCAGCTCTCTTCAAGATTGCAAAGGGCGAGGACATCAAGACCTCCCCGCAGCCTGGCATGTTCGACCTGAAGGTTGGTTCCTGCCCGCCCTGTCCTCATCAAGGCTCCCGCCTCAGGCTGTGATACCATGCCTGCAGCAAGTTGTAAGCTACTGACAATTGCTTCTTATGGAACTCGTAGGGCAAGGCGAAGCGCAACGCCTGGCAGGCAAAGCACGACGAGCTCGGCGGCGACGCGGAGAAGGCCAAGACTGCGTACGTGGCGCTGGTCGAGAAGCTCAAGGCCGAGCACGGATACGACGAGAACAAGGTGCCTGAGTCCGTGGGATCCGGCAACTAGATCTTGGGAACACCCGGACAGCAGTGTAGGGCACAGCAGAGAAGCATAGCACACAACAAAGACAGCGCAGGCAATATACTCGATTGATCGGTTGTATCTGGGGTAATTCGCATGATGGCTAAAGTAAGACACGGCTGTGCTACCATGTGCGCGACGAAGAGTCGGCTAGTAAGCCGAACGCCTCAATGAGCCCGGAGCTCAAGCAAAATAATGCTCTGGTGCTGTTCTGTAATCCAGCGTGGACTGCTACCACAACACTGTTGAAGGTGCGAATGCGTTGCCAACGGCATCATCACTCCTCCGGAACCATCCACCTCTCACCCTTCCAATCAGGCTGGTGGTGACTCATGGTCGCTACCCAGGGGATCTCCGCTGGAGCATATGGCTGTAAGGGCAAGTTATATGGAATGCGCAGACCCACAACCGATGTCTCTTCATCCGCACTGTCACTGTCTGGCATGTCTTTCTGGAAGGTGCCTATCATTTTGGCCTTGTCAGCGTAAAGTCCCGGCCAGACCAAGACGCCTATTTCCCACGACGCGATTCGCATGTCGCCGCGTTTTTCGTTTATGTCTTCTCCCCAAGCTTGTTTAGACATGTTAGCGGAAGTCACGAGCGCCCAATCAATTGACTGCTCGCCGTAGCGTATGTACGTTTTGATGTGCGGTGCTGCGCGTTTGCGCCCAGCGTCCTGTTGTATACCAGGTTCAAGGTCTGAATGATGCGGATCAGCAAGAGGTGTTCCCAAGATAGATGCAGACTCACCTGCACCATCTGTGGCGTCGTTGGCCCAGTGGCAGTACATCGGCCTGAGGTATTTCAACTGATCCGCCTGCTGCTTGGACTGTATCTTCGTATGTATCGAGGCCCCACTGTCGTACCCATCCAAACTCCTTCGTATCTCGTCCGCGGTAGGAAACACAACCTTGAACTTGGGCTCAGGCATGAATTTGTTCTTGGACACTTTGAGGGAACTGAAGAGGCTCTTGCGTAGCCAAGTATCTTGACCACCCAACGTTGCGATGCTCGAAATTTGAACAACGATTTCGGAATGGCCATCTTGCACCTGCACCGTTCGCAGTACTTCCTTCAACGCTGCATGTCCCCATTTCGTCGGCTCGGTCGTGCCATGTATGTTATGATGGCCTGGAACCGAGGCGATAAGTGCGGCCTGGATGGCGGAGAAGTCGTGCTTTCCAAGTGCTTCAACGAGGGCGCGGCAGACATCCACTTTCTCGTTGTAGGCTCTCAAATAGTTGAGCAGATCGATCTTGAACTTAGCCCCAGTGCCGATTGCGGGGGCCTGCTTCCCTCCAGTTGAAGCCTTTGGTGGACTTTCTAATGGAAGGAGTGGACTGCGCCAGACGGCTTGTGTCAAGTTGGCCCAGTCTCGCGAGATCATGTTCGCAGTGTGGATGACAATCTGCGCGGTTTCATCGTGGCGAAGGAGGATCAGCATTTTCGAGTGGTGCGTCCCGTACATCTCTGGCATGAAAGCAGTGTGCACCCTGACATTCTTGTTCAACTCGGCTTGCTCCTGTGCTGTTGTGTAAGTTCAGGGCTCTGATGGCACTTCGTGTAAGTCACTCACGAAAAGCATTAGGCGACTGGGGTCTTCCTTCTTCCAGAACCCGTGGACAAGATGTATCTTGACTGTGTCTCGGACATCCTCATCGAATGCGGACTTGAGGAAGTCGATATCATGTAAGTAGTTGAAGTTCCAGCATTCTGCGATGAGAGGATCGCCGAGGATGTCTGTCAGCTTGACGGCATCGATGTTCGTAGCATCAGGTAGATCGCGAATCCAAGTGAGCTGAAAAGGCGATTTGAAGATATTCGTCGTGGATGGTGTCACTTTGGAGGAAGTTGAGGGCTCAGGCGCAGAATTGGTTGGTGGAGGCCTAGAAGGGGGAGTAGCCTGCAATAAGCGACTTCGTTTGGTTCTGGGCGGGCTGACGGGGTCACTCAAAGAGAGAGGAAGTTGCCCCGAGTCATGTAACCCGTCGTCCCCATCGCTGAGACGGCGTCTCTTGGGAGATGGCTCCATCTGGTGTCTCCTAAATTCGATGTTGTGTGGAATCCTTACCAGCGTGCTGCCTGGATGACGGGTGACGTTGTGAAGCTGGTAGTTGGGGTCAAGGCGCCGGAAACTGTGCAACAACTCTTTGTCCCGGGAATTCAGTTTTGATCTGATGCGTGAGCATGCTGAGCGGGGAATCTCGAAGATGTGTCGACCTCTATATTCGAGAAGGTGGTCAGGTTGTTGTTGTGGTCAGCTAATATTAGTGGAAAACCTCCAGGGTGGCTGTGAAAGCCATAGAAAATGATGTATCCGCCTATTGGACCGCATTTGGAAAGAGCAGCCAGCCGGGGGTACACGGGTCTGACTAGCCTGGTGAGACACGGGGAGAGGCAGGAGTTTCGTACGGCGTACAGCACCCTAGTAGCTGGCAATTGTATCAGTGCTTCTCTTCCCAAACCTCCAATATTGCGACCAACAAACATTTTCTTGTCGCGAGTTGCTGTTCTTCTTCTTGCGTTTGACTGGCGCAAGCCCTGTTGCTTCTCCGAGTCGTCGTCGTCTATTTAGAGTTTGCCGTGACCCGCTGCGGCTAATTGACACCACGCCAGCGCTTCCTCCCGCAGTGATCGCCACTGTCGACGTCGCCCCTGGCCCGGCTGTGGTCTGTCGCTGTCATTCTCCTTGCGCCTTTGTTTACGCCGCCTTCGAACGAGATACCCACCGCTTACGAATCCTTCCGCCCACGGCGGATCATTCACGCCAGGTCGGGCACACGCGCAACTCGACCAACAGCACAATTACAACCACGCAACACAGACGTACTACGGAAACGCGATCTTGAGATCTTGTGTCATCTTCCCCCATCCGAGGTACTCTCCACGCCAGCGGACACCCTCCCGATCGCCTGTCCTCCTTAGAGGAGGCGCCGTACCATGAAATTCTCCTCTCTAGTATGGGGGCTGCTCCTCGGAGTTGTCGCCAATGTAGTGGCGCAGGGCGCAGACGAGGAGGACGACGATGAAATACCAGCCGACTTTTCTGAGCAGACAACCGAGTTTGATGGGAAGACAGTACCACCGATTCTGGAATTGACTCCCGACAATTTCGATACGGAAATTACGGCATCGAAGTATATGCTGGTTAAGCTGTACAGGTGCGCAGATGCTCTCCCGCGGCCGCGATGGTCTTGTTGAAATACTAACCAGTTTCAGTCCGTACTGCCCTCATTGCCAGGACTACGCGCCCGCCTTCCGAACCCTGTATGAGTTCTACTACACCGAACCGCTGCCCAACCCGTCGATATCTTTCACGGAGTACTATGACTGGCGATTCGCGATGATCAACTGTATTGCTTTTGCCGACTTATGCAACAAGAATGGTGTTTCGTCGTACCCAACAACGATGCTGTTCATCAACGGCGAAAAGAGTGATTCCTGGAAAGGCGTGAAGAGCATAGAATTCAATACCGAAAAAATCGAGCCTATCCTCGAAGCTGAGAAGCCTGGGTCCCGACCCAAGAAGTTGCTTACCCCCAAGCCGTACGACAAGCAACGTCCTAAGTCCGACTCGACCGCATCGATGCCAAAGCCCGGAACTTCTGGAGAGACGGGAGAGGCTGGAGAGAAAGAACTTAGGGATTCTGCCAAGGACAACACGCTACCAGCCATTGAAGAGATAGCATCTCTCAAGGAGCCGGAAGCGAAGGCCGATGCCGTTACGGAGGCACCACTGAAAGCCCAGCCGGTAACACCTGCTAAGCCCACGACAACTCCGAATCCCAACGGGGTATCTGTTCCTCTTACCGCGGAGACCTTCCAATCCCTGGTCACCATGACCCAGGAGCCGTGGTTCATCAAGTTCTATGCACCCTGGTGTCATCATTGTCAGGCTATGGCGCCCACGTGGGTTCAGGTCGCCAAGGAGATGCAGGGCAAGCTCAACATTGGCGAGGTCAACTGTGAGGCAGAAAAGCGCCTGTGTAAGGATGCACGCTTGCGTGGATACCCGACTATCTTGTTCTTCAGGGGAGGAGAGCGCGTGGAGTACGAAGGGCTGCGTGGGATCGGCGACTTTCTCCACTACGCTGACAAGGCTATTGGGCTATCACATGGCGTGCCAGAGGTGGATGCTGCTGCTCTGGAGGCCCTGGAGGAGAAGGAAGAAGTCATCTTCATCTACTTTTACGACCACGCGACGACTAGCGAGGATTTCATGGCTCTCGAAAGGTTGCCGCTGAGCCTCATCGGTAGAGCGAAGCTTGTCAAAACCAACGACAAGAAGTTGTACGACAGGTACAAAATCACGACCTGGCCGAGACTTGTCGCTTCTCGCGAAGGACGGCCGACCTACTACACACCGTTGACGCCAAACCAGATGCGTGACACTCGTCAAGTGCTTACTTGGATGAAGTCCGTATGGCTGCCTATCGTGCCAGAACTGACTGCCTCGAACGCTCGTGAAATCATGGATGGAAAAATTGTGGTCCTCGGTATCCTTAACAGGGAAGATCAGGATTCGTTTTCAAGTGCCATCAGGGAGATGAAAAGTGCCGCCAATGAATGGTTGGACAAGCAGATCCAGTTGTTCCAGCTAGAGCGCCAAGAGCTCCGCGATGCGAAGCAACTGCGCATTGAGGAAGCTGAAGACCGTGGTGACCAGCGTGCTCTTCGGGCTGCCAAGAGTATTCAGGTCAACATGGATCGTGCCGACCGAAAGGAGATCTCATTTGCGTGGGTTGATGGTGCGTTCTGGCAGAGATGGATTAGGACGACCTATGGCATTGATGTGAAGGACGGTGAAAGGGTTATCATCAACGATGAAGACGTGTGTTTTCCCAATCATCAATAATCGCAAATTTGTTGCTAACACTGAAAGCAGAACCGTCGCTACTGGGATACAACCAGCACTGGAAACTACATTATTCCCTCGCGCACTTCGATCTTGGAGACCATTAACAAGGTCACGGCACAGCCTCCCAAGATCAAGCCTAAGCTGACGATATCGAGTTTCGAGAAGATTTTCTTCGACATTCGGGTGACCTTCACAGAGCATCCATACCTCTCCGGTGGCTGCGTTGCCGGCCTACTGCTGGGTGCAGTATCGTACTTCCGCGGCCGCAACAGGGGTAGAAGGAACCGCCTATTCCTCGACAGTGAGCACAAAGCTCCCCTGCTCGGATCGAACTTGAACGGAAAGACGGATTGAGTGAGGGAATTACTGCCTTGGAAAAGAAGATCGATGATTGGACTGAAGCGTCAAGCACGCCGGCCAAGCCGGGAGTTGCAGAGGATCAGTGCGCCTTGGAGAGGAACACTCGCGCAGCCAACATATCCAATAGGTTCTGTATATTACATGTCATGGCTGCATATATAATTGGGAGAAGCAGGAAGTGGACTTCAGCGGAAGGTGGAAATCCAGCAAACGGTCATTTTCAGGGTAGCCCAACAAGATGACGACCGGACTCGACGAGTCTCCAAATTGGGCGGGCGTTGCATACCAGTATGGATTTAATTTCTTTTGGGTTACGGATACCGCTGAGCTGCGGGTCGAGCGTGGCATGGTGTGTTGTTGGCTTCTGGCATATCACGAGCTTTAGGAGTTTCGAGGACAATTTAATACAAAGCAGTCTATCTGGCCTCAACGACTCTCTGTACCGCATGCTGGCCCGGTGTAGGAGGTCCGGCATATCTTCATTTTTGGGACACCAGCCGATATGTATGAGGAGAAGTGACTAAGAAGAAAGCACTGCATTCTATGCACATCCAGTGCGCCAGACACTCAAATCTCGGTGCTTTATCCAAGAGCCTTCTCCCGCTCTAGGTGTAGATATCATCCGTGAAGCTGTTCAGAGCCAGCCCAGCCTTGGCGATGTCCTTCTCATCAGCCAGGAATTGCAGCGGCATCTCCACGAGCGTGCCGCGGACACGACCGAGCCACTCCTTCAACTCGGAAACACCACCAGGGAACTCTTCCCTGACCACATGACCGTAGGGCACCTTTTCGGGGCCCTCGTCCTTCTTCTTGTGGTGATCATCATCGTCCTCCCTCTCCTCGATGCCCCTCTCCCTGTTCTCTGCCTCCTCCTTCTTCTCCTCCAACTCCTCCTCCTTCAAGTCCTTCTCCTCGTCGGACCCCTGCACAACAAAGTACTTGCTAAAGAAGCTCTCATAGTCGTCCCACGTCCGCACCTTATTGTTCGGCACATTGTGGAACGCCTTGCTAAACACCTCGGTGTTCGTCCGCGCCGTGCCACGCCACAACTCATCAAACTCCCCACTCATCGGATCAGCCACCAGCCTGTCCGCGTCACTGTCCCAGTCATACTCATTGGGCCCCTGCGTGACCGGGTGGAAGTTCCCGTCGGGCTGGTCCCAGCGCTGGTCCGGCAGCAAGCCCAGGTGCTTGCGGAACAGCAGGCGCCGCAGGCTCGCCGCGAACTTGGACGCCGTGAACGGCTCGCCGGCCATCTGCGTCTGCACGGGCGTTGGGTCCTCGATCACGACCGCGATCTCGCTGTCGTGCGTGCCCAGCTGCGAGCGGTCGTTGAGGTTCGCCGACCCGCAGATGACCAGCCGGTCGTCCGTGATCATGACCTTGGTGTGGATGTACAGCTCCTCCGACACGTACGCGTCCAGCTCGCTCGCCTCGTCGCCCTCCCACGGGATCGAGTTGAGGTCCGGCCCGGATTGCATGTACGCCGCCGAGATGGAGTCCCA
This sequence comes from Ophiognomonia clavigignenti-juglandacearum, assembly GCA_003671545.1. Lineage (NCBI taxonomy): Eukaryota > Fungi > Ascomycota > Sordariomycetes > Diaporthales > Gnomoniaceae > Ophiognomonia > Ophiognomonia clavigignenti-juglandacearum. The sequence goes on along the minus strand of PYFS01002689.1, from coordinate 193,095 downwards.
CGTGCGGTCGGACTGCTCGGCCGCCGCCTCCTGGTACCGCTGGTACTGCGACCCGAGACGGCCCTCCGTCTCCTCGCCGCGCGAGTACCCGTCGTACCCGGACTCGACCGTGTCGTCGAACTCGCGGCGCGCGTCGTCGTACCGCACGCCCGACTGCTCCTCGGCGCGGCGCAGCGTGTTCGAGACGTTGAGGCGGTCGTAGTTGCGCAGGTTGTAGAAGGAGATGTACCTGCCCGGGTCGTCGAGGCCACCCTGCAGCAGCTTCTCGATGATGGAGTGTCCGCCGCGGCTGATGGACGCATACTGGAACTCCATGATGGCGCGGGTGCCGAGCGCGCCGTCGCTCTTGAGGTCGCCGGCGAAGGCGGGGACGGCGGGGATGGCGACGATGACGCGGAAGGCGTCGCCGGCCTCGTGGGCGCGCAGGATGCGCTCGACGAGCGCGGCGCCGATCTTGTTGAAGACGGGGTGCTGCTCGTCGTCGGTGGCGGTGATGAAGAACTGGTTCTCGATGTAGATGAACTTCTGCGCGGCGCCGATGGCCTCGATGTAGGCGTTGGCGATCGAGTGCTCGGTCGGCTTGCCAGAGGACCAGCCCGTGCAGCTGCGCACCATCTGGACGTGCGCGCCGTGGTCTTGCTCTTGGTCTTGGGGCTCCTCGCGGCGCTCCTCGCTCTGCTCTTCGCCACCGCCGCCGAAGTAGCTGCCGAAGTGCTTGGTGAAGTGGCGCTGCAGTCCACCGAAGGAGTCGCCTTCGTAGTGCTGGGCCAGAGCTGGTGCGGCAGGGGCATGCGAAACATTGGCCTCGATCTTCTGGTACTTGAGGGCCTTCTCCTCGGTGTTGTACTTCTGACCCCAGATGTAGTTCCTTTTGAATGTCAGCATACGGCAATGTGTACGGCCTGGCATCTTGGCACTTACCATCGGTCGGTGAAGTGCAGGACTTGGCTGTTCACGATGGGGCCAGTCATGGAAATGCTGATATCGGACCATCCCATCCTGGAGTTCTTGGTGCGGTCCACTGCTTGGGTGTCAGCTCAAGTGTCTTCAAGTTTGCAGGTGCGTTAAAGAGTTGCCATACGCTTGTTCTGCTCCCACTTGTCTACGTCCGAGAAATCGTAGACACGGGCGTTGTTGAAGTCCTGGCCAGGGAAAATGATGGCGTCGACGTCTCCGGGGTGAGCATCAGCAATCGGGTGGGTATTGGTGTCCCATCGTCCGTAGCCTTTTTTGCACAGTCAATATTCAAGATTTCCCATATAATTCACAGCAGGCTGGTGACGACTCACAAGCATCGAGACCGCCCATAAAAGTGAGCTTTCTGTCGATGAGACACAGCTTCTCGTGGTGAGACCAGTAGAGTACGACATCGTCACTGGTTCCGTACAGACTCTTCAGCGCATCGCCGGAGAGCTTGGACATGCTGAAGGCGCCCAGAGACAAGTTCGAGAAGGCCGTCTTGAACTCGGCGCTGATGTCCCCGCCCGAGGGAACGTGGTCTGGGTGGCGGAACACCTTGATATTCTCGTGAAGTCCCTCCAGGTGGTGCTTGGTGTGCTGTGGCGGTGTCAGTCTTGGGCTTCTCTGGATGTGGCAGTCTACATGTCTGGATTCATCCTACTTTAGAGTTGACTAGAACGCAAGAGATGTTAGTGAGTGTGCCTTTAGGCGTTTTCATAAGAAGTGGACTCACTTGTCAAGGCTTGCTCGACCTCCTTGTAGACGATGATGTAAATCTTGACACCTCGTTCAGCCGCGGCTTGCAGCATATTGTCCAGGCGGTACTTGTTGTTCTTGGCAGGGGGCCGGCGAAGATACAACTCTGGAGAAAGCCACCAATCCATAATGAAGATTTCCTCCTGGGCCTCTAAAAACGGTCATGTTGATCAGCACTACATGTTCTCACTGTCTTGATTTAGACGCCAGCTTCGGCTCTGCGGGTCAGAGCTTCAGCATAATCTCTAGGGACAGTTTTTTTTTATCCTACCTTCGATAGCCTCAGACAAGGCCCAGAAGTATGTGCATCCATCAACGTGCCACTTCACATGGCCGGAAGTCTGGGGAGCGAAGCTGTGGTATCGGTTTTCCGCGTGCTCAGCGTGGAGATCCTGGCACTCCTCGCCGTGAGTGTGCGAGTGCTTCTCATCGCTGGAGCCGAAGATGCTCTTGAAAATCTCCATGATGGGCAGCTGCTGATGGATTTACTGGAGAAGAGCAGACAGGGGTCGGACGAAAATTGTAAGAGGTTGAGAATTGAGAAAGAAAGGCGTCCTGGGACAGCGTCTTGTTTATAGACGTGTCGTTAGGATAGGCGCTGTGGGGCAGTCTGATGTGTTAAGTCCCCGTCCACCCGTTTGGCTGTGAAGAGTCAGGGGTAATCTCCACGCAAGCAAACTCTCCTCTAGAGCTCAATGCCTGTGACACAGGCAATGTATGCGATCACAGCTGTTTCTCCGCAAAACGTAGTGTGATCTGGCAAAAACTAGGATATAGAGAATGGAACCAGCGTGAACATGCTGATGCTGCTGATATTGTGTGTGCTACGTGCTTATTATGTTGTCCTTGGGTCGTGAGGCAAAATACCTCCCGTCAACTCATTCAAGCAGTGCTCGTGTGCCCCTCTGTGAGATGCTCTGCCCCTCGTCAGAAGCTTGCTTTGACAGTGACACTGCTCTTTTGTTTGTGATTTGAGCTGAGGGGTCCAAACACGGAGTCCCGCAATTCCAGGGCTTGGCTTGCATGAATTTGAACCCTCACTGCCACCGGCCGGGGTATATGGAGGGTCCATCCGGAGCGGTGAATCGCCCACTCTGACAATCTGCGCGATCAAGATCGAATTATTATCGCCTGATACGACAGTGACGTGAGCGCCTCGTTGGCGATGAACGGAGGCCTGCCAGCCAGTGCCACCCGCACAAACCGGGATCTGGGCACCTTGGTAGGTGAGATGAACCAAGCAATCAAGAAGAAACGATGAGTTGGTGTGCAGGAATCCTTGTTTCCAGCGTGTGTCTGGGAAGTCACCACAGCAGCTGCTGATAAGTAGCTGTGTTACCGTAGCACTGTGCGGAAATAGACCAACTCGAACGGCACAGCAACTCGCAAGCAGTCGACGGGAAGAGCTGACAAGTCGATATCACAGAAAATGCTTTTGTTATCATGCGCCACCATGTCGTCGTCGTCGTCGTCGTCGTCGTCGTCGTCGCTGCAAACCCGTCCTGGCTTAGGCGTCAGACCCCGCTACTGCATGGGCGTAGGGCTGAACTCTTCAGCACTAGGCTACCCGAGACATGCCATGCACTGCAAGGCCACCCTCAAGACGAAGCTATTTTTACCTAGAAGCTACAAGGCATGTCCTACTGTGTGTCGGTCGGGAGAATGGACATATCTAGTGCGACAGTATCAGAGAACACTGTACCCAACTAACATGTCCTTCCGCTTCACAATGGAAGCACCACGGGCGTTTCAAGCGCAGCATCCGGAAGTGTATTGGTACATATCTCTGGCTTGGTAGATAGCAAATAGGACCTGCAACGCGTCTGCTCTAGGGCCGATGGATTGTCACTTGAAGTCCGTCTGCAGAACTGTCTTAAAGCTTCAAGGCCGATTTTTGCCGTTGGGCTGCCTCTGGATGGTGGATAGGGAATTTCTTTCGTTATCTCAATACGGCAGAAAGGTCATCTGACTACCTAGGTACTGAGATTGGCTTTGGCCAAGCTGCCAAGCAACAAGACGACATGAAAGTGCTTACGTAAGACAGCCTACGACAGTTTGACGACACATCGGCAGCCTTCGTTGTTGGGACAGACTTGCTTTTCGAGGCCCAAGTTTCTCAGATCATACATGTTTTCCTCTCCAGATTGCTTCTGTGTGCTCGTGGGTCTTCTTCCAGGCAAGTCTACTTGAGAAATATCGCCGTCCGCTCGCATGGACCAGTCAAAGTCGCTGCTTGTTCTCTGTGCGGGCGGCCTTCGCTGGGACGAGTGAAGGTTCAACGCCTCCGCTTCAAAGGTTCCGTCCCAGTCACGAAAACCTGCGACGTGCCTATCTTTCTCCCGACTCCCTTTCTCGAGATCCGCGCCCTAGGTACGTGATTTCCAGCGTGAGGCAGCCAGGCCGGGCAATGGTAGAAGACCCGGGAAGTCCTCTGTGCCAGGGCGAACAATGACTACTGGGCGCAGTATACCCGGGATGGCGAATGCAACCGGTCGAGCTTCAGCTAATCTGTTTAGAATGGTGACGAGTAGCTCGTTATGGCGGAGATAGATCTGTCGACGTGCAGCTTCTTGGTGAGCAGCGCGTAGGGCCCCGATGGCAGTCTCGCGTACAGTATCTCCGGTGTTGGCCATGATACGGACCAGATCTTCGGGTCGCAAACGAACTCCTCCCATCCTTTGGTGGCAGCCAATGCGTCCATGGCCTCGTCTCTGTGGCAGCTCTCGCCCTTGTGAGCCGACTCTTTGCAGATGGTGCAGATTGCTTTGAAGCAGCCGGGCTGCTCACAGAAGGTGACATTGTCGTGCTTGCAGGTGTCGATATTCGAAGGGGAATCCAGGCACCGCAGTTGAGCTCGGAGCAATATGTGCGGTCTTTGGTTGATGTCTCCTCTTGGCGGCGCAAAAAGTTTGATAATACTCGGAGCTAAGTATGATGAAGCGCTTGGTTTCGTCCATGCGATTGTGGCTGCATGTGATCGGCAATGGCCGACCGCAGCATCTAGGTGGGAATAGCGTCTCGTCTGTCATTGACTTAGCATAGATGTCCATCACACAACCTTGACAGTATTGGTGTGAACAGGGATTCTGGAAGAGGATATGTTTTTCGATGGGTTCTAGTAAACAAGGCAGACAATCTCGGAGTCTTGTTGTGGAGTTCGCAATTTGAATCGGAAAGAATGTGTCGGCAGAAGTGCGAGTGAGCTATTTGGCTTTATAGGAAGAAGAAAAGTCAAGCCTCTGCACTTCACTGTCTTCACGCATACTCACGCAGCCAGGCTCCATCTTTACGTCCAAATTGAACGGTTGGTGAAGAAGCTCCGCGCACAGTGTGAAGGCTCCGGAAGAATGGCAAGCACTATAGCAAACACTGCACGTTCGCGAATCCAAAGGCATAGATTGGCAGCCGTACTAGATTGCCCATGCTTTTTGTCTGGAAACTGTGTTCATCGTAGCAGGTGGGATGAAGAGCACGAATATACATTATGAAGAATTGTAGTCACTAATCACCTCCCGCTCTCCGTTTCTGGCTAGGAAATGTCACGCAAGCAGTATACCTGGATGACCGTTTGCATGTGCAATCCATTCAAAGCTGTGTAAAGTAATCTTGAAGATTTCCAGATGTCCTACTTCAAACATATGCTGTAATTAACGCGTGCGAAGTTTACCGAACCGCTTGTGAAGACAAGATATGCGTTGTTCTTCGTTCACACACAGATATTTTAAAATTCAACAATGTCAGCAGACGTAAGACGCTTATGTCAAAATGAATCATTGCCTACTTAAAGTGTCCTAGGAGGCCCGTTCATGTTTCCCGACCAGCGGGATGATGTAAAAAAAAAAAAAAAAAAAAGAGAGAAACCACAGACTTCCCGGCCCCACCTGTATGACGGTGATGGAACCCATCAGGCTGGCTGTCATCACTTAGTGGAATGACGACCATTTCAAGCGATTGTCTTGCTCTTCTTCCCATCAGGGCCACCCAATTTTTTAGACCCTTGCTTCTAGCGCTTGAGCCTCTGTTCTACCTCCCGACGCATTTGTTCGGCCCGTTTTGTCGACATGGCTTCGGTTATCATACTGTAGACATCGTATGGTAGGTCGATGCTTGAGTTCATAGCGTCAGCACTCCGTGGGACACATGGAAATCATCTCCAAGGTGCACGATTTAACTTACTCTCCTCTGAGAGCATACAGATTGATGATGTATTCTCTGTATGCATTTTTAATTTCCCCTGGCACCAAACTGGCTCTGGCGTACTTCTTATCGCTCAAAACCTTTTCGTGTGTTCCTATCTGAGTCTCGAGTTCATTATACTTCCTTGTGTACCCGTGAGTCTTGTCTGAAATGATTTTAGATGATTTGAAATTATGTTTGTTTTGGGGGTTAGGAAGCCTCACATTCATGATGGCTCCTGTCCTTCATGCCCTTGATTTTCTTTTCCAGATCTGGAATGGTGGTGGTCTCCAGCTTCTTCAATCGACTGCACCATCCTTGGAGGCACTCTTTGGTAATCTGCAGGTTCTTTACTGGGTCTGATGCAGGCATACTGAAGGACAGAGAATAATTATGTAGTAGAAGTTGGAGGGATTGTCGAACGGTTGGTGAACAGATAGTAGTAAGATAGAAATTGTACGGCTGGTAAAATATATCTGAACAATATGTTGTTGTTGTTTTCTTTGGGGCAGTACATCTGATTCTGTGTTCTTGTTGTAAAATGCGGAATTGCTTTATATATCCCAGAATTGCTCGCATGCCAGAAAAGCCTTTCTAATGCATCACTAGGATCCGCAACATAATCATTATTGGGATCTCAAGGACCATTCATTGTTTACTTTTCCCCCCAGTGCAGACAGGTGGGTTGGCTGCTGACCAAGAGGCCTGCATGAAACATTCAAACCAGTCCATGTTATTGAGAGCAGAATGGAGTATCGTGATCCAAGTGGAGAATACCAAGTATGCCGGTGGCCAGGCCTGAGGCCATAGGTCTGGCGTGGGGTGCCTCCTCACGTGGCCATAAGGCCAGAAGCAAGCATACGGTGCATACAATGGGACGGGACCTACTGGGACAGAGATTACAGAATCCTGTCATCGCTGCTAGTGCATTTAGGCTTATGAGACACAGCCCAGCTCTAACTTCCAATGGCTATAGCTTGGGCCCAACAGCACACTTCTTGCATACAACACAAGAATCTCTATACGTTGGTGCCATACCTCGCAGCGGAAGTACTTGTATCGCCCTTGCATGCTACATTGCTACTGAGGTAGACTATATTGGTCCGTAGGCTACGATGCAGGTCCGAATTAACTAGCCTGGGAATTTAACTAGCCTGGGAATTTAACTAGCCTGGGAATTTAACTAGCCTGGGAATTTGTTTGGGTCTAAAGGATCAGTTTTCTGTGGCTAGGCTGTGAGATCAGGTTGAAGGATTTTTTTGCGAACGTCGAATTTGGATGTCTGATTTAGTTAGGTGAGTTGGTCAACTAAATCCTAAACCACGTCAGCTGCCGGGTGAGGCGCATCTTTCAGACCATATTAGGGGACCACACTGATGCCTAATCTTGCCTTCTATCAAGGCCAGAAGAAAAGCCGCCCCACTAGAGATTACTTGATATACAGAGCTAGCGCTTGAACAAGACTGATTTGGGCATTCACACAGCCACCCAGATTATTGTGCATGAAGGCTTGCAGTGAGGAAGCATCCCCTGATTGTGGCATTTGTCTCTTGATGAGTGGACTTTTACAGCAGACTATTGTAGATTGAAGTTTCACTAGTGGCTATGAGCAGTGAGCATGGTTTGCTCCTGGAGCCAACACAGGTGTTCGGAGAGATCTTGTCACACATGCGAGCATCCAAGCTTTACTGATTGAAAAAGTCACCCCAAAACTAATGCAGCAGCTCAGAGTAGCCAAGATAGCAAGCAACCCGCGGGATGAACTTAACCGAGGATGGCTTGTCTCCATGGAGAATCTGGTTAGTCAGGCCAGAACGTTGCTAGAGCACCAGTGAATAGTTATTCACAGCCGCACAGGTACTACCCCTTTGACTGGTTGGGCATTTACCTGCAGACAGGTGGAAGGTGGTCCTGGCCAACTCGGGAGATTGATGGAGACCATTTCATTGTTTAGTGATCAACGACTTGATTACCATCCATGGATGTAGAATCAGATGCAAGTGCACATGTGTGTGTCCAAAGACATTTACAGAGTACTATTGACTCCTCATGCATTCTTCCTTTGGTACTGTGATGCTGATTAGTGAAAATTGCCATAATTGAATGGTGCAGTGTCACGGAGTAAGACCACGACATAAAGCTAGAAATACCACATCCCGTAATGGCCACAGGATCTCAGGTTGTTTTGATTTCCATGGTCTGTTACCTCACCCTACGGACTTCCGGCATAGTAGTAATCAGCATTGCGCTGCATAATGTACCACCTACCAATGAGAAACCAAACAGAAACATCAGAGGTGCAGATGTGACTGGGCTAAAGCAGGTATTGAGTAATCACCACCTCGACACACATAAGTGATGATTTTGCCAGGTGATCCTTCTATAGATATGGAGCTTGCAAGTCAACAAGTTGTTCGTATTATATCATAAATAACCCAACAGAGCGCTGCCAAAGACAGGAAGGTTTTTCAATGACAGTACCTATCTGCTCCAAGCCGCCTTACCAAGAGACCAAGATACCCAGAGATCCTCCTGAAGTCCAGACCAGTATTTCTACATATCTATAACCGACTTACAACTGTCCCCAGGAATCAAAAACATATAGATCCCAACATGTCCTCCGGGTATCTTGTTCTCATAACCGGTGCCAACGGCCACATCGGCTTCCGCACGGTCGTCGAAGCCCTCCAGCAAGGCTACAGCGTCCGAGCCGCAGTCCGCAACCAAAACAAAGCCGACACGGTCCTCGCCGCTCCCTCCATCAAAGCCCTCAGCCCAGGCCCAAAGCTCAACTTCACCTTCGTCCCGGACATCCTCAAGGACGGCGCCTATGACGAAGCCGTCAAAAACGTCGACTACATCATCCACCTCGCCTCGCCCATCACTAGCGGCCTTACAAACGAAGCCGACTACGAGCCCAAGCTGATCGCGCCCGCCCTCAAAGGCACCCTCAACATCCTGTACTCGGCGTTTCAGCAGCCGCGCATCCAGCGCATAGTCATCACCTCCTCGATCGTCGCGCAGGTGTCTGTAAACGACTTCTTCGTCGCCGAGATGGCCGAGGTCTTCACCGAGAAAACCCGCACGCCCGACGCCCACGGCCCGTTTCGCGGCGAGTTCGCGGCGTACATGGCGTCCAAGATCCGCGCGCTGAACGCGACCGAGCGGCTGCTGGACGAGCGCAGGCCGCACTTCAGCGTCGTGCATGTGCATCCTGGGTTTGTCATCGGGAAGAACGAGCTCGTCACAGACGCGAAGGACATCACGAACGGGACCAATGGCGTCATGTTTGGGCAGGTGCTTGGGGTGAAGAGCCCCGCCCCGATCCCGGGAGCAAGTGTGCACCTTCACGACGTGGCGTTCTTGCATGTCAAGGGCCTCGATGCCGCCATTCCGGATCGCCAGAGCCTACTTGCTGTGTCGGGTGGTCTCGAGGGCACGCGTTGGAGTGAAGTGCTGGAGATTGTGAGGCGCCGGTTCCCTGATGCTGTTGAGAACGGAACGCTTCCCAACAATGGAGACACTCCGACAAAGAGGTCGAGTGTGGATACAAGTGAGACTCAACGCTTGACTGGGATCAATTTCAAGTCTTTGGAGGAACAGGTGGTTAGTGTCACTGAGCATTACCTCGAGCTGGTCGGCTTCAGGAAAGGTGGCCGTTAGGCTGAGGTGGAAAGCAACGACCCAGGTTCCGGTTCCCTTCGTTGAATTTCAGTCAGTCTTTCGATTGTTTTCGCCTGATACAGAGGAGATTTGATGGCCGAATGTAATGCCGTTGTGGAGGAGCTGCTAAGGGATATAGACAAATCACTTACTCATATCAACAATTGTCCCGCATAGTAGCTAGCCATCGATAATTTGTGGCGCATATTGCATCGAGTTGTGTAAGTTCATAGACCTGTCCGGGTATCCCGAAGCTTGCTGAAATCAGCAGATGAATGTGCGAAGTCCACGCTCTGTCCGTGACGTGCTAAGGCTCCATTGTTGGCGAAGGCCCCGTGACGAGGTGTCAAGCCCTATCACGGCGAGGACCTTATTTCTCGGACCTAGATTTTCAGCAGGCAACCCAAGCCGCACTACGCACTGCGAGCTTCTATCACCATGGAAGTCCATTGATGTTGCAGCAGACGACAAGCCTGAACGCTAGGAATGGGGTTTCCAGCGCGGTAGCATCGGCCCTGTGATGGTAGCTGATTAGCTCCGGACAAGCTTGATATGCAGCAGCAGTACACCGCAGCCGTCCGCATGTGCACATGACGCCCGGATGAAGTGGCTAATATTCCGGGCTCTCACGTTGCGTGTGCATCCACAGCTTCTTTTCGCCAGTGTGACACCCGGTCACGGCGTATACCCGAAACATCGGAATATGCAGCACGGCATCGACCGGGGATGTGGGCGTACAGATGTGCTAATTGGGCATTCTCTCAGGTAGATGCGAGCTGGTGCCGATGTACACAATGTACGTCTGTATTCTTCGATGCGACGGCGACGCTCTTGGGCTAGGCTTACCGAGGTACTGGCCCGGACACCGATACCGAGATGTCAATGAAGGCTTTTCTGAAAGACAGAAGTTTCTTCTGTGGTGATGGAATAGATGATGGATGGCACTCAGACCATTGATAGTCGGGAGACGCCCGCTTGGGCATAGAGCCTCTGCATAAGCATTGCCTCACGAATTCTAGAAGGTTGCCACGAATTCAACATGGCTTGACTCTTGATACCCGATGAAGGCTTGGTGACACTTGGAGGTGCAAAGCTTGTTGTCACGATCTGTTCATCCACATGATTGGTGATCCTTGAGGAGGCGATTCGCATGCCTGACGCCGTATCCCGCAAAGTTACCCACTTTGCTAGATCTTGTCAAAATCTTGAATTTCCATCACTTCGTGTTCCAGGAGTGCTCAGAATCCCTGATTCGCTTGCCGCGGCCTCGTGTAGCAGCCACTCACAGGCTTCATTGCCCTTGTAGTTATCTGACAAACTGAGGATGTCACAATATTCGGACTCGAACACGCAATCTTGTTCATCGATCCAGGAAAAGGTAACGGCGACAAGCAATTGTCTACCTTGGTTGGAAGTAACGCAGCTCAAGACCACCGCAAGCAATCCAGCACCGTCGCCGGTGGCCGTAGATGAAGTTGGGCGGTTCCACATGATCGTCAATCATAGTCGAGTCGACAAATGGTGTTCTGCGCTGTCGGGCGTAGAGACCCGGATTGTGGCAGACGCATTGACTCTCTGATTTCCAAATCATCTGGCAATGAATGATCTAAAAATGAGTGAAACTCCTTCTGAATGCATCTTTGCAGGGCCGAGGCTGTCGAAACGGCACACAGCGTCCCAAGCTCAGCCAGGTCCATCGAGTGTCTTGCCCAATCATGTGCTGGGCGTCTCAAAGCCCCATGCTGCGATGCCCAAGTATGTGAGGTTCCAAGGTTGTGACCTGTGCGCTTGAGCGATCCCGAAGTTTTGTGCAGGTTCGCAATCAAGAAACGCTGTCTTTGAAGTCGATGATTGGGGACTTGTCCGTTCGTCCAACAAGTGATTGTCGACGAGGGGTTGTGGACGCCCTGCCAGGACTGCAGCTCTCCGGTGGCTTGACTGGTGTAACCGTATAAGCGACTCTGACAAGATCCTGACGCGAATGCAGCTGCTGCCCAGAGGGAGTCCGCTGCGGGCGGCTCTAGGATGGGAAGGTTTCTCAAAACGGACAAGGACTATGACACGTCAGGTTGTCCAACCATGCATGGCGTCTTCGTGTCGTAAAACAGCGGTAAATTTTCGGTTTTTGGGTGAGCCAATTTGTGAGAAGGAGGAGAGCAAGTCACCGAAGCTGTGCTGCAGACTCGATCATCTCCATGGTAACCAAGCAATGGCAATTGATCGAGAAGCGCTCTTTCGCCGTGACAACGCATGTTATCTGTGCAAGGTCATTCTTGAAGATACAAGACGTGTAGTCCCGGCTGAAAATTTGACAGAGACAGGTCAGCCTAGAAGCCTGGCTGTGGCATGAGGCCTAGCCTGCGAGAGACGGCCCAGCGTTTGATGGAGCTGCCTGGAGGCTTGACCTCGTCAGGTGACGAAAAATGACAGGACCTTTCTTCGTCCTCCCACAAAGAATACCAACTTTGTCAAGCGTCTACGGCGTAATCGGAAACACCAGCATGGCGGCATGGTCATCTTGCAGCCGGAAAGTTGCATGGTGGAACCTCCCGCTTAGGACGTGTTCCGTCCTGGTTTCCAGAGCCGCAAAATGATGGCGGACGATTGCGTAGTAGATCCGAAGCCACGACGTTGTAGCTGAATATTTCGCTGTACACTGGCATGCAGCGGAAGACGAGAAGGGTTTATGACTGCCGAGGAAGCTTCGCGAGCACCGTCGAAATTTCAGTCATGCAAATTAGGCGATCTCAGTGTACATTGTGAACAGCTAGATACTGATGAAAGTCGTGGCCGACCGATAGCAGTGGACTCGTGACAAGATAAGGATGGCGCGACAGTGTCTTGATGAGAAGAGCCGGCGTGGTCGATAGCAGTTGTGATCCAAGGATGAACATGAGATACAAGCCCGGAAGGGCTTTGGAGGGCGAAAATAGCGAGATCCGTACAGACTTTAGCGGGTTCCAGCGGTCAATCTGGGGGTTCCACTCAGCCTTACAGCACGCGAGGCCCCGGCTGTACCCCTGCCTGCAGGCGTGGGGCATGCACACTGGGATCAATGGGGAAGCCACGCGTGGACCCCTGTCATTTCGTACCACCTTGACCGCTTTGATAATTGATATTTACCACCACTTTCAGGAATATCCTTCACAAAAATGACATGCCCAAAACTGACAGCTTTCTACCAGTCTCCTTACGCTTTCAAATAAAAAATAACACAGCGCAATCTCGCTTCAAATTTCCATCAATGACAGCACAATATCTTTAACGCGCCTTGCCGCCTACCTTCAGCTTTGGACCCCAAGTCCAGCAGAGAGTATCCGCATAATTCAACATATGGAAACACGAACATCGCGTCCAGCACCACGATCTCACTCCAAACACATATTAACGAACAGGTCGCTACCGGCATGCTGCGTGCCTTTCTGATTGCCTCCACGGAAAGCACCTGCAACACACCGACGCATACAGTCACGCACCACTCTGAGACGGTATCTCCTTTCGAGCTCTGTTCACATCTTGACATCTCATACGATATTGCGCTCGTCCCCCGCCTTTTTTCGAGCCATCATGTCTAAATCTGGCCGGTTCAGAACGCTGGTCTTCAATACACGAGAGCACGCCCATCTCACTGCTTATCTTGCCGGCATACACGGCGAGTGCATCACATCCGACAAGATGGTGGGAAGTTTCATGTGTCCTCTCAGCATCGATAAAATGCTCAAGTGGTGGAAGGATCGGATTACAGAGACCAACGATGGCACCAGAGTCATCATGATGCTCCTGGACAGCTCAGTCCTCACCGCCAAAATCGAGGCCAAGCACCTGGTAGGGGTCGTCATGCTCTCGATCCCACACAGCGAAACCAGCCCCTTCCGAGGCTCCGTCGAGAGCCTGTTGGTCAGCAGTCGGCACCGTGGACAAGGTGGTGGCAGCGCACTCCTCCAAGCTGTAGAAGAACAGGCAAAGATCAAGGGGAAGACATTAGTGGTAAGAACCTCCCAGTCTTCTTGAGCGCGCCAGAGATTAGTGCACCTGCTTACTTGCGCTCTCCTTACAGATGGCGGAGATTGAAAGCGGGACACCAGCTGTTTCTTTATTTAAGAGATATACATATCAAGAAGCTGGTACGGTCCCTGGATACAGTCTGAAGCCTGATACGGGAGAGCGCAGAGATGTTACGTTCCTGTACAAGCAGCTTTAAATTTGTCCACTAGGTTGATAATCAGGATCAAGAGCATGTGACTGAAGTGGTTTTCACTGTGTATCTGCCCAACCTTACCTTCACAACTCGGCTTCCAAGGTTGCTTTCGCGAACGCTTACGGCCCCGCAACAACCGCCCGAGAATCTTGCCCGAGGGAGATTTCGGAATACTATCCACAAATCCTATCCCGCCTGGGTCCTTCAAGCACTTCTGAAAGGTCTTCATCTCTTTCACAATTGCTGAAGCTGATCCTCGCTACAACATTTCCCGGATCTGAACATTGTGGAGATGAACCCCTGCGGGTTTCTGTATACATGGGGACTTGCTGTCCACTACTTCCTTCAGCAATCAGATACAGAAGACCATCAACGGTGCTCCATTATCACAGGGAGTTTCGTTGCGCATATCAACTTGCCAGAAAATTGAGGGTAGCCAGCCACGGAACACTGGTTGAGAAGCTTCATGAAGAAGGCGAGGAGGTCTAGCTGGACACAAAACATTATAATCAAACATGTTGCGCCACGTTGGTGAGTTGACCCACCCACATCATCTCACACATTCGCTCTTCAATGTTGAAATGTACCAATATCATATTTTGATGTCCATAGAGCACTGACGGGGAAACGTTTACCTAGGTAGGATTGAAAGCGATATAAGGTGGGCACATTATGAGCAGTGGCATGTCGAGCGTGCTGTGGAGTTTGGCAAACAACAAGATGTCGCAGACTGCATGATGAGAATTGCTTGCGGCGAGCTAGTTCCCGGTGAGTTTTACACGAATTCGATTTCCTCTTGGTGTGATATAATTTTGTGACTGGCAATTACCGACGGCCAGCTGCACTCTAGGCCGCTCGTTGATGATTACGCCTCGCAACGCAGCCAACGAGGCATACATGGATATTGATCGGGAGGATTTCAGAAATACTTCGATCGATGCTTGAGTGAAGAAGATTCAAAAATCGCAGTTAGTCATGAGAGCGGATCACGGAAGGATGGATGAAAGGTCAGAGTGAACAAGTATGGAGGTGCTGGCATGGTGAATTTGGCCCCCAGCCGCCCGTCGGTCGTGGAGCTCGCTCCTATCCACACGCACAATCTCGCATTTCAGGTAGTTCCGGGAATATCTCTCATGGGAGTGGGCCGTTTGCCCGCTGCCAGGCCCACTGCAGACCAAAAAGGCTTATCTCTGGTGGCGTTCGGCTTTCACCAATGAGCGCGCCGGTGTGCGGCGTGGCCTGCCCTTTTGGGGAGCGAATGCGCTCGCGACCGCGAAGCAGAATATCGGATGCAGCGGCAATCTAACGACAGATCGACCTACTTAGAGACATTTAAACACAGATCTCCATGTTAAATTCCCTTGCCTTGTTGCCAACGCTCATCAAACAGTCTATCTGCCATGACTCCGAAGCCTTCCCCAAGCCCCCCTCTTACTCAAGTTACTCTTTGACACCATGTCCGACCAACACGACCAACCCGACCCTGAGAAGGATGTCGAAGCTGGAAGCGAGAATGGACACTTCAGAACCCCTGCCGCTGGAATACCAGACGTGCCGCCTCCATTTATTCCCGAAGATGAGATTGGCATCACACGAGAGATTCAGAGTCGATATGGAGTCCTACGACGCCTGCGCAAGGGCGAGGAGGTAATTGACAAGTATGTTGGCATCGAAACCAATGGAATCGACCGTATCGCCGAAGAGGACAAGCGACCTCCTAGCATATGGAATGTCTTCTTGCTCTGGTGGAGCCTCAACGTCCACGTCGGTGTCATCCCCCTTGGCCTTCTGGGAGCCGAGTTTGGCCTCAGCCTTAAGCAAACCATCGCCTCCACCATTGTTGGGAGCTTGCTCGGCGCTGTCTGCACTGCCTACGATGGGACGCTCTCGCCCAAACTTGGCCTGCGCCAAATTGCTGTCTCTCGCTACTCATTTGGTTTCTGGGGCGCCAAGCTCTGCTCGGTGCTGAACATCATCGTCGGCGGCGGATTCTTCGTTGTCAACCTCGTCGTCGTAGGTCAAATCCTGAGTGCCGTCTCGGACTACACCATGTCCATCACGGTTGGCATAGTCATAATCGCAGTGGTGTCGTACCTCGTCTCCATCTTCGGCTACCGGATCGTACACACCTACGAAAAGTACTCTTGGATCGTCACTTTCATCCTCTTGCTGGTGCTCACAGGTCAGGTTGCGCCTCACGTCGACTCCAGTGCACCGGGTTTGGACGGCAATAGCGGCATTGCTTATGCCGGCTCATTCTTGACCGTGTTGTCGATCACCTTCTCCAACGCCTCTGGGTGGTGCTCTATTGCCGGAGACTACTACGTCCACTACCCTGCCAATACGAAACGGTGGAAGATCTTTGCCTTGACCTATTTTGGTGTTCTTATTCCTGTCACATTCTCCATTACCGTGGGTGCCTTGCTGGGAGATGCTGCGCTTGGGACCAATGCCTACCCTCCCTACGCAGACGCGTATGAGAATCACGGCTTGGGTGGGCTGATCGCCACCGTCTATCACCCTACCGGCTGGTCAAAGTTCTGCCTTGTTATTCTTACCTTCTCTGTGCTGGGAAACAACATCGCCATCAATTACTCTTCTGGTCTGAGTCTACAGCTCCTCGGCCACTGGTTCCACGCTGTGCCTCGATTCATTTGGACTCTGATCTTTGCCATCGTCGTGGCGATCCTCGCCATCGCTGGTCAAGAAAACCTGAGCACCATTGTATCGAACTTCGTGTCCCTTCTAGGATACTGGACCGTCTCGTTTACCGTGATCCTTTTCTGCGAAGACTGGATCTTTCGACGAAAGGACGGCTACAACCTGAAAGCATGGGATCAGCCAGACAAATTGCCTTGGGGTCTTGCTGCTGTATTCTCTCTCTTGGCTGGCTATCTTGCAGGCGGTGTACCGGGCATGTCCCAGACCTGGTATACCGGACCAATTGCTCGAAGATTTGGAGAGTCCGGTGGAGATGTGGGAATCTATCTCTCATTAGCAATTACTCTCGTCACATACCCTGCGCTTCGGGTTCTGGAGAAGAAACGGACAGGGAGATAGAAAGAGGCATTCTGCATGTAAACACACCTGTAGTCTGTCATTCCCAGCCTTAAACACAGTACAGACTGTATAGTGATATCAGCGTAATGAGCGAGAATGTCGCTTTTCTCCAAGGTTCCTACATCTAACACAATAAATCGCAATGCGTATGTACTAGTATAGTCAATGATCAAAAAATCTACTTATATTCTCAGACCTACACCTCCTCAAAGCCTCCAGATATTATGCAGTTTCTCAAGAGCCAGGGGATAATTGTCACCTGCAGAGCCCGTGACATTGTGGTGAGCACCTCAATTCCTCTCGAAAGTCCCAGTCCATAATTACTCGTGCTTCGCCGCTTTTCCCTGCTCCTCGTTCAATCTTGCTATGGCTGTTGTGACAGTGCGCAAGCTCCGAACAAGAAGGACCAGGGGCACTACGATCCAGAAGGCGTTGAGGAATACGTAGTAGCCCCAGTAATAGTAGCGTTCCGGCCTCGCGTACAGCTTCCCATGAACGACCTCTTCGAAGGTACATGTCACCTAGTACAGAACATCGCCGTATAGTTGCCCAAGACTAATGATGATTTGGAGAAGGTGACGCCAGGGAGAGCCGGTGATAATGCAATAGACGCACAAGAACGAAAAAGGGCCTCAGACGACGGCGGTGATGGTCTCCATACAGACCACGAAGGTACCACCTGTCATGTAACGTGAGTCCGAGAGGTAATACTGTTTCCAAATTTGCCCAAGCAAGCTCATATCGCTGCTCATCTTGTCAAAGTGCGTCGCGAACTAACGTGCATATGAAGGATAACGCCACGTCAGATACTTCGGTCCATCCCGAGTCGTCATCCTGGTGAGCTACATCGACACAGACGTACCTTCGAGAAAAAAGGGTACGAATGCGCAGAGTATGAACCACATGGCGGTAGCTATCTCACTATTGGGTAGTCTTTTATGATTGCTGATGATCAGGGTTGGAAGGAGAATGGCGACGCCGATGCCGCAGAACGACGCCAGAATGACAGGCGTCGACATCGTATTGGAGGAGAAAAGCTGGATATCGACCCCAAGAGGATAAAAGGGATGAGGATCCATGTCTGATCTGTAGCATTGACTGATTTGGCAAATTTCTAGCGTGCTAAAGGTCTGTGTGAAAAGGTCGGTGAGAAGTGTTGAGCGATGGAGGCTTGCAGAATTTGAAGACTGAACCTGTGCCGCACACTCGCTGCAGAATAACCCTTGCACTGCTGACATAAAACATGAGCATTCCTGGTTTCGAAAATTGGATTCACAGGGAGACTATCAAATAGTAAGTGAAGGTGAACACCTAAATTCAGACCAATGGATTGTTTTGGGAAGTAACAAGTAGAGGCTGAGAATGGATGACAGTCGCAAAAGGCGATTTCCCGCTCAAAATGATCGTATAGTGCCTTCTTAACAACAATAAAAGATTGGTATGACACGCTTGACATCTGCAAAATTGGAAGTAAAGCTTCAGGTCTCCTGTCCTGCCAAAGGCTTGGTGATCTTGCCCAAGACAGGGAACCGGTAGTCCTCTGCGGCGCCTCGATCTCAACCTTGGGAGAACCATGGTTCTGGTGGATGCATAAATTAATGATCTCGACCGTTCAAGCAGCTACTTCGACGTCCGAGGATGTTAAACCAATGTATGACGTCCTCAGTTGGATAATGAATCCTTGATAAGCAAAGCCCCGAACCTCTCTGCGGGATGGATACCGGCGACATGTTCTTTCAAGGCATACATGGCAGATCCATCCTGAGAATGGCTCAGACTGGTGAACAAGTCGAGATCAGGTTGACTGGTTGCGTCCCTGACATGTTCCCAGCTTTTGTCGATAGTAGTCGAATCATTGGCAATCATGGCTCCCCAAAGGCTCAGTATAAGCTCCTTGGCGACGTCTGCATACTGAGGCTTGAGTACTGCGGAAACCAAAGTGCCGGCCACAGAAAGCCATTTGTGTTGAGAGATAGGGTGACCGTCTTCTCTGAAATCGAAGAGTTCATCTGGATATCCTTGTAAGCGCACACCTCGCTTCAGGTCGTTGGACCGTTCCAATGACAAGGTCGCTGGGTCTCGTTTGTCATACCAGAGGAGATACAGAAGCCAATGCCCTCGACCGAGAAGTTGCCTGGTGAGCTGATATCCAGAGCGTAAACTTCAGCCTCATCATTCCACAAGAGAATTGTGATCCCGCCTGTGGTAGTCTGCGCAAAGTTGGAGTAATCGAGTATAGCTCGCACGATACGAAGTTTCCGATAGTCGTGGCGATGTCAGCTGCTCCTTTGAGGGCTTGAACCAAGGCAGAGGATGTGGCCGAGCCTTCTGACATATGTCAAATGAATTCCTTCCTCGTAGGAACCCATATGCCACAGTCCCCGGGTTAGATTGACGTTGTTTGTCGGGTAAGCAATTCGTCGCAGCCGTTGAGACCACGTACTTAGCTGCTGCAAATTCAATGTCGTTGGTCGCACGCACGCACGTCCCGAAGGAATCGCGTCCACGGATTCGGTGATTGAGAAGTGCCATGAAGCCCACGTATTCCACAAAGATTAATAAGAACTGTGCTTCTTTAGGCGAAAAGCCCATCTGTCGTTATCTTATTAGCAGGGTCATTGTGTGCACCAGAACGATTTACCGGCTAATTGATGGAACCGAACCCGCTTGATAGTTGTCAGTCGAGACAACGTTCGAAAGTTCCTCGTAATTTCTCAAATTCCCCTATGCTCGAAGTGCCCCGGTGACGATGTGTGCGGTGTGGTAGAAATGCCCGAGCCAAATCTGGCGGTCCCGGTTCAGTCTATCAAGGCAGCCCGCATGGTATCTCTTTCCAGCGTCTTGAAGGCCCGGGACTTTGGCGGAATCACTCAAGTATTTCCGGTGAATTAGAGTTCCATGTGAGGTCGAGCTCATTGGTTACCACAACCCTATACCGGCAATCCTAATTTGATACGGGCCAAAACCAAAGGAGCCCTCAGCACACCACGCTAGCGGCACCAACTAACATGTCCGGCTTTGCCATGGGAAATCCTTGGGTTTGCGTGCTCTCGGCCGCAGTCAATATCGGCTTCAGAAACAATATCAGATGGCATTTGGAGTAATTTTCTTGGGGTTGTGAACAGCATGTGCCATTCGTTTGTGTGAATGAGACAAGAGTTCTAGGTCGGCGTTAAAAGGTTTGATTACGTAAGCACTTGCACCTCGAGTACTTGGTACCTATCAAATTGACAAAGTGATGCAAGACCCAAGAGAGTCCAAAGGCCGGTGATTAAGGACAAAGATGCTCTTACGATCGCATGTGCTATTTTAGGCTATGCAGAGAAAACAATGAATTGTATACTTTCCAAGGCTCTATGCGATCGACTATTTTGCCTAGTTCAGCCTACATACCGAGGGCGCTAAGTTACCTACAAAGTAATTAATTCGCGCTCGGTCCTACATAAAGCGGATTTATGCGCTATCTTAGGATCTGTAGGTCTGACAGTTGAGATTGATCATTGAGCTTTAATCCACTAAGGACCGAGCCCGAATTTACTCAGCGCCTTCGGTACGCAGCCTTGGATATGGGAGAGCACCAGCTATGTACTCTATATCGCTCAGTGTATAAGCCGTGAACTGACCAACACTCGCGAGGTACGCACGGCGCGTCCGTCTTGGCCCTGGTTCGGACACGGCGTGTGATCATGTTGAACGATCCACAATCCTCAGCAGTTACGGCGGCTGCTCCCGGGGGCTGCAGTTCCGGGGCGAATAAACCCGAATTTTCAGTCACGCTGCCATCTTGCCCTACTACGATTTGAACAAACCAAAACTGCTGGTCATCCCAAGATCTCACATAGTTTAATGCAGCGCCAGTTGTCCAAGGAATGGCGCGCACTAAGGAAAAGTAAGTAATGATGAATGGAATGATGCTGGGCACACAAAAATAATTTTCTCCAAGGAGTGAGAAACTTACCAGTGAAAGTGATATCCTTTATAACTGGCCCTATCCTGTCGAGCCAGTGCTTTGTTGGAGGAAGCTCCCCAGATATTTTGTGCATCCTAGCTATTATACAATCCCAAAACTGGGTGTTATTCGGCGTGCACCAATTTCTCCTCGGGGGAGGACCTCGATGCAATCTTTAGGTTGTACGCATTAGTATTCTCTCAAGTAAGTCTTGTTTTTCGATAACTCCACCGGCTAAAATCTTTAGAATCACAGGTAAATCAAGAAAATTCGAGCAAACATCTCAAAATACAACCTGGTTTACCTAGATCAAGAAGTCAGTCAGGATATAGCAATTGATTATATTGAACAAGGAATAATGTGTAAATCATAGGGTAGTCAGTATGTTGGCTTCAATTCAAACACATGGTAGACTATACATAGTTGGAAAACTGAAAGATAGTACAATGGACAGGAGTATCACTTACTTTGAAGAAGGCCTCTTCTGCCGCAAGCCTCAACGCATCATCTGCGCCAGAATAAGCTTGTAAGCCCTCTGGTTGATCAATGTCATTCATTATGACAAAGGGAGGTTGATCGGCTGGTGCAACTCTAAGCTGGTTCTCTAGGAATAGTGCTCTCTCAGCTGCGGTAGCACCTGCGGGCACAGCGGGCCGAGCACGGAGTCGTGCACCTCATGTTTGCACTGGCATGGTTGACTATACAGGTACTTCTTAGGTAGATATGCTGTCATTGATATGTCTATAGGTAGACTTTGCAGTGTATAATTATAAAGAATACAGAGTAGTTGTGTTAGAACCAAGTGAATAATTGAGCTATATTTGCATCTATGCACCTGGGCATACCAACCTTTATCCATACGCAGCGATGTAAATACACTATCAATTGATTCAACACGTGGTATTGTTAGTAGGTACAGTAAACAAAGTTCTATCAAAGTAACTTACAAAGAGATCCACCCTTTCATTGTGTAAGCGTACTTGGGCACCTGTTCTGAAAGGATAGATAATGCCTTGCAAAGAAAACGGAAGAATAGCTTTTGTTCATACCCGTCATGTTCAATTTTGCCAGTAGGTACATTATCTATTACGGGATCTCCAAAAAAAAAAACATAAAAAAAATAAGACAGCCGATTTTTGTTACATGTCTATCCACCAATTCACATCATTCACATTGAGGAGATCCAAGTATACTCTGAGCCTAAAGTCCGCCTGAAATCAGTACTAACCTAGCATCAATGAGCAAACCATACAGATTTCGCGTAGAATAAGCCCTACTAAATTTTGAAAACATTTCAGACCCCATCAAGCCAGGTCCCCTATACATGCAGATGCTAGACTCGACCTCTAATGGGGGCCAGCAAGTAACGAACACCGGGGCATCTTCACCTCCTCAAAGTCCACCACTGAGTATTCCTTCAGACGACTCGAGTGAGTGGACTCTTCCTTCAGACAAGTCGGAAGATATTCTGGAGAAAGATTTTATTCAACGTGCCAATATATCCTCTCACAACTTGCCACGATTCCTCTTCAGAGGCTTCCACGAAGAAACTGGGGGAGGGTCGAATGTCAACAATGCAGATCGTATCACGCCTCACGCCCATGCCCAGTGGGAGAAAAGGGATAATTCTCCTATGGGACTGACATCCGCGGATCTTGAAAGGGCAGCCGATGGGCACATATCGGCCCGTTGTTTCAGCACGCCCTTTACAAGTTGGACTGCCTCGTGGAATTTGGCTTTGTACTTTGCTATCGGGAGGCCTCGAAGCCTTCGGGAGCTAGACAGTGGACATACCACTTGGATAGAATACCCTGAGGCTGGTTCTATCGCCGTATTGGACACGTGGACCCTCCCTGATCGCCAGTTGCGAATTTTTCACCAGCCTTTTCTTATGCCCAATGAGCCAATTTCCATTGAATACTTGATTTTCGGGGAAATCGCTGCACGGACTTCAGATCTGCGTGTACGAACTGTGCAGAATATTAGGGACTACACGCAATGCGGAACGTGGCCCCAGTGTTCTCGCCGCACCTTTTTGCAGCCCCATCCGCCTACAAGTCAAGACGTGATGGAAGCGACGCTTGTAGGTCACCTGTTCAGAACTGACTTCCGCTCAACTTCGATTCTGAGCGAGCCCGTTATTCTGAACGAGCCTGTCGATCTCCCTATGGCCGTCACAGCAGGCGAGATAGCCCGACAGCAGTGGCCATCCTTCGAGCCAACAAATTACTTGCCTGGATGGGCTCCGCAGGACGTTTTGATACAGGTGAGATGGCCGCAAAAGTGGCTGGACGACTTCCGCACGCACTACGATGCTTATACTCTAGGCGCGCCATTTCTTAGCGGATCAGCTCTGACGAGTCTGAACGAGCCGACTCTGGGCCTCCCGCAATTGTCGCTGACGCAACAGCTTTTAGAGTTCCTCCATATCAGCGTTGATCGACGTGGCCTGGTAGACCCGACAAATAACTTTCTGAAGGGTGTGAACAACACTGACTATTCTCATATCTGTGGACGTCTCCTTACAGTGAGGGATATATGGACTGCGTATGAGCTTCGTGTGTTTAGGTCTATGATGGTTACTCGTAACGAGAGTGGGAATACAGAGGAGCAGCCAAGGCCCCCTACGCCTCTAAACCAGACTGAGATTGAAGCTGAGACTGAGGCTGGGTCTGGACCACAAGCCGGTAGTGAGCCCCAAGAAGAGGTAAGTGCAAGCGAGTGGTATCGGCACGTATTTATTCCTGCGGCTATGTATCAATACACGGAGAAGGTGAAAGCCAGGGATAGGAATGACCCATGGGAGGACTTTGTGTTTTTTGATATCAATTTCCCTGGTCGTGGGCCAAGTGTGGATGATGTCGTGCGGTTTACGGATTGGTTGACGGTGGTCGTGCGGCCTTTGTTCGATCAGGCAGTTGCAAGCGGCCGTGTGTGAGTCTGTACCACGCCCTTTAACTGTTTTTCACAGGCTTTCACCCAGATATCCTGTGGTTCTTCTACTCGTGCCGGTGCAGGCAATTATTCCAACGTACTTTATCTACATTTGTCGATAATTATGTCCCCTCTCAGTGTCTTGCAAAGAGAACTCGCTACTAGTTTAGAATGCTTTTGTGTGCCACTTATAAAGTGACGGATGGGCGTCTCCCCACACAAGCTGCAAGAGAGGGAAGACGGATGCGCCACGGAAAATGACCAGATGAATACGACAATATGGAGTCTCACGACGCATTAGTACCATATTGGGCGGGGGGCCGCCGCGTTAACTGTGCTGCGGGCTACGTTAACTGTGTAGATTGAATTGCTGCAAGATTAGTCAGCAACCACCACCCATTCCGTCACCAAAATAATAATTATCATTGTTTACAGCAAAGCCGCAAATATAACCCGCCCTTCTATACTGTAATTACGCGGGGCAATTATACAAACAACCTATTTCTTTCTTTTAAGCTTCGTCGCCGCCAAATATATGCTCGTGCATCATATCGCTCCCTACTACTCATAGCGGCAATAACAACAACTTGCTTAATATCAATCATTATTGATCGCTTCCTAATATTAAACCCGAAGATTTAAATATTTCGCAATTTACCCTTATACTCTTAAAGAAATAAAAAACTATAAAGGCCGCCTTAAATATCTTTAACGATAGCGTATATCCATCTTTCCCAAAACTTTTCGAATTTATTAATAATCATACTTAAAATTATGGCTTCGCTATTAAAAAGCGCCGGTTTAATGATAAAAACGCTATTACAAAGTAATAGATTCGCTACGATCTAAAATGCTATCATTCGCAATTATATAATAAGGTTATTCCTAAAAACCATAATAAATAAGCAAGCTTGATAATTAAAGATAAAGATTCCGATGATAATGGACCCGTAAAAAAAAAATTCGAGGTATAAAATTTAAAAGCTGCCCGTAAAAAGCTAAAATAATATCATTTAAAAAGTTTTAATAATGGATTTTCCGAATTCGCGATCAATATTATAATCATTAGCCGGACGAGAATGCCTAGGATATTACGATATATAAAAAGTGCTATCAAGTAAATAAGGATTTTTAGAAACGTCTTTTTGATCTAGCTATAATGCCTAAAAGCATTAACGCCGACATAGCGGAGGTTTTGATAAAGGAGTTCCCTGGCGCTAATGTTGAAAATCGCGATATTTAGAATATTCTCTATGCCCGGCGTTTAGTGATATAAAGTATACGAATATCGTTTTAGGCTTTTCTTTATATACTCAAGAACGATCCCAATATTATCGTGGAGATATATAAAAAGGACGAGGACGACAAAGATAATAAAATCGATGCTATCTAATAGATTTATATCTAATATTTAGATATATGGCACTTAAATCCGGAGTTCCTCTCCGCTAATAATATATATAATATCGACGAATTCGGAATACCTCTTTTTTAGCTAAACGGCGTCTCTAGCATCTATACAATTTTTAATATCTATTGGGCGTTAATAGGAAGAGAAATTATAGAATTATTCTATTAGGTTTTAAATATTACGAAATACGCGGCATTTCGCTATAGAATCGAATACCCAGCTATTTTAACGAACGATTTCGATATAGCCTTTAAAAAAGCGGTATATAATATTTTTCTTATAATTCTTACTCCTTTAATGCTTACTGCCAAAGATCACCCGGGCAAAAAAGGTTATTTAAATATAAAATACCAATTCTATTTATAACATATCTTTAAAAACGTAAACTATAACGTTAAAAAGAAATAAAACGGAACCCTTAACAGCACCTATCTCGGAGAAGCCGGCTTTATAAAAGGTAGCGGTATTAGAAATATCCACGATCGAGATCCAAAGGAATTAAAAATGGTTGACAGCGAGCGCGATCTAAATGCTGTTTACGCCGCTATAAATATATTCGATCTTAAAGATCGCCGGTAGCGTAGCGGCGTATACATATATAACGATCTTTATATCAATTACGATCTAGATCGCAGCCGTACGCCTAAGAATTTTTCTTATATTTAGAAAAATGACGTTAATAGCATCGTAACGGCGATTCGCGATTATATATATCTAGGCGATAATGGGCATAATGATTTATAGCAGCGAATATATATAGAATTTCTAAATCAAATAGAAACCTCTAAATATTAGCAGGAAATATATATGCCGTATATAGAGGAATTTTATGTTTTTTATATTTTCCAAAATCGTAAATATAATATCAGAATCATTTTTCGTATAAAGGGATCGTACGCTATATTTAAAAAATCGCTTAAAAATCGCCAAACCGATCTTTATTAATTATATATCCGTATCGTCTAATTAACCCGTCGTATTTAATATAACTTTAAAGATCGCGTGGGAGTAGAGCGTCGCGAGGATTTAAACAACTATTTAGATTTACATCTTTATAAACATTTTTTTAAATAAATACCCAAATTTATACTATTAAAGATTGAAAAATAAGTCGAAATGGTTAAGAAAATGCTAAAAAAGAAGCCGGGCGATAATTATAACGGATATAACTAAACCTTTAAAATATATTAACTCTTTGCTTATTTTCATCTATATATTAATCCATATTTATCATAAATTTAATAAAGATTGCCTAGCTAGGGCAAGATTGCTATTGCTATCCAAAATAATACGCCTCTATTTATTAATCAAATTAACGAATATTAGCACTTTTAATATAGCGCTTTTTTACCCCCCGAAATCATCTACGAGCTCGCTAAACAAAATCCGAATTATATACGAAATAAACGAAAGCTTAAAAACATTATAAAAGCTCGTAATATAAATATAAAAGCCGCTGCTCGTTACGATATACCTAAAATTAAAAAGCCGAGAAAATTATATATTAAAAAGCTTATATAGAAAGAGATTATCGCATAATAACAAATTATCATCACCGCTTTGCTTAAAAACGGCGATAAAAAAACGCTCCGCCGGCCATTATACTAATTATTTTATAATTTATATACAAAAAAGAAATAATAAAAAGAGGAAAAAACTAAAGATATTGGTTTCTATGAAATTAAGCGTATTATTAATATTCGTATTTATAAAAGCCGTTAAAAGTTCCGTATATATTAGAAAGGCTTTAAAGCCAAAAATAATAATTAGAAGGTTTATAAGAGTATCATATGCAAGCTATATAAAGAATATATTAACGCTTATCATTTATAAATTAAAAATAGCGATAGCGAAGACAAAAATAAAATTAATAATAATATTAATCGCGATAAATTCGCGCTATCCTCGCTTCCTAACGTATAGCCTCTTTACGCTATACCATCATCAATTCGTAGCGCCGGCGGTTAAAAACGCCGAGCCCGTATTTATAGCGGCTAAAAATAAAAAAAACGGTAAAATAATAAAGCGGTAGAATTTTATAAAGATTATAAATTTAAGCCCGGATTTAAGCTTTTTAGATCTAATTAGTATAGAGCTATGTTAAAAAATAGGCGTGGCGGCGGTAGCTAGCGGCGGTTGGTAATAGGGCTGGTAGACCTAATAAAGCTGGCTTAAAAATCAATTAAAAACGATTTTAAAAATAATATATAATATAATTCATGATAGTTATAAACGGATTTTAATGGTAATTGCCAATTATACGTACTTATTAATAAATTTTGAAATTACGGTAGCAATATTTAGTAAATTAGAGGCTATTTATACCAAATACTTGATTTAATATAGTAATTTAGGTGCGGGGTATCTAGCGTGACCTATACAGGAAATATAAACGTTACGGCGATTTTTTTTCAAAGGGGTACCCTTTTAAAAAAAATTGAAATATCGAAAGCCGTATTGAGCCGGGCGGCCGGGCCGCGAGGTGGTCCGTGCGCTGACCTATATAGTTAACGTAGCCCGCAGCACAGTTAACGCGGCGGCCCCCTATTGGGCGTGGCGATTACCTTTCACGTGCTGTTTGGGCATCAGGCAGTGAAACATGTCTAGATACTGGCCTAATAATACTTTTAACTTTTACTAGCAGATTGGATTGAATGGTTCTAGTGGTGCAGCCGTGGGCTAAATCTCGAGGATTTCGACTCCGCTGGACTTTCGACCCCCTTGCCAGAATACCTATTAGTCAAAAGTCTTTTGATGCTGTGACATGTTAACACATAGGCAAGTTCGAAGCTTGTGATGAAGTATCAGAAGTTTCGTGCACGAAGGAGCTACTTCCGCCTGTAGCTCTTGTCGTCCAACAACGGTAGAAAGATGATTGGAAATCTTAGATTTTTCAGGTTGCTCAATCATATACGTCTGTTACATAGAGACAAAACCTGATATATCCCAGTGAGAGGGGCCGCCCCACGCTTCTCTCTGCCAACTTGAGCCATACTCGATATCGCTCAACCATGACCATGTGATGGACGGGCCTACAACGACTGTCTAGGTGTAGCGTTTTCGTCAAAAAAGGTCCTCCCGGTCTTCACAGCCGTATGGAGTGCAGCTGATGAGTTCAGGAACTCATCGAGGAAATGCACTATTGCGTCCTCTGAGCCTGTCAAGGAGAGATAGTCAGTTATACGCTGTGAGCCCTATACAGTCTGTATTCGCTCACCTCGAGGTCCCATGAAAGCAACATTCATAGAAAGAAGCTCAGCCCTGTTGCTGATCTCCGATCTGTACCGAAATTGTCCAACTAAGAGAACAGTAAGTCAAAAGCCACGACTTCCATTACTCACGTAACAATACTCATAGACCAGACTCGGAAGACATACTTGGCACATTAAAGAATGGGAGCCCTGTCAGGGCCGTCATGAAACTGTCCTTGAACCCAAAGCCTTGCTTTCGAGAGGCCCCTTCATCAAAACGAAGTCTGGTAGGCAGTTAGTTCCACGCATATCGAGGCACCGTACGTTGTTTACTCACCCGTCATACTGATTACGGTAGAATGGGTCCATGTATCCATTCGGCATGATCAAGATCTTGTCAAAATCTCGGCCGTCAGCGGTTGTCGGGAGTATTTCAGAGACCATCCAATTTCTGAACTGGTTCATTTGTGAAACTGCGGCTGAACAGTCTTCGCTTGTTAAGCCTTCTCCAAGTTTCCTACATTTGTTTGGAGATTAGATTGGAACGTGCAAGTTGACGGAACTGGTCTTGCGCACCATTTGTACTGGATGTAAGGATCGGCGAAGGCTGATCTGTTGAAAGCGCTCTCGTACTCCTGCAAAAATGGCAAGCAGTTTCTGTAACAGTCGTACAGCTGTATGTGAGCAGTCGTCTGTTCTTTGATTAGTTGGTTAACGGCGGATACGGGTAGTAGTTTCCTCGATATGATATATACCTTCTCGAGATACTGTTCGAGAGTCTTTCCGTCCCCAATACCATCGGCGAGGAACCTCTCTCTGATATTGATGGATGTTCTCATGACGCCTAGCCAACTTTCGAGCTTGGTGATGACAGATTCAGTTACCTTGAGATATTCTGGATCGCGACCATGGAAGAAGTTGGTTGGGTAAAGAATTTGAAGGCTGGAGGAACAGAGCCTCATGGTGGTATCGTGCTTGGCCAGTGCACGCACAGCAGCAGACGCGGTAGCTGATGTGCGGCAGAAGAAGCCAACAGTGTCCAAATGTCTGAGTAATAATAAGTCAGACAGAATCGGACAAATTGATCGGGGCTATTCACTTAGACTGTGGCACGACTCCACGTGTGGGTATGCCATCCAGCGACGGGCGCAAAGCAAAGAGGCCATGCTCGGAGGCCGGGCCAATCACGCTTCCAAAGGCTTCCAGGCTGTTAGAGCTTCCACCAGTCCGCACAGGCTAAGACAAACTTACTGTCGGTTCCCAGGGCGATGTCGACCCAGTCATAGGCAGAAACTGCCGTGGCACTCCCAGCGCTGCTGCATCCCGGGTCCTGGTACCCATCACCGCGAGGGTTAAAGGGGGCCTGAAAATCGACCCAGTCTCTAGCGTTCTCTCCTGCTGCGAACGGTACAGTCTTGACGCGACCGACGATCACGGCCCCAGCATCGAGAAGACGATCGACGACGGCGGCGTTCTCAGCCCTGGGCCCGTACAACTCCCCGTATGCTCTGTTGCCTGCCGATGTTGTGACGCCGGCCATGTCAATGTTATCTTTGATCGCGACACGCATTCCGGAGAGAGGCTTCTCTGGACTTGGCTTGTCAAAGGCAGTACGACTAGGCACCGGAACTCCTGCAGTTCCAGGGATTACGAAGCTGTAAATTGATCAGTATCTGGTTCTGGGCACATCCGCGTGCTTAGTCGTACTGATTACATACCGGCGAGGGTTGTCTTCTTCCGCAACAACGGGAAATACAAATGCAGCATTGGAATCTGGAAACAGACGCCACGCAGGGTGAAGGCCCAGTGAGCTCGCGAAGTAAGGCCCTGAATGCCACGGCGTGCACGTTGATTGTTGCGACGAGGGTACCACGTAGACATGACGAGTACCCCATGTTTCGAGCAGGTCCGCTACTGAATCGACCAATTGTGGCGTATCGCCTGATTTGGTTAAAATATAGACTGACGACAGAAACGCTGAGGTGAACACATCGTCTGTCTTCAACCAGGAATCAACTTCCGCCGAAAGGTGATCTGCTCTGAGATCAGTAGCATTTTCCAGTACGAAAAGAGCGGCAGGCCCAAAAAGGGAGGTATCGTAAGGCCCAGCTTTGTGCAAGAGCACTTGAAGTTGGTGCTGCGGGATAGGAAAGTGAGATGCAGGAATGTAGTACTGAAATCCACCAGCAGTAGCAAGTGAAGCAGGCGGGGCAGCCATTGTCGACATAAGCCCTGGTCTACGCGGGGACTGATATCCAGGAACGTTGCGAGAATGGTTGTACAATATATTTGTGAGCAGTGAACACTTCCCAAAAGCAAGGTGTACGGAAAGAGAAGCGGCGTTCCGCCGGTTTGCGAGGGCTAGGTCAATATGTAGAAGTAGATGGCGGCCTGGAATGAACTGCAGCATGTGATTGTCCAGTGATTCTTCGACTTTTTATGCCCGTTTTCAGCGAACACGGCTTAAGAAGTAGCGTTTGCCGCTTCTCAGGTCTGCATCTGTGGGAAAAAAACCAGCTTTTCAGGGTGTTGGGCCGCTCCAGGGGCTCCAGTTGTGAGCCGTTGGTGTAATTGATGCTGACTGCACCAATGCATAATAGAAGGTGTGGTGGCACAGCATGAGGGCAGTCACCGCCGCTCAAAATGATTTGCGGGCTTGGAAGAGCTCTGACGTCGTATCCTCGTTTGGAGAGAAGCGAAGCCTTGTTCCGTGGACCGCGCTCACGATGAAGGACACAGTAGGAACACAGATGGCCGACAGACGCATCCCGACAGGTCTTCTGGCGTCTGCTTCTACAATGAATCACAGCCATTACTTACTACATGCTAAGGCTCCAGAGCGACAGTATTGGCTCAAACTGAACGTGCACGAAGTTGAAGTGGACCAATCTAGGGTAGCCTCAACGCCCATGACTTTTTGCGATGTTCGTGGGAGCCACAGCCCACGGCCTACAAAGTCCTGAATTCCATATTGGCGGAGTTCGAGCTCACGTTACACCTCAAAAGATGGTAGCATAGGGATTCCATGGAAGCGTATGATCTGGTGCCCAGTGGCAAGCCAGCTCTGAACCTCTCAAGGCAGCTTTTCTCGGCATCTTGCATTTTACGTACGAATTTCCAATCACCTTCGCAGCTGCTGGCCGGCCTGGCTTTCACAGCCCTGCTGAAACTAAGCTCTTGCCCGTGGTGGACTTCCGAGAACACGAATTGTAACCAAGTCTTGCTGTCTATGTTGGGATGTGAATATTGATCACTTGAACCCCTAGCTTGGGGACTGGGAAGTTCTGCATACTCGTGCTGGCCTAAAACTCCGACGTCCCGTAAGCACTGTTGTCCCAATTCGGAGTCTATCAGGAAGGTTTTAGGCTGGCATGAACACTGCGATTCTCGATCCTAGCTCTAAATTAATGAGTCCGCCTCCAGCACCGGCGACCACCGCTAACTGCAGAGAGTACCGGCTCCAGTAATGTTTGAAAATAAGGGCTTGGAGCCTGGACGGGATCGAGAAGATGGACAGGATCTTTGAGTCTTACAAGCCGGACTGCAGGTGTCTCTCTGAGCTCTACGCATGTCGGCAGCTCGGGGCAAGAAGCGAGCCTGGAAGTCACCACGTAGGAACAAATAGAGCTAAATAAACCCTGTTCTCCGTAATCAACATCCTGACGGTTGACGCTATCGCTAAGTCGGGAGTAGGCCGCCCCAGCAGGGCGGGCCCGGCCAAACAGGCTACCTAGGTGCCATCCTGTGCGGACCCGCCACTCCAGGGCACGCATGGCAATTCCAGCCTGTAAGAATCCAGGACTACAGCAGGTGGGGAGGAGCAGCGTGCAGGGGAGCCCGTGGTGATGCGCTCACCCACGACCGCGAACTTCCTTTTCCGGCCCGGTCAACAACGACGATTTGGCAAGCGAGGATTTAGGGTGAACGAGGGGGGCGATAGCGTTTGCTGGGTTTTCGCATTATCAGGGGAGATGAATATGTAACTCCAATGTGAATTTCTTTTTCGTTCGTCTTTGTTTTCGCTCACCTTTCCTGACCCCTTGAAGCCTTCGCGGTCGTTCGTGACAAGTCGTGAAAGAAATCATGTCTCGAACCTCGCTCCTTCTCACCGCCTTCGCCGCTGGTGAAGCCGCCGCCAACATCTACGGCCGGAGTCTGTACGGCGAGAGCACGGCGAACCACACCTGCCAGCTGTGTATGTTCCCGCATTGAACGGTTCCTTTATACGATACCTCTCACAATAGACTAATATTGCGCTCATAGCCGATCCCATCCTGTCGTGCTCAGCCGGTGCGCAGCCGAATATTACAGACTCGTGCTGCACGGAAACGTACGGAGGCCTGCTTGTGAGTGGCAATGCAGACATGAGATGTGCCATGAGAATCGTATCAGCCTAACACCGAGGAACCGATCAGCTTTCGACGCAGTTCTGGGACACCTACACAGGCTATGAATCCGAGGGCCAAGTCCTGCCGAAGAATTCATGGACTCTTCACGGGCTGTGGCCAGACTTCTGCGATGGTAAGCCAGACACACCCTTATAACAACCTGAATATCCAGTGCTGACTCTGCTCTCAGGCTCATACACTCAGTACTGTGACCTAAGGTAACCCTCCCAAACGCAGTCCACCCACCCTCCCAGATCACTATCTAACCCTCTCTCCCCAGCCGCCAATACGACCCCGCCCCGTCCGGCAACACCACCTATGTCGCGCCCTACAACGGCTCCAACATCGGCACCTTCCTCGCGCCCTTCGGCAAGTACGACCTGCTCGCCTACATGAACAAGTACTGGGTCGCGCAGAACCAGCCGTCGCCCGACTTCTGGGGCCACGAGTTCTCCAAGCACGCGACCTGCTACAGCACCTTCGACATCGCGTGCTACGGCCCACAGTACGTGCCGCACCAGGACGTCGTCGACTTCTTCGAGACCGCCATCGCGTGGTACCGCACCGTGCCGACGTACGACTGGCTCGCGAGCGCGGGAATCGTGCCGAGCAATACGACGACATACAGTCTGGTGGACATCCAGGCGTCGCTGACGAAGGCGTTCGGCGCGGTGCCGTATTTGGGGTGTAGTGGAGCGACGAGCGCGGATGGGAGCGGGAAGACGGTTTTGAGTGAGGTGTGGTACTGTAAGTGGTTTTGCGGACTGAATTCATCCACGAGTTTGGTGTGCTAACATGATCCTGCTAGATCATCATGCCGTCGGTCGGCCGCAGGATCGGGTCAAGGTGCCTGTGGCTGCGAACGCCACTGGTGGGAGCTTGGGCAACTGTGCGACATCGCCGGGAGCTATTCACTACTACTCGAGGGCGAACGGCTCGGAAGCATAAGGCGGTGAGAGCAAGAGTCGGTGATGCCTTGCAAGAAGTGGCTTTCAATGCAGGCTTCCAGTCCAGGGGTGAATGTACATACGGAACCACCACAATATTTACATATAAGCAAACCAAACACCGTATTGCGTACAGAAGTACGCACCACAAATAGAGAATAAACTATAATTATTTTGGTCGAGGTGCGATGCAAAGCGCTGCACGAGTTTGTGCGCCGCATCGGACACGTTGCAGATCATGGTACTTGAAGAGTCCGCCAAGCGAGATGCAACCTTTTGAAACGAAAACAGCCCAATGACCATCTACTCCTCGTCATCTGCCAACTCCTCCACCCTGGGAGCGGCGTAGTTCCTTGTCCGCGCCTCGGCATCGCCAGCAGTCATCTGGGTATCGGTAGCAGTAGTTGTGGCGGTCGCGGATGGTGGCTGGCCAGGAAGAGCGCCGAAAGCTGACTGTGCGCTAGTAGAGGTGGAGACGCTGCCCTTCTTCTTCTTCTTCTTTGTTGCAACCTGAATGCGATGGTCAGTGAATGTCGTTCTTGCTTGTCTTTCGTGGTGACTTACCTCGTGCCAGGCCCAGACGGGCTTGAAGGAGTCCAAGAACGACACGTCCTCCCACAGGTTAGGGAACAGCCAGAAACCAGGAGACACCAAGTACGAGACACCGAACAGGATAACACGGAAGATAGCCATTGCGAAGAAAGCAGCCAGGAGCCACATGAAACCCCAACTAAGGTAGTAAACTCCCTGGCGCATGGCAAGGGGCCACAGCGGGTACAGAACGATGGTGAAGACGAGAGCTAACGCAAGCAGAGCGTAAACCTTGCGCTTGATCTGGTTGCCCTCGTACAGCCACGCGTAGTACATGTCATCACTGGCGTCTTGCTGTCCTTCGATCTTGACGTGCCAGAGGCCCTTGATATGTTTCTTCGGAGGGTTGGGCAGAGTCTTTGGGTCGAGTTTGACAACACGAAGGGCGAGCATCGACATGGGCAGAAGCTTGAACGCGTTCTCGAGGGAGGCTCGGTCACTGACTTCGGGGAGGGCGGGGTTCTTCTTGCGGGCTTTCTCGTAGGCAGGGGACTGCAGGGCGCGGATCGCTCGCTTGACTGTACGTGGCACGTGAGGTCAGTAATCAGGTCAGCATGAAGGTAGTCGATGAGTCCCACCTCTGAACATATCCTTCCGTTCGCCATTCAGGATGCAAGTGCGGGTCTTCAGGTTCTGCCCACGCAAGAAATTTGCGAGCGCGATGGCAACAGGGTTGGGCGGACCCGGCGTGATGGGCTGCTGGACACCAGCTGGGGGCGCGCCCGCTGGACGCTGGGGCATGGGCTGTCCTCCTTGCGGTCCTCCCTGCTGTCCTGGCTGCTGTCCTTGGCCTTGTTGTTGTGCAGCCTGCTGCTGCTGCTGCTGCATGCGCTGCATCATGGCGATTCGTTGTTGTTGGATGCGCTGTAGAATAGTCTCAACTGGGACACCTTCTTTGGCAGCCTGCTCTGCGACCTTTGCTTCAAAGAGCTGCTTCTGTTGGATGTTGAAGGCCTTGATCTGTTCCATCTGCTCGGGCGTAGGCTGCTGGCCTGGCTCAATCCTCATGCCTGGGGGCAGAGCAACGCGCATTTGCATAGGTTGGCCAGGAGGGGGAGGGCCGCCCGGTCCCATTGGAATAGGTATGCCCGGGCCAGCGGCACCCACGGGCATTCCAGCGGGAGGAGGTGCAGCCATTGTGATGGGCTTGCTCGAGTCTGGTGAATAATAGTAAAGAACGGATGGATGTTCTTGGTCAGGAAAAAGAACTTTAGTGAAAGAGAAAGAAAGGAAGAATCGTTGATGCGACAATGAAACTAAATGCAAACAGCAAGTCTGGCCTTGTACCTCATTATGGAGTAGGTGTTGTTCCAGGTTTGAAAGCTGCACAGGTGTTCACTTCGGAGTGCGACTCCTGCAAAGGAATCGGGCTGACAGGGGTAGGCGTCCAAAGATGCGCAAGGATATCCTAGTGCTCGGGATGATGACTCAGCTTGGCGCCGAAATATCTTGTCTTGTAGTCCGGACCAGCTGCATTAGTACCTAGTAAAAGGCCAGCGTCGTGATAGGGTCTGATCTGCGAGATACTGGCAGATACTGTGTGTCTCTGAAAACTGCCTTGTCCTGGGAAAATGCATTCAGACCGGATTTCTGGACTAGATGTACATTGTAAAGCGTTTACGTGTTATTTAAACCTTGAGAGCGTGAATCACTTTTGGTCAAGCCCACCGCACGGAGCACCAACGGGATGGCATGGTTGGCATGGCGTCTGTAGTATAAAAACAGCCGAGATGCCGTTCCGAGAGCTTGCACATTTCCGTTGGCTATCAGAATTTCATTCCACCCATTTAACACGACTTTGATATCAGTATCAATATGGCGTACAGCACCCTGCCGACATTCCCTCTCATCATCCTGGGCGTCATTGAGCCGCTTCTACTGTCAGCACTCCTGTATCCTCAAAAGCAGGCCGTCCGTACTGACAGTCTGTGAAGAATCTGGGCATACATCACTTGCCTCAACGACCCCTTCGCCTACTATGCCACTCAGGCCCCGGCCCCAGTTCTCGACGCAGCCAAAGACTTCCCACCACAGGCTACGATCCTGTCACTCATGGTCGGCAACGTGCTCCTCCTCCTGGCCGCACTAGCCGTGATTTGCTGCTTTTCGTCCAGTGCGACCACGGCCAGGTGGTACCTCATCGCCGTGGCGTTTGCCGACTACGGGCATATCTACTCATGCTATGTCGGCCTTGGCCCAGACGTCTTCTGGGATCTCAGCCAGTGGAACGACATGATCACTGGCAACGTTGGTGCGAGTCTCGTGTTGAATGTGGTACGCTGGTTCACGGTGCTGGGCGTTTTTGGACGACTTGGTCAGGCTTCCCAGACGACTGGATCTGGGAAGAAACAGAATTAAGGCTCTTATGGTGATGGTCTGAGGTGTCAAGCTTCTTTGAACCACCCACATGTCTCATGGGCCACACACTGCAGTCAGACGCCCCGGTGTATGCAGGCGGGCTGCAATCCGCCACGGTCAGCAGAGTGGAGCATCTAGCTTCTGCACGTCGAAAACCTCAATATCTTTTGGGTAGTTCCACACATTCCGTCCACTGTCAAAATCCGCACTTGCCGCTGAACTTTTGTCATGGGCTGCGCCTTTGAAAAGTCTGAGGCGTAAGTACTACCGGACCCCAGCAACTATGTTCCCTGCGCGCACATCGTGATGGCTAGGCCACGCGGCCACGACCATGTAAGAGCGGCTCAGCTTTCCCTGGGCGCATCAGCCCAACAGCGGAGGTCAGCGGTGTACCCGTACACTCATCATGGCAGGCGTCCAATTACACAAGAGCCATCACCGGCGCACAATGGGGAAGCCCCGCAGCCTCCAGGCTTCCCATCTGAGTAAGCTCACTCGTGCATATTGATACGCTAAAACTTTAGCTACATATATCAGAACGGTTCTGTTCGGCGCGGTCGACTTGACGGCGAATTTCACCCATTTCTTGCCCCTTGCTTTCTTCTTGAAGACATCATGTAGCCTATCCCAAGATGACTTGGTCTTCACATATCAACTCTTCCTTCCAAGTTTGGGTCATCGTCGTGTGTGTGATCCTCTGTCCCATCGGCCCGTTGATAGTGGGCCTTCGTCTCTGGTCAAAACGAATTATTCGCTCCCCTCTTCTTTGGGGCGATCTTTTGATCTGTTTGTCCGGGGTAGGATATATTTGAACTCCTCGCCGTGTCGCTCGTCAGAAACACTAACAGGCTGCAGGTGACACTCCTCGCTGTTTGGCTTCCGCTCATTTTCCGTGAGTGGGAACGTCACTATGATCCCACCTTCTTGATGTCATCTTAGCAAGTAATTGGCTGACGTTTCCCACGCACGGAGTAGTATTTGCTGGCGGCGATGGAGCCAACTGGCCGCCGACGGAGAGGCCCATAACGTTCTGGATTATGAGGGTCGAGGTGAGCCGTTCACTCTTTTTTCAGCGTACTCAGAGTCTGACGACCAGATACAGTGCCTCGTCATCGCGTCCACAGTCTATCTCGTTTCTAGCTATCTCTGTAGACTCTCCATTCTCTGCATATACTACGAGCTTCTCCGGCAACTACCCCGGATGAGATTCATCATTCTGGGCGTCGGCGCATGGGTCGTCATGTGCAGCTTGGTGTCCTTGGGCATACAGATCGGGGTGGGAGTCCAGGACGTGCTATTTGTGAAGGCCAACTTGGGCGCAGATGCCAAGCAAGAAGGCCCAAAGTGGGTGGTCTATGGCGTCGTCCCGGACACTCTGAGCTGTGTCTGTGATCTAATCGTGTTCGCCCTCCCGCTGAGATCGCTCTGGAATTTGAAGCTGCGAAATCCCGGAAGGAAAACGCGCCTGATGCTGACGTTTACGATTGGCTTCTTGTGAGTAATCGTCATCCACATGCATGAGGAAGCGAGCGAAGCTGGGCTCACACTCTTGTCTAGCGCATGTGTGCTCTCTCTGGTGAGGATCCTCGCTTGGAAGCTTCCAGGGTACATTGGCGCCGGTCCAAAGGACGATAGATTTATTCGCATAGACGCGTACATGATCCTGTACCCGGTGGAGGTGACTTTCGGAATCCTGGGCGCTTGCCTTCCTCTGCTGAGACCGATACTGCACCGCAGGGAGTATGCGAGCCGAGCAAGCGGGAACAGCTACGGACTGGGGCCTGTGCCTCTTTCGTCTTCGCAGACGGCGTTGAATGCGCGGGCCAGAAGTGAGAGTGGCGAACGGTCTGATGTCTTCAACACATCCAGATCCATGGATAGGAAGTAACCTAGGTGCTTTTGTGTGCGTGGCGGTCTAGCTCTCTCTCCTGCGGATTCATTTACCGGCCATTTACCTAGCGCTTGCACATATGTCTCACTAGATGCTATGTTAGTGCGGCTACGATAGTCTACCTGTCTTACCTCTCGTCCATACACCACTCGAGTACTGATTCTTCCAATGTTCGTCTTCTGTGCAAGACGCAACATGCGGATCTGTGTGTGTAATCCAGCTAGATCTCGTAGCCAAAAATTTGCCTAGAATCGCATGGACAACACTGTCTAATGCTGGTACTCCATCTTTCCACCGTCGATCACCTTCCAAAATTCCTCCACAATCTCTTTCTGTCCCTTAGGCGCGCCTCTCACGGCCAGATACACCCGTGAATCCAAAGCCGTCTCCCACTCGCCAGCATTTCCACTTACCATGATACCCCCAGCCTCGCTGAGGATACACCATCCGGCGCATACATCCCAAGCGTAGCATCCGCCCTCCCAGTAGAGATCAAGTTCACCCGCGGCAACGGCACACAGATTGAGCGCAGCTGAGCCCAGACTCCTCAAGCTGTGCACCATCGCGCCCCCAATCTTCTCGCTCCCGGCCAGTTTACGGAAGGTCTCGGTCTTGATGTCGTAGTTCGACCCATCTCGACTCGCACCCCACTCCACCGCCACGAGCGCCGTGCCCAGGCCGTCCAGCGCCGGCGCCTTGCTCCCGTCGCCCTGCCCAGAGACCGGCAGCCGGACTTTCTCCGCGCCCTCGGA
Source organism: Ophiognomonia clavigignenti-juglandacearum (assembly GCA_003671545.1). Classification (NCBI taxonomy): domain Eukaryota; kingdom Fungi; phylum Ascomycota; class Sordariomycetes; order Diaporthales; family Gnomoniaceae; genus Ophiognomonia; species Ophiognomonia clavigignenti-juglandacearum. The sequence continues at coordinate 153,870 of PYFS01002689.1, read as the reverse complement.
CCCGCTCTTCAGCACGCCTGAAGCAGCGAGCGACGCGTTTCGCTGCATGTACGCCCCGTGGCCCTTGATGCCGGAGTAGAGTACGTCCAGGAAGGGATTGTAGACGACGCCCACGGAGGGAACCCTGTTTACGGCGAAGCCAAGAGAGATACAGGCGTTTGGGAAGCCATGGAGGAAATTCGTTGTGCCATCGATCGGGTCGACGATAAACGTGGGCGCGTCGGTTACTTTCGTCTCGCCTGCGACGTAGGTCTCCTCGCCAACAAAGGAGTAGGCGGGGTACAGGGTCGAGAGGCGGGTGGATACGAGGCGCTCGACTGCTTGGTCGGTCTCGGTGACGATGTCCACGGCTGAGAAGAGGGGAAAGTAGCCGTTAGCGAGCTTGCCCTCATCTCGAAAAGGTCGTGGAGGAGGCCATACAGTTGAGCTTGGTTCCGGTGGTGATGCTGCTCGGGTTGGCCGCTCGGATCATGCGACCTGCCTCGAAGGCGATCTCCAGGAGATGGTCGTGGATCTGTTGCAGGTTGACTTCCGCCATCTTCTGTATTCCTCTAGGGCAAAATTCTAGGAGCGATGGGAGGATAAAATGCCCAAGAGGCGACGGATGATCTGCAAAGGCGGTCCACGGAGCTTATGAGCATACGTCAGGGGTCCACAGTATAGCAGCAAGGATACCCCTGTTCTACCAGATCCGCTTACCTAAGAAAAGCAACGACATGTCGTCTCCTTGCTGTGATAGAGGCATGATCAATGATCTCACTGGCGTTGGGGAAGCGTCCTATCCCGATGCTGCCTTGTTGATGTGACTATCCCAGTTTTGACTCCTTACATCTTGACATCGGCCCTTTGGTGACATTACCGATCCCGAGGCCCATATAGCAAAGCTCCTCAAGCGGAGCTTTCGGCCTGCGGCGCTGGCTGGCCTATTCGTCTTCCATCCCCACCTACGCGACATTACGCTCCAATGGACCATCCACTACGCGCTACAGCTTTTGTACAATTTCTTCTCAGGTCACCCAGTTAGGACTAGTTTCAGTCCAAAGCTTCAAGCGAAATCTTGTCGAATATCTCCAAGGGTGTGCGTGACGACGCCGAGGAAGTGTCGGCCGCCTGCATAAGAGGTGATGAGCACGTATGTGACGAATAGTTGTTCGCGGATCCATCGGGAATTACGCACCTTCTGCCGAAACTCGTCGACCGTGGTGCAGCCGATGATGAGGTTCTTCGTCTTCTCAGCGAGACGATCAATTGTGTTAACTCTCGGCGCAATTTGGCGAAGCATCTCGAGGACGATCTTCATCTGCGCTTTCAGGATCTCGTTCTCCATGGCGACGGCCATGACTGAGCCGCTAAGGAAGAAGGTATCCTCGTTGGTCTATTGGTGTGCGAGCACGAGAGCCTGGGCTGAGCACTTTTGGCCGCATTCGTCGAGGTGCCACTGCTTGGAAGCCTTCTCCACGATGTTCATGTAGTCGCTGCCTCTACGGTACATCGCAGGTATCAGCGACAACTTGCACTCACCACCCACAAACATCAGGTAATTCGTCTGCGCTTCCACCTCGGACGGCTTCGACTTGGATTCCGACTTCGTCTTAGACTGGGATCTCTTGAACGATTCGGCTGTTGCTTTCTTCCAGTCGGAATTTTTGGGGGAGCTCTTAGTGTAAGGCTACTTCTGCGTTTAGTTAGCGGCGGCTGATTCGAGGTACTACCAGTAACTCGGCCCGATCATGACGGTAGACAGAGGAGCGCAAGGTAAGGCTGCCGATGATGTGAAGAAAGGTGGGACTTACGGTGCCCTGATAGGACGCACCGCACTTCTGACGAATATGACGGCTGGGCTCCTCGTCGTCCTTGACAATGAATCTCAGTACTGGTACATGAGCACTAACGGTTGGCGGCGAAGAATCTCACCTCATCCGCAACAGTCGCCTAGTACTTGCGCTTGGCGTCTTGGCTCTTTGTGTCGTCCATATTGATAGCACGGAGATGAGCCGTGTGGTTGATTGACGCCGAGATGACCAAGTCTTGTTTGCAGGAGAGATGGAGGATCCTTGACAATCGTGCCGTGGCCCAGGATGTAAGTCCTGGCGTTGCAGGCGCACGTGCTAAGATAGAGCAAGTGAAGGAGATGTGAATGGTATCAGGTGTCTGCTTGCGCTAAAAACGACTGGGGGTGTATAAAAATTGATTTGCTCAGGTTGATGCAGACGCCTGAAAAGACCAAAGCGCTGCAAATCACATACATCGCCTTTCAAAATGGTGAACCGTCGTTCATTCCGTACATGCTCCAGTGACGACTACGAACAACGACATACGGCGAGATCAGACACCATCCCAGCACGCATAGACTCTGTCTAGCCAGCTGAACGCAATCAGACACGCTTTGACACATTGCTCTACAGAAAAACAGCAAAACGTACTCTGTACACCAGTGAGTACTCATACCATCCTCGATGATCATCAAGGTTGAATGCTAAGAGCCAATTGCCGCTGCGCGCAGGTACAGCCAAACTATCGACACACTTCGCGAAGATGCCCCAAAACTCATGCAACATAGGCGGCAAGCGGGAGACGGCCCCGTCAGGACACGCAGTGCCCGCAACCCTCACCGAGACTCACAGATCCAAGACCTCCAACAGCGCATCGACGAGCGATTGAGGATGTTAGACTTCCTGGCCAACGGCCACAGCCTCGACTTGACCCCGTCGCAGACTTTCGACCTCTTTGCTTATTGGCAGTCTCATCTTGCTGCTGAGGCTGCGACTATGAACGAATGCGTCCAGGTCATTCAGTCTTGTCGCACAAGCCTAGGAGATGAAAATCTCACGGAACCCGCGGTACGTCAACAAGCTTACTTTGTGGTAAAATGGCCTGTATTGTGTTAGGCGCTCTAATTTGACTCACTCACTAGGTCTAGGCTTTTTCCGCACCTCCACTTGGCAGCTACGCTGGGCTTGAAGTGGCCAAGAATCTTGGATGATTATACAGGGACCAAACCAACTCCACGGCCGCCTCACAAGTTGGGTTGGGTTGGGTTGATTCGACCCGTGTACCCCAACTACACCCATCCCAAACGAGGCTCAACATGCATACACTCCACTGTCCACCATGAGGATCGCTTGGTGGAATTGGGTTGGTTCGCATTCCTGTCAGGGGGCCGGGGGGATCTGGGAGTTCGGTAATCTTTGTATGCTCGCGGCTAGGCTTGAACGGCTACCCGGTCCGCCAGCTAGCCATATACCTCACCCAAAAGGTAACATTTAGCCTGGTTATCGATTCAAAGGACGGCAGTGATCCTGATGAGGCCGGACTTTGACGAAAACTTGAGCGGAGTATCATACCTTCCTAATCGGAAAATCCTTTAGTGGACCCAGCCATCCCAATTCCAACAGCCTGAAATGAACCCACCCTACCTAGGTAGCCAATCACACCATCAGGGACCCTATGGTGCTCCAACCCAACGCACTAAAGTGGGTCCGCTCGGTTGGTTGGAGTTGGTTTGATCCCTAGGATGATACGGACCAAACTATAGTTGGTGTCACGGTGTTGCACTATCACCATTCGTGCCTAACCCTAAGTAGGGACCCTCCAGACAGTTCTCTTTGTGTTACGATGACTGCACAGCGAGTATCTCTCTTTGCGCTGGAGCAATGACTCCAGCGCGTGAGATAGAGACTCGGAGCGCATACACTATTTCGAGCATTTCCGATCACCAAAATGAGCTTTTGTGCGCCGGCGATAGGGGGACTCACCCGGAATCATGCCTCGAATCATGGTAAGCGCCGCGGCCCGTTACAGCCTTGGTACTAGCCAGCGCTACGTTGGTAGTATGGCAGTGGTAACTATTCAGGTTACTATTACCGCCTAGACCTGAGCTTGTGTTTGTTTTCAAGTAGACCTCGGGACGGCCCCGCATGTTGTTCAACGAGTTTCAAGGTTGTGCGAGTAATGTCAGACTATCTACTCCATACTTCCCGCCTCAGTTTTGAAGATGCTTGACCGGCGATCGCTTGGTTGGTCCGACGGTCCGTTCAAAGGTGCTGTAGGCAAAAGCTGTCCATACAAGAAGAAGCGCCGCCTGGGCGCGGACAATTATTCTCACGAGAGACATGCTCAAGGAGCTAACGTACCATCTTCATCTTACTAAGAGGCAACATCTGCTCGGATGACCGAAGGTGGTCTCGCCACGGCATATCACTTGCACGAATACCTTGATGAGATCGATAGTGTGTGGTTGAGCTTGACGGAAAAATGTAGACCTGCCCTTCTCAACGGCGACCCTTCGCCTAAAGGGCCAATCTTAATTCATTATCAAAGGATCTTGTGTGTTTGAGGGGTTACTTCGAACAAAGTTAATGCGCCAAACGGAGTCTCTGAACCAAACGCCCAGAGCCAAGCAGCGGGTAGTAGCAATGTCAAGGACGCATACAATATAACTGGGAACGTCTTGGAAGGTACTTTCCAAGACTATCGAGATGATGGACATCTTGGCTTTTACTGACATCTTGGCTTTTACTGCACATTCCGAGGACCGCGGCGAGCGTGCCAGATTTCGTCGACGGTATTGTATAGAGTAAAATATCATAAATAAGGCTTGCCTGCAATCGTAAATAAGCTGAGGGTATTTGCACAAGGACGATCACCTCCATTCTCACCAGCCGGACTGTTTACAATTTAATTTCTTCAACAAACTCCCAAATCAGCATCCATCACCATGAAGTTCACAGCGCTTATTTCCCTTCTCGTGGCTGGCCTTGCCACTTCAGCGGATGCATCGCCAACCAAAAGGCAATCCAACCGCCCAATTGGATTCGGCGCCGGCACGACGGGAGGTGGCTCAGCAGCAGCCACCACAGTCACTACTTGCAGCGCCCTCAAGTCCGCAGCCGCCGGCTCGGGAGCCAAGGTCATCCGTGTCAACGGCATGCTAAGCAACTGCGGCGAGATACGAGTGACCAGCGACACTTCGATCATTGGCGTCGGCGCTGGATCTGGAGCCTCCGGGACGGGATTCCGCATTGTCAAGGCCAAGAATGTCATCCTCCAGAACTTGAAGATAGGCCCGCCGCCGGAGGGAGGTGATGCCATTGATGTCGAGACGAGCACGCAGGTCTGGGTCGATCACTGCGACCTGTTCTCTGTGGGATTGACTGGCGACAAGGATCGATTTGATGGTGAGTGGCCACTGGTTGCGACAAGGCAGGGTTTGCGACCGTGTGATCATCAGACTGACATCAAATAGGATTGTTCGACGCAAAGCGCGGTTCCGACAATTTGGAGGTTTCTTACACCAAATTCAGCAACCACCACAAAGTAAGCATCCTATCCCCTTTTACTCAAAAGCTGTCCATAGAGCTTACACAAAGACAGGGCACTCTGATCGGTCACTCCGACAGCAACGCGGCCCAAGACACAGGAAAGCTTCGGATCACGTACCACCACAACAGTTTCACCAACATCGGCTCCCGCCTTCCCTCGCTCCGCTTCGGTACCGGTCACATCTTCAACTCTGTTTTCACAGACTGTCCTACCTCGGGCATCAATAGCCGTATGGGAGCCCAAGTCAAAGTGGAGAACAACGTCTTCACCAACGTCAACAGGGCGATTGTCACAAACCTTGACAGTGATGAGCCAGGCTGTGCTTCCAACACCGGCAACGTTTTCAGTGGCAGCAGCACCACACAGATTACACAGACATGCAACCCGTCGTTGCCATACACCTACCAGCTTGATTCGACAAGTGGCCTTGCCTCGGCCATCAATGCCCGTGCCGGTACTGGCAAGATTTAGGAGTCCGCGGACTGGGCTGTGACCGGCGGTGCGTTCTAGAGGAACTCCAATATGCCGATTTATAACAGGCGGGCCTTTGTGCCTTGACGGCAGATTTCATTCACAGGGTTCATGTATTTATTCATGTGGGGGTACTTCCACAGTATATAACCAGTTTGTTGAGCAAATTCTTCCGCAGCGTGTCAAGGCTCCTGGTGCAAGTCTATTTCGATGTCAACGGGTGTTTATTGAGACACATACAGCCCGCCTCACAGTCGTTTATCAGTAGGTAATTTCTGATATCATTGTTATGCAAAATGGTGACCTGTCGTCAGCAGCGTTCCATCAATCCCGGCCCGCGGTCGACCCCCGGTCAACCGCGCTGATCAGTCTAAGGTTTCTATTAACCTTAAACAACTCTAAATCCTAAGCAACCAACCTCAACCCGGTTGATCAACCGGACGTTAAACCTATTTAAAAAAAAAAAACCTAAGCTTATTCGGGAAAGAACTAACTTCATCAATATCGGAGTTATAGTTTTCGGAATTTAAATCCGAATTCCGTTATTAATCATCCGAAGCCTATGATTAGTCATTATAAGTATACCAAAATTAGTAAGGGTTGATGAAAACGTCAGTCGACCAGACGTAAATTCTCATTAGTCCAACCGACGGAGAATTTCAATCAGTCCATCAACCCGATTTGGGCGGGTTGAGGCGGGTTGGGATTGATGGAACGCTGGTCGTCAGTCTGGTCATCAATGCCACCCAATCAACCAAACGTCTTTGTCAGAAGGCCAGATTGCCGCGCAAGTGGATTGATGAAGTCGAGGCTCGATTAAGGATGATTGATGATTAGTTTGATACATGTATACCAATTTTCAAAGATGGCCCGAACAGTAAAGAAACACAGTTTTGGAGCCTTTCGAAGGAGGTCATCATAGATGTTGGGGTTTTGGTAGGCCAGCAGGGGACCCTGCAAGGTTACACTGGCGCATGCATGGTCACCAATTTTCCTCGATCTGCTCCTCCATACCTAGTGGTACCTTAGTATAAAGTAAGGTTACAATGGGCAGGGATTCTGAATCCTAGCTCGGCGGTAAAGACGGTAATGAGGACTAGTGCAGACGTTAGGACTTTTGGTGATAGCCTCACGACTGCACCATTAGCGCCATGGTGGCATTTGGAATCCCTGAATGTTGTAGGTTGCATTGATGACCAGCCTGCCTGTCTTCTCTTGCTCAAGTGCGGGTCTGCCAGCACACGAAATTATGACTCTGTGATCAGTGACCACTGCCTACTAACACTATTCAGCTTCCACGGTCCTAGTTCAACCGGAAGCCACCATGTCAACTTCTCTCAAAATCGTCGTGGTCGGCGGTGGCATCTGTGGTCTCAGCAGTGCAATCGCCCTTCGCCGCGCCGGCCTCGAAGTCACTGTCTATGAGAAGCATCCACCGGCTGAAGACGCTGGCGGAGGAATCATTCTACGCCACATTGGCGTTCACATCCTATGATGTTGGGGCCTTGACTTCTAGTCGGTGGGAGCGGTGAATTATCGGGAAGGCGTGGGGCTGGACGGCAAGTCGTTGAGAATGCTGAAGCGAATAGACACCGAGACTGGCGTCCCGGAGACTGAAGCCATAATGAAGACAACGCGGAGCGATCTGTGGACTCGGCTGAGGAATGAGGTCGAAAGTCAAGTCGAGGGCCCGGGATTCATTAAAGTGGTCTACAACAGATCAGTGACCGCATACGATGCGGAGCGCCCAGCTGTCCAGTTTGGAGATGATAGCTGGGAGGAAGCTGATCTGGTCGTCACGTGCGACGGCGTCAAGTCCAAAGCCACCGCCGTTGTCGTTGGTCGAGACTCGCCTGCCAAACCCTCCGGCTACTCTGCGTTCAGGCTCATGATACCCGACCACAAACTCAATAATGTCGTCCCAAATTTCGAAGGAGACGACTCGCAAGACCTGTTGCGGTCCAAATTCAAAGACAATGCGTGGATAGTGTGGTTTGCTATTGAGCGTCCGGGGAAGATATTTGTGTGGTGGACATGCTGGTTCGGCCAAGTCCACTGCTTTGGTGAGTAACCTTAGGTTCAGAACGTGTAACTGATGCAATGTGTCCAAGATTTTCGAGGCCATCTTGCTGACACGCACATAGATATCGTGATCCCTGACAACGAGAAGTACGCAAGCTCTGAAGAGTGGCGGGCCAGCCGCGATAAAGCCGCCCTTTTTCAACAGTTCGAACACTAGCAACCGGTCTTCCCTGGGATTATACGGGCTGCAGATGACTTCCTACTCTGGAAGATTTGCGACCGAGAGACATTGGAGACTTTGCATCGAGGCCGGTTATGTATGCTAGGCGATGCGCTGCATGCACCCCATGGGACCGTATCGTGCACAGAGCGGTACGCAGTCCATCGAGTATGCGGGGGTCCTGGAAGTTTACTTGACTGGGCTGAAGAACAAGTCCGAACTCTCAGGTCGCCTTCAAATACTGGAACGACTGCGAGTGCCGCGTTATGCAACGATTTAACTGGCGTCGACAGTGCGGCAGGACGATCTAAACCTCGAATAGAGCTGCCAAAAGGTTCTGGACTACAGCCGGAAGTGGCACGTCGGACTGGACCAGTCTCATGGAAAGTTATCGACTGGACTTTTGGAAATAGATCCTAAAGTATGTGGAGATCGTTGCTGACATCAAGTAGTGCAGAACTCCGCTGTCAATGCCGCCTGGATGGTCAATTATGACGCCCAGCGTGAGGCTGAGAAGGTCATCGCAAAGAGTAATGAGCCCAAATGATTAGACATAAAGTGCGTGGATAATTGTACCGGGACCGAATGGAACCTCGGGAGAACAGGACGCTCCGGGAACATTCTTAAGAATGTACAGGATCATAGACGAATAGACGCACATGCAGAACTAGGAAAAGGCTGTTTACCGTGGCCGATACACACCAGATTTGTTGTTGAATGACGATTAGAGAGTTCTTGAAAGTGTGTTGATGGCTGTCATCCCAACCAGCTCAAAGCCTGCCTTCAACTCCCCCGCCGCCCAAACACCCTTCACGTCACCTCTCAAACTCAAAGACCGTACCGCCCGCACCCATCTTCACCTCGATCGTCGGACATCTACCCCCTTCGCCATCCCCATCCCTGACCATATTCTCACTATGCGTAATCACCAGCACAAACTCCATCCGCGCCATCGACGAGCGGCACCACCGCACCACGACCGCCTGCCCCGCTGCATCCAGCCCGTCAAACACCTCGTCGACAAGCAGGTACCGCGCCCGGTGCCGCGACCGCGAGTGGCTCAGGTGCAGCAGCGAGAAGAACAACGCGAGGTCGATGCGCTTGCGCTCGCCGCCGCTGCGTTTCGCGTACGAGAGGGCGGAGGTGATGCCGAGGGTTTTGTCGAGGACCATGCCGCCGCTCGCCGCCTGTGGGGCACCGGCTAGGATGTGCGCGTCCGAGCGTGACTCGTGGTCGTCGGAGTTGCTGTTGTTGTCGTGGTAGAGGGACCGCAGCATGCCGCTGGTCATGTCGCGGATGTGGCGCGTGTCGTCGTAGAGGAGCGTGAGAATCTGCGAGAGCACGCTGTTGAGCCCGTTGAGGCTTTTGCTGAGCACGTAGCCGCGGAACGTGGTGGCGGTAGAGGAGCTGCTACCTTTGCTGGTGCGTCTGGACAAGGCGTTTTCCCAGAAAGCGAAGAGCTCGCGGGATGCAGCGAGTTGCTCGACTTGGGCGTCTTGAGTTGCCTGGTTCTGCTTGAGTGCTTCCATCGAACGCTTCTCCTTGTCCAGGAGCTGGGTATACGAGACTGCCTGGCTCTCATTCATTGCCACGCTGTTCTGGAGAAGTAGGACGCTATGGTGTAGCTCTGCAAGCCTACTTTCGAGTTTGTCCCGTTGGGAGCGATCGGCTTGTTCTTGATACATTTGCTGCTGCAAAGCCTGGTTGAAATCTGCCATCAGCATGGAAACATGGTCGGTGGCTTCGGAATGCTTCTTCGCTATATCCCTGGCCTCGTCACTGGTCATGTCCTGGATTCTTTGGAGTAGCTCCCGCTGGTCAACGCCACGCGCCAGAGACACACGTTCATAGATGTTTTCTGGCGCGGTCTTGAATTTGTCCAACTCCTGCTCGGAAGTAACGATGTCCTTGTGAAGTTGTTCGATGGTAGCTTGTTGCATCGATTCCGCCATACCCGATTCGATACCCAGAAGCTTGTTGCCGACGTATTGCAGTGCGTGTAGAAAACTCTCAGCGGTCCGATGCACCAGTGAGCTTTGCTCGGATAAGTTCGCAGAGGCTAGGTGGCCCTTCAGAGACTGTTGGAACCTAGTCAACATGTTGTTGACGCCGCGGATGGCCCGCCAACGCAAGGTGGAAGGTCTCTTCATGCCGGCGGCAGCCACTCTGAGATCTTGAAGTCGTTTCTCAGCTTCGTAAAGGCTGTTCCGAGTATATGACTGCTCATTGTCAAAGGCGATCCGGAGATCAGCTGAGTGGAATTTCTCTCTCAAGTCATCCAGTTCCCGCCGAGCCTGGTCAACTTGGTCCCGGAGATTCGCTACCACCTGGTCGGCAGCCTCCTGCCTCTGCCGCATCTGCTCCACGAATGCATCCCTCTCACTCTGAACTGCCGATCGATCTGGAATTGTAGTCTCCAAAGCCGCGGCAGCGCTCGTAGCCGCTGTCTCGACCTTCTTCCGTCTTTTCTTCAGATCAATCATCTGGCCCTGAATATGCGTGATCGTCCGTCCCATTCCCTCAGACAGGCTTTGCAGCTCTCCAATCTCCTCATCGACCTCCTTGACCATTTTCTTCGTGGAGTCAAAGAGATCATCTAGCGTTGACAGCCCCAAAAGCGACTCGATCAGCTCCCTGCGTTGCAGTGACGTCGAGCTTAGGAAACCCGCGGCGCTCTCATGGCCCAGCACAACCGTCCTAATGTACGTATCGTAGTCGATTCCCAGCAGCTCGTCAATGGCGGCCTGCGTGCTACGCATGTCGTCCTTCTCCAACTGCATCTGCACCTCGCCGCGAAACGTGACAATCACCCTGTTTCCGTACGTCTTGTGCTTTCGGTATCGCGAGATGGTGTAGCCATTCTCAAAGTCCAGGCTGACACTGCAGTTTTTGCCGGCGACGTCGTTGACGACATCATTCACGGCGAGGCCGTTGCGCACGCATCGCCCGAATTGGCACCAGGTCATGGCTTCGAGGAGGGTGCTTTTGCCGGAGCCGTTGCTCCCGACTATGAAGGCCAGCCCCTGCGGTAGGTCGTTGAAGTTTATTGTGACAGTGTCTTGTACCCCGAGGAAGTTGGTCATTGTGAGGGTGTGAGGCTGCGCGACGAAGACATGCTTGGCATCTGCATCATTGGACGTTCCACTTGTCGTCACTGACGACAGTGGGAGATGATCCGGCGATTTTGCTGATTGCAAGATGTCGTGATAGCTCGGCGCAGAGGCATCGGGATCCGTGCCAGATGTCTGCATCAGACGAATGCCGACCCGAATTAGTTCACCAGTACGGTCTGCCAAGAACGGATCAAGCTCCAAGGCCTCGACATATTCTTGTGCTTGCTGCACAAGATCCAGGGGATGGATTTCTGGAGCGGACTCTGGCTCTATTTCAAAAGCTTTGCCTGCTTGTTCATCCGTTGGTGTGATGTCCTTCTGAGAATCCGCCTCTGCCGACTCTACTGATTTCCCGTTGGTGGACCTGACGGTCGTATCATCGATATGCTGTGGAAGCTTTTCATACAGGCTGTAGTCACTGGCAGGAACACTCGCACCTAGCGCATGAAGACCCTCGCGCTCATTTGGCAAAACGGGCGCCATAGGGCTCCAATTCCGCACACTTCGTGCGCCAAGCGTGAGAAGCTTGTCACGGGCCGACACGTACTTGAACTGCGTCAACTCGCCAATAAGCATGACATGCTTCCCAGCAACGCTGTCAGCATCCAGCTCACCACCTAGAGTCTTGTCCAAATCCGCTGTGATGAAATCGACGGCATGCGGGTTCACGACAAGCTCATGATGCAGCGTGTCAGGATCCAGCAGAACGACACCTCGCTGATCGTCGTTCAGATCAGCCCAGGTCAGCTGCAGAGGTGACCCGAGATACGTGATGCTGCCCTTCAAATGTTCGACATCTGGCCTCTCGCCAGGCTGTATCATAGTCTGGTGGCTGTGAAAATGCCCGGTGAACGTCCGAGCGAGAGACGCAAAGTTTCCAGGCCCTGTCATACCGCGATGCGTGATGGGCCGCACAATGGACTTCCCTGTGAGAGGCCGGATGACATGGCGCTGCGTGACGGCTTTGTGGATGGCAAGATGTGCGAATCCGACAGTCTCAGCGGCATCTCTTGGGTCAAGACGCGATACAGCATCCGTCAGCTCGGTTTGGTCCTCGCGAAAGGGAAGGGTCAGCACGCGTCTGCCGTCCCACTCGTAGCTCCCGATGCCCGAGTGCAGCTCCACGAAGGGGGACAATCGCCGGATGCTGAGAGCGTCTAGGGCAGTGGTTGTGTAGTCCCGCTTGTGGGCCAAGTCATGGTTTCCCAGGACAACGTTGACGTGTGGCGTGGTGTCGATGAGGTTGCTGAGGAATCGATAGCAGGCGGACAGCACGTGAGTAGGCTGGTTGGTCCGGCTGCTGAGCAGGTCGCCGCAGATGACGACTCTGGAGATCTTGTACAGCTGCGGCAGCTTTTCGATCCATCGAGCTGTCTTTTGAATACGGTCGAGATCATGAGCACGGAAGTGGATGTCGCTAAGGAGAAGCCATCGTCCTGCTCGTGACGGCGTGAATCGCATGCCTTGAAAGAGTGGTGCGGTCGGGCGAGGTCTGCGCCCAGTGAAGATCCAGCGTTCCTCCCGTCAAAACACAACATCGCTGAGATCACCGAAGAGAATTTTCAAGCGAGCAAAAGAGAAAGAGACATAGAGAATTTGAGTTACCCACTGAGGCAGTGCCTGGATAATTTTCGACAGTCACCAAGAGTCGCCACATGAACTCGTTGACGCTGTGATAAAGCTGATGCCCTAACCCTCATCCTTGAAATTCTTAGTGCTTACTGAGAACTCAGTACTGTTGTCTCACACGTAGCATGTGATAGAAGTGACTACCAATCTGAAACTGAGATATGAAACTTGATGACACCTGACTTCACCTCATCTTCTCAGACTCTGTTTAAACTGCTTCCTTGGTAGTCTTGACTCCCTGAATTCCACCGTTCAATAGTCCAATACAGTCTCACCATCAATTCAATTTTCTGAACCGCCTGCAGTGCCCAGGCCCCCTCCCCTTGCTGCATGAAGTAGCGCGATGTAGGAATCAGTAGTGTGCACCCCCGTAGAGATGGCTTCAACACCCTTGTAAGCATGGCGTCCCCCAGTCTCCATAAACGAATTCAGGCCCAGCAATGCCATTCCCGGGCATCAAGTATTTGGTCTTGTGGCCATGTTTGATTCTTAGGATACGTTGCTGCTCGGCGACAACGTTTGTGCGTTCGGCTGATTGGGCGCTTCGTACATTGCTTGCATCTGCTGATCGAGCCACGGTGTCCTGGGCTGTGAGTGAGAATGCGACGGCGATTGTGATTGCTGCATTTGCTGCCCAAGGAAGGGTGACAGCTTAGGATCTCGGGTTGCAGTATTCCCAAATCCACCAAATCCGTCTGTGTGATGAAATGAATCAAATGGTCTGCTGACTGTGCCTGTCAGGTCTCCAGTACTCCAAGTTTGTGAAGCGGACGAGAATTGCTGTGGCTGTTGCTGTTGCTGTTGCTGTTGCTGTTGCTGTTGCTGTTGCTGTTGCTGTTGCTGTTGCTGTTGCTGTTGCTGTTGCTGTTGCCGCGGCTGTGCATGATACTGGTGTCGGCCATTGTCACTGGGCATCGGGTCACCGGACTGGAAAGTTTGGAAACGCTGTTGCGGTATCCCAGCTTGGTTGTACTGCTGGAAATGCTGCGGAACTTGTTGCGGTGGCGACTGTTGATGTTGGCTGACCCGCGGATGTGAGTGAAGTTGTGACGACTGCGCAAAGGCCTTCCTTCGGTCGTCTAAGACATCAACGTCTTGGTCGTCCAGACCCACAAGCTATGGCAGACTGCGACGATATCCAAAGATCTGAATCCGAAGACAAATAAGTCGTCACACACTTCATCGACAAGCATCTCGGCGCATATCATCCAGCATTCTCAGCCTTACATGTTCGTCGAGACATTGTTGCGGGTCAATATGTACCTCAGCAACTTCTACCTGCAATGGCCGTCGCACCTCTCTCGTCAAGACCTGAGTCCACAGATCACAGAGCCATGGTTTTCTGGGAGACCACTTTTCCAGAGGCTATGGCTCTCCTGAAGTCATCGGTTGACGAACCTAAAGGACGTTCCAGTACTGCATGGAGTATCCGCGACAAAAATGACTGGGGCGCCGTCTACGATGTTCTTGAAGTTGCAGGAGCTAGCTACCAGGGTGAGGAAGGCCGGCGAGGTATCTTCAAAAGAATCAGGAGAAAAGTCGCAGACAACACGGACTCTGTCGCAAGTTTGGTCTCTAGCGCTGCGAAGCTAGCCCCGGACAGCCCTTTAACAACTCCAATATTGGGTGCCGTGGAACTGCTGCTGAGAGTGGGTCCCACTGTTGACGCCCGCAATTCAGATCGCCTCGTTAATGATAATGTGTGGCAGATTATCAACACAGCTGCGACGGTCCGGGCCCAAGTAGTGACGGGATTTGAAGGTCTCGTCTCCATCTTCTCAGACGTCGAGCTATTTTTGAGCACTTTTCCGGAGGACAGGAATATCCGGAATGCAGCAATTGCCTTGACGGTCGCCACATTGGAGGCGGTAGAGAAGGGTATTGGATTTTTCACCAGTAATACCTGTGAGTTTCCATTCTGGTCTTCCGCGGCCCCATCAGCGCACGGATTAGTCAACGCCGCACCGGGCTGCAGTCATCAGAGGAGGCAAGGCTATATTGCAACGACCCCCATACGGCAAGGACCTGCTCGGCAGCCTTAGCACTTGCAAAGAAAGGAGCAAAAGTCTGATGGAAGAGGCCGCGAAGTCTCACATCCACGATTTCCACATGTGTAAGTTCATGCCAGCGCGGTGTGTCGCCGCAACCACAAAATAGGTTGTTTCCACCATCGCCAGACCGGCAAATGCAATACTCAGTCCATCAAGACGCTTTGCAGTACATATTCGGGACCGCTGGGACTGATCTGGCCGATCAAGCATACATAGACAGCCAGAAAGAGACTATTGCACATCGCCAACGTGCCCAGGCTGAGACCGTTATCAACACACAGTCGTTTCGCCACTGGATCGGTTCCACATCTTCAACCAAGCTCCTCATACACTGGAATCTGGTTCCGGAAGGCCCCGTCTCCCCACTGTCTGTATTCACCGCGTCGTTGGCACCAGTTCTGCGACCTTGGGAGCGTTTTCTGCCTGCTTTTTGGTTCTGTGGGCTTCATGCTGATCCGACGGACCACCACGCAGAAGGGCGCGCAATGCTTTCTGGACTGATCGAGCAGCTTCTCAGGTACTTCATCTTCGACCTGCAGACGCTGCATTACCGAACAAGCCTAGCTCAGCTGCAACAAGGGACCCAAGACGATCGCCCCCCCCCTCCCCGGCTCTTGCAATGGCTTCTTCGGAATTTGCCTCAGGCTATCACGCTGTTCTTCGTCATCGATGGAGTGGCGATCTTCGAGCGTGACGAGTTTTCCTCGTCAGCTTTGGCGGTCTTCTCTTGTCTGCTCCGTCTAGTGGATGACCCTCTGGTACATGCCACTATAAAGCTGCTGTTCCTCAGCATACCCGAGTCCGACATCGTTAGGGCCGCATTCGAAGGCCCAGATCTCATTTTTGCTGTACACAGTCTACAGCGGTCTGAAGGGATGCCAAGTGAGGAACGAAGTGCAAGAGAAATATTTGAGGGTATGTGAATAGCATACGAAGTCTCTCGATACGAAGGGCATAGTGAGCGGGTAGATCACAGATCTCTGGCCACGTGGTGCAGTGTACATAACGTGTGTGGCCGTCTATGGGTTGCAAAAAGTGTAGTAGGAAGGGGACATAGAAGATAGGCCCGCTGGACAAAGTCCATATCAACCTAGAACCAACCATGTCTTTGAATTTCGATATGCGTCTGCTTCAAAAACGGAAACATGCCTCGCACCAAGTCAACCCGGAACGCCTTTCCTTCAAGCCAGCCAGACCCTTCCATTGGCTGACACCCGTGTCCTGAGAAAGTCCTATCCATAACGTAGTCGTGACAAGTCCTGTTGTACCATTGTGAAGGGAAATCCACGCCCAATACCCTTTTGCGTAATGAAATTTCAAGCGATAACGAGGACAGGCTCGCTATCCATGTCTTCTGTCCTCCATAATCCACTGTGCCCTTGCTCACACATTCTCCGTAAAGATGCTCCGCCTCTCCGCTGCATCGCCCCGATGATCACCCTCCATCGGCCGAGGACTCACCCCCCTAAGACTGATGTTACTCGGCTCGGCAGCATCATCATCGAACGGATTCCGCCCCGCCGCGCCCCTACCCCGCTCCTCACCCGGCGCAACCGCCAGATTCATCGCATAGCTATCCTGCTCCGAGCCCAACGAACCACCCAGCGGCCCGCCCCGGCCGCCATGCGCCGCGCCTTCGTATGCAGTGCTATTCCGCCCGTACGGCCCCAGTCCCAGCTCGTGCTCCTCGGCATCATACCCGCCGTAGTCGGCCTCGTCGCCCACGCGCGTGTCCCATGCCGCGTCTGGGTCGAGGGCGCCGTGCTGGACGTTGGCGCCGCGGGAGAGGGAGGGCGCGCCTTCGTATGCGCCGACTGCGGTGCGTTGGTTGTTGTTGCGGTTTTTGAACTTGGCAACTTGGTCGCCGAACCAGCCTTGTATGCCGCCGGCGCGAGGGGTGGGGCCGTAGGAGGAGGCGGAGTTGGATTTGCTGCGGAAGGGGATGAAGGAGGTGAGAGATGGCGGTGGGAGCTGTCGCAGGATGTTTGTTAGCTGCATGACTTGTCTAGAAAGCAGAGGTTGGTGCGGCGGAGGAGTAGAGCCATTGTTTAGAAGGGAGGAAGGGAGGGAGATTTCAGTAATAGAGCTTACGCCGAGTTTATGAGCGCGCCACCGGCTGTACAGCACCCAGCCGATGACAGCGACGGCGGCCAGCACGAGGACCGTGATGATGATCGCACCGGCTGTGCCGACCATATTGGCTGCTGTGGATTTCTGCGTTGAAAGGTGTCGGCGCGCGCGCGATTAGATGTCGGCGCGGAAGAAGTGGAGACGAGCGGGCAGCGGTGATGTCAGGCTGCGAAGTATAATGCGAGATGACGATCGTTGCTGGGTCGTCAAGTGCTTGGAGACTGACTGTTTTGCACAAAGCGCTGGATTTGTGAAGCTGACATTTGGCTGACGGGGTATTTCAGGAGAGTGATTGGAAGGTGTTTGGCCACTTGATCAGCTCTCTTTGGAGGACACAAAGGTCTTGAATTGAGGTTGTACCTTTGAAGAAGTCGCCAGCAGTAAGACATCGTATCAGATTCTAATGTGGGAAGGCGCCGATGATTGATGTGTGGCTGTGCTATTCACTAAGTACCTTAGTACTGTACCCAGGTACTTCATCTGTCCTCCCACGAGGCCATCCCTTGCATATCTTCTTTGTGTCTGGTCTCACAGTATCAAAGAATTATCACCATTTGCTGCATACAGATAATCGTGGGTTTTCTTTCTCAACTTCTTATCTGAGGCAGTGTGCCAGGTCCTATCAGTGCTAGCTGAATACTTACTTAGGAAGTGCCTAGGCACTGTGGATGCACAGTACATCTCCAGGTGTTCACAGTATGTTGTAATCAAGTCTACTGTACGACAATATTCACTTCAATATTTTGTGAACCCGGCCTGATATTCTTGACCCGTCGCATTTGCATACTGTCTTGGGGGATTGATGAAAAACACCGGCCCATTTTAAAATGGGTGACATGCCAGGAGCCACAGCAATGAATAATGTTCCTGGCAAAGGGGCAACCAGCAGCCTGCAAGCACAAAGGGTATCACACAATCTAACCGTTTTCTTCTACCCACTACGAGATGCACAATTCTATGCAAAACAAGAATCCCACTCCCCTCCCTCCCTCGCAAATCCCAGACTATCCACAAACCTGCTCAGCGTACACCTCCCCAGCGCATCCGCCCCGCAGGTCTCTAACGGCCTAACCCGATCATTCACCAACACACGCACCAGCTCCTCCCCATTCCCCTCCCCAGCACACTCCATCTTCTCGACATACATCCTTGCCGCGAACGGCACCGTCCACGCCGCCGAATACCCGCCCACCGCCTCTGGGTCATCCTCCCGCGTTGTGTTCGACAGCAGCGGCGTCGTGGCGTTGTCATACAGCCCCAGCGCGAAGAAAATCCCCGTCATGTCGTTGTCGTGGCTGAAGTCCGCGTACAGCGTGCGATTCAGCGGGAACGTCGCCGCGCCGGGTGCGTCGAGCGTAGAGTTCGTCGACGTCGCGTCGCGAATGGGTTGGCCTGTGAGCCGCGCGATGAGTTCGTTCGTGAAGCCCACGCCTTGTGTCGGGCCTAGCGGGTTGCCCGTGCCGTAGCCGTAGTACTTGCCGAGTGTCTCAAAGTAGTCGTAGCTCTTCCACTCGTCGGTGGTGAAGAGCCCGCAGAAGGGGGAGATGGCACCCTGCGCATTTGCGACGGTGTTGAAGGGGCAGAGGTCCATGAGGTAGATTGTTTCGGTGGCGCTGATGTTTGCGCCGGGGAGGTTGGCGTTGAGGCGCGCGGTGATGGGGCGGATGAATGCGTCCGTCCAGAGCATCTGCGCGTTGTCGCCGATCTCGGAGTCCGGGCCTTCCTCGAACGCTGTGCAGAGTCCGTGATCGAGCGTGTTGTTGCTGCCGGTGTCCTCGCTGATGATCACGATATCGTAAGGGAACGCGTCAGTCACAGCGGCAGCGTGGAAACCCTGCGTCCAGTTGTACGCCGACTCCACCACGCGATCCTCGCCCGACGCGCGGACGAACGGGCTCGTCGTCTTAGCGAGCGCCTCGTACCGCGCGTAGAAGGCGCGCCCGCCGTTGACGAGCTCCTGCTGCCCAAAGGTCGTGAGCTGGTCCGCGCCGAGGGTGTACTCGTAGTCCTCGAGAAACTCAAATCCAGAGCCATAAGTGGTGACGGAGGCCTTGATGCGCTGGATGGTGGCGTTGTACAGGGCTGTCTTGGAGGCGGTGGGGTCGCGCGCGCCGTGGCGGTTGAGGGTTTGCGCGAAGGTGAGGGTGCAGCCGTCCGGGAGGGCGCTGGAGGGCGCGGAGCCTTGGGGTGGGACGAAGAAGGGCGAGTATTGGCCCCAGTGGTGTGATATCTCTGGGGAGCAGGTGTAGCCGGCCTCGACAGAGTCGCAGGACTGGTTGGAGATGGCCGTCACCACACGGCTGTGAGATGTTGTTAGTATGATATGAGGGTGAGGAGAAGATGTAAGTCGGCCACTCACAAGGTGGCGGCGGCAAGATACCAAAACACCATCGCAGCCATGACTGCCATAGAGAACTTCAGGACCTTGCGATGATTCTGAGCCCAGAAAGTGAGTTTCTCATGGGCCTCAGCTACATGATTCCGAGCTGGGAGAGGACTATACTTATAGCTGCCCCTCGCGGTGATCCAGGCACTGCTTAACCTGTCCAAGAAGCCCATGGTCGTATTGGTGGACCCCTCTCCTTTAGTGAACCGAGTGTAGTCAGGCCCAGGGACCAGCCTGTCAAGCCCATGGGGTGAGTAGTGGCTCCGAATAATCGGACCGGACCATGCGCTCAGGCAAATGCGCACTACCTACCTAAGTAGGTACTCCGTAAGGTTCCAGGTATTCCAGCATCAGATCAGCGGGGGTAGGGGAAATGCACGTGGCATTCCGGCAAGAGCTCACACAAGCGTTGTATTTCAAGACAGAGAGAGAGCTCGGTGAAAGAAAGAGGAACGATGTTCAGCGGCGACAGGAGGTTGCAAGAGCGAATGCTTCTGCCCACGTGCGCTGTGAGAACGAACTTGGGTTCTGTAGCATCGGACATAGTGTCCAAGTTAGCGTTGTAGTGTGGAGTTTGCGGGGTGCCTATGGAGATTTCATGGCAAGTTCGGTGGCAGGGTTCAGGCGTCTTCGGGGCACAGAGACTGTGCCCGGACAGTACCTACAGGTTCCACCGAGCTGTGGCTGTGTGGGCGGGATTGTTTCACCAACCAAGAACGCCTTCATGCAAACACCTTTTATGTCAACGTGATGAGATCAGAGCATGAAATGCGTTTCTCGCCAATTAGCTTGGATACCGACAGCGCGGTCTGAGGTTGATCTCCCGCTCGTGAGCAAACCAAGCCTTAGCAATGTGCCAGCCAGAGAAAACCATCACGATCTCGGATGCGTTTGTGGGACTATCGACCAGGGCGCCCAAATATGGACTATCATGAGAAACATGGAAGCAATACGAGAAATTGAAATCAATCAACTTTGCAATTGGTATCCTGGTATCTCAAAGTCAAGCAAGACCTGCTGCAGCGCCTCTAGCACCCACTCATTCACCATCTCTTAGCCTCAACCCGACAACAGGAAGACAACGCTGGCCCGACCATGCGTGGCGCAAGACACACAAATCCGCCCAGTCCAGTAGGTACTCAGTACACCGGCTTCGATCAAGATCAAGAAGCCTCCGTCAAAGATCATCGTCCGTCGTGGATATCGAATCAACCAAGCAAACAAGCAGCAGCAGCAGCAAACTCTTTCCTTCTTCCGTACCCCTTTCCTCGCCCATTAGCCAAAGACGTTGTTTTCCGAAGCCCACATACTCCTTTTCTATCCCTGTGTTCATCCCATCATCACCCAAGCAGAAAATGAAGAAAAAAAAGGCTCAACAACTCTTGCCCCTTCTCAAAACGCCACACCAACACTAGTAGGCCTAGGCGCGGGCAGCGAAGCCTGCCGCACATGCCACGGCCGCCTCGTCTCCACCTCCTCTTCTTCACCCTCCTCACCATTCACCATGCGAATACCCCCCCTCATCGGCTCACTCGCGAGCGACGCCGGTCCCGCAGCCGGCCTCACAGACGCCGCAAAGCCCCTCAGCCCCACCTCATGCTGTGCCCAGCTCTCCGCCTGTCGGCGCACCTCCTCGGGCGGCGTGCTGCCAGGACTCCACGAGCTCGTCGCCACCGTCGTGGGTCCTCCGTACCCGCCCGTCTGCTCTTCCGAGTCGGTCGAGTACACGGACGCGGTCGGGCGCTGCGACGACAGCGCCGAGTCGAAGCTGCGGCTGCGGCGCCGTGGGCCCGAGAAGAGCGCCGACGGCGGAAGGGTCTGGTAGTAGCCGTCGCGGTCGGTCAGCGCGCGCGGCGCGTTGGTCACGCTGTCGGTGGAGATTTGGCGGTTGTGTTGGTGGGCTGCGAAGGAGGCGAGCGGTGGAGCGGTGGCACCCGCAGAGTGGATGATGTCTTTATCCATGTCCGCGGGGAAGAGCCAGTCCGAGACGCGGGAGAAGGACTTCTTCTTGCGCAGGGGCGGACGGAGGATCAGAGGGAGGGGCGGGGCGAGGGGCACGGTGACGTCGATGGAGTTGTCGATGATTTTGGGCGAGGCCAGCGGCGGGTGGGAATTGAAGGCGGAGCGGGGCACGGCTTGTTTGGTGCTGGTCGGCTCGGGGGCGGAGGCGGAGCGTGGTGGGGGCTGGTTGGGCTTCCATTGCGGTGCTTTGAAGCTGGACCTGCGCTCAGGGAAGGGAGGGGGCCGCGGTCGGGTTCGTCGTGGCGGTGGGGGTGTTGGCGTTGGTGCGGCTGTTGGTGGCGGTGGTGGGCGGAAGACGGTTTGCGTGGAGGGTGCAGTGCGTGGACGGTCGATGCTGACTCGCTCGGCGAAGGAGGGTGCAGTCGGTGGCACCAGAGGAAATGCGGGAATGGGCTCGTCTGGGAACAAAAGTCAGAATTATGGGCTGGGCCAGGCAGTGTAGATGGAGTCAGGCTCACCAAAGTCGTACGAAGTCGATGGGCGGCGGCTCAGGCACATGCTCGCCCTCGACTTGATGGAGTGGATCTCAGCATCCAACAACTCCTTCTCGATGATCGCAGATGCAATCCGCTCAACGATGGCTTCCACAGATGGCGAGGCGTAGGTGTGAGCCCTCGGCCGCGTTTTCGCACGCGGTGGTATCCTCGGAGGGTTGTCGTCAAAGTGGCTGGAACTCGAGAACGACACGGCATCCTCCTTCCCGACTGGCCGGCGTGGAATATGGAATGAGATGTTCGAGTCACTTCTCTGGTGCAGGGTCGAGCCATCGTCCTCGTCAAAGACATCGCGAGTCCTGGCTGGCTCCGGTAGTGCCAGGTCCGGGTTGGGTCCGATGAAGTAAGGAAGCAGGGGTGACACTCCGTTGTTGTCCGAATCATATATGCTGAGCTCCAGGCGGCGAAATGATCGGACAGAGTTCCTGAAGTTGACTGCTCCCGTGCCCGTGTGCTGGAAGTTGGTGGGATGTGATATCACTGGCAGCGTGCGGCGCCCGGGCGACCTTCTCCTCCTCGCGAAGAAGAACTTGTCCAACCAACCCATGTCTTCTGCCCTATTTGACGGCCACTGTCGTTGTTGGTGGGCCTCTTCTCGTTGTTGCCGACGTTGCTGCTGCCTTCCTCGCGACACCGGCCTTGAGTGCACAGCTCGGATTGGTGTGACTGGCCTTGGCTGCTCGTAGTACACAACCTTCTTCTCCGAATAGACACCTCTCTTCTCCGAATAATCTGATTGGATTCAGCACACGTTCCTCATCAATCACGCGATTGGCCAATCCTGGGGTGTTACTCACCTGGAAAGTCGAGATCGTCTTCGTCGCCAGCACAAGCAGACGACAACCAATATTTCACAGAATCCAGGCATCCACGTGTATTAGAACCCATCGTGGTGGTAGCTCATGAGGACGAGAGCCTCATGCCGAATATAAAGGGAATAGTAAGAACGAGAGAACGACCAGCGATTTCGAAACATGTAAGCAGTATAAAAAAAAATCTATTTAAGGAGAAGGGAGTGACCGAAGACCAGAGTAGTACTTCAGGATGAGAGAAACAAAGAGATTTCGGGCCGCATGACCAGATCTAACGGGCAGGGCATCCAACGTAAAAACAGAGAGGAGCGGGACTTTCTGGAAGCATGCCTTTTTTGCGTGGCGTGTGGGATTCTTTATTAGAAGCCGACCTACCTTCCGGACCCTGCGGACCCAGTTGGGGCCTCGTTATGGAGCCTCTGTTGGCCGCGGAATGGGCGACCACAAGTTCATGGTACACTACACACCCTCTCTTCTCACTGGAGAAGAAAGCCATCTTCCGCAGTCCAGCTCCGGCGCAACCTGGGCTGAGAGCTATCGCTGACTGTGTGGCAGAACGCAGAAGGAGGAGTGGTTGCTGGCCCATGAAGCGGGTCTCAGTTGCGGCCCTGTGATTGGTCAGATAGGAGAGGCCGAGGACCAGTCGGCGCTTACCGGCAGGGGTGCCGGTGATGCACGCAGGTGTGCTGCGGGCCTGCGGAATGGCTGGTGGGCGTTGGCGCTGCGCTCGCAATAAAAAAAGAGGTGGACCCACCAGTCGTGTCCCCAGGACAATCACATCCAACGAGTCTGTTGTCTCACATCGCCTGCTCCAGGTCACAATATGCCACCATCCAACTTCTGGGCAGGCTAGCCTCTTCGTACAAACTTGCCACAACGCATTAGAAGATTGGCTCACGAGGCCCCAAGTTTGTATGAGGGTGATGGAGCCCCCATGCAGCAAAAGATGATCCCCGTCGCTCTTGGAAAGAAAAAAGGTGTGGCACACCTAGACCTGCCGGGCCTTCCAGGAACCGAAAACATACAATGCAGCGAACGGTCGATTGGCCCAGTATAGCAATTCCGGACAAACTGAGGAGATGAACCATAGGCGCTAGGTGGCGCATGCAAGTCATTTTTGGTTGACAGATCGCCATCGGGGCGGCCTCAAGTTCGTGGCCCTGGGCGGTTTGTAAGGTAGGATGTTGCTATTCTTTGCTGAAACCGCAACCTCGACCGCCAACGCAACCCGAGTGGCTGGCCCTGTCAATCTCAGGCACGCAGGTACGTCGTTTCGAGTTTGCCGAGCGGGAAACTTGATTAATCTCAGGCGGCCCATCGCGGCGGCCGCTACACCCACACACACATACACACACCACTCGCAACACGACCGACGCGGTGGCGGTCGTGGGTCAAGATCGGCGTGTCAGGAAGCGGGACTGGCTGAGTGGTGATGCCGCGACTGTTGCGCTATGCCATCGAGCGTTTCTACCCGCCCGCTGGCGCGTGGCAAGGCACTCCCAACTCGCCTATGCAAGACGCAGCGGCCCGTTGTCGACAATGTTTTTCCCCGCTGCGGGAGTGTGAGCCAGAGACGGAGGACGAGGATGGTTGGAGCTTGTATTGGCTAATCTGGAACCTTGTGTTGCATGGCCGCCAGCTTCACGCGTCTGACGGGCTTGCGTCCCACAGCAGGGCGCCGTGACATGTTCAACAGTGAAAGGCCGGGAAATATTCGACAGGAGCGCAATGCAAGGGCACGCAGCCACGGCCGCCGTGGCACCAGATTGATGAAGCAAGCGCCTAGCGCGGTTGCAAGAAGCCACTCAAGTGTGCGGGTGTGTTGCTCATGGGCTAGCTGCCTGTCGACGCCCCGCGCATACTGAGATGAGCATCGCAAGGTCAAGCTGTTGATTCGTCGAGCCATGTTTCTTTTGTTGTTGCTGTTATTGTTTTGCATGTAGATAACGTGAGCTGTCTTCTAAGAATAGTGAGCAGTGCCGCTGTGCCACGAGGCCTTTGCTTCTGGCCGGCGGGAACAGATCCGAGTAGGAACCCATTCCCAATACTCCGTAGCCATCCGTCAGCTCTTCCAGATGGTGAGCTTCCCGGGGTGCTCCAACGCTGGAAAGGCCCGCTGGAACTTATGGGTAGCGGTCGAGTGCATATTCCGTGACCAGCATCTTGTTGAGTTTCTTCTCCGCCGGATAAATCTGGCGCTGGGGGCCTTCCTTGCAGGTGCTCTCGACTGCAAGGCCGCGATCTGGGCTTCCGCTGGTATCACGTTCGGACCTTACAAAGGGGCGGAACCCCCCAGGCATTGGCCCGTAGATGTAAGACCCAAGACCACAGCCTCGTTGCCTACCTCAGATGACACGACCAGTGTTGTGCTGTAGAGTTGGTCGGGTCTACGAGGCCGTGAGTTGAACCGTGCTGTTGGGGCATCTTGTTGGTCAGAAGTCTAATGCGACGCTGACAATGCGAGACTGGCAGCCTTTTGGGGGTCCTTTTGTTCGGTTGGTGCATTCGGAGTATTCGTCATCTCTCTTGCAATCTTGAAAACGAAGTGAGCAGTTTGAGTGTTGTTCTTGGCAATCTTCGAGGTCGAGCTGACCAAGAAGCTGTGCTGACGTAAGAAGACTGCCACACCTTGACGACATACATTTCCATTGTCTCAGGAACCCAGACTATTACCGCTCGTCGCAACCGGTTCTGAGTCGTCCGAGATGAGATTCCTGTAGCATTGAGGAATCACTGGTTAGGCTTCGCGAGGAACTACAGCGCGCTGGGAAATACTGTACACAGGCTCGTTGCACTCACATCTCTGGGCCCTGATGACCATGTTACTGACCCAATACCCGCCATGATCTTGTGTCACGCCCAAACTCCCACGCGCTGTCTTGTCCCTTCGGACCCTTCCGATTTGCCGGACGTAGAGCCTCGAGGACCAACCTTGGAAACGGTGCAGCGCTGCGTCTCATGCCTTGCGCGCAGGAGCACGTCCAGCTAGGTATCGTCGTGCACCGAATCCGTGCTCTTCAACTTGGACAGAAGCTTGACAATGGGCATTGTATTGAGGTTGGCCCCACGGTCCCCACCTAGGGATACAGTTCTTTGTTCTCTTTGCATTCCTTCCCGTCCGGTTTCTTTAAAGTAGAATAGCAGTCTCCTCATGGGACGGAACTGAGCTCCTTGCAGATAAATACAAAGCGGTACAAAAGCATTAATAGACAACCCGATGCTTGGTAGCCAGCACTGTTTATAAAGGTGATGGAAGCTCAGATGCTATAGCCATAATTACCTAGATACATTTCAATGGTTGAAATACATACACTATCATCAACAACCAAATTGTGCTTATAGGACCATATCCTGACAACATCGTCTATGACTAAATACTAGCTAATACTGCCGAATCAGACTCAACAATACCTGGATATCAAGATGAGTTCATTCGATGCCTTCAGGAGCTTTCCTCCGGAGATCCAGTCGAATGTCTTCGAGCAGGCCGCTGACACCGCGCTTACTAGCACCGAAGACGCACCTAGAATCGCAATCGTGTGGGTCAGGCCCCCTCCATCCAGAGCCTCCAACTGGTTCGTCCAAGGAATTCCTTCCACGTTGCGAAGAGCCGACCGGCGACACACCGTGGAGAATTCTGCTCATCTTTGGGAGACTCAGAATCAGCTCACTGTCCAGAGCAGGGCTCAGAGGTTACAACACCTCCTGCTCACCTCACGAGAAGCCCGGCGTGTTGCCCAACGCGCCCTGGAGCGCCCTGCACCTGTTTCTAACCCATCCTACATGACAGAGCTTCTTGGACTAGATCAATTTGATCTAATTCCTGCCCAAGACATCCTCTGTCTCCGTAGTCCCGGTCATTTCTTCAACTATGCAACTGCACTGGGCCTCGTCATTGGCAGAGAATATCCCAACGTTATGCTCGAATCCTGGGCATTCACAACCGGCTCCGATTATAGCGGAATTCACCCATACACGCCGCCTGTAGCCCATTCGCTGCAGTTACTCCAGAACACTGACCAACCGGCGTTCAACCAGCTCTACGCCACAGGGACGGGCGTGCTGCCCGAGCCCCGAGTTCCAAGGAACTTGTACTTCCTCGTAGCTGAGGATTTCCCGGCATGCCCAAGCCCGTTTGCGCCGCATGAGATGGGTTGCGTGCATTTTGACCAGTTGGAGATCATATCCGGTGATAGGGTAAGTGAGTGGGAGCTTGAGCCGGGGAGTGTTATGGATAGACAGGTTGAGAATGTTGCTGAGATCTGGACCGGGTGGCGGGAGCTGGGTGTGCAGCTGCCGAATGTGTTCTTCGCACGCTTTCATCCAGGTACGGTGATGGAGGAGCTTTGGGATGCTGACCCGTTTATAACAGCGCTACGTGGTGGCCTCGACTTCACGCAGAACCCTGACGACGTCCAAGCTGACCCGGAGGCGGAGAAGGAGCCGGAAGCCGGGAGTCAAAGCAGTGACGCAGGTAAGCAGCTGGAAGTAGACAATTTGAACGACATGTGGGATTCGGGGATTGTTGTAGGGTCAGCGTGGCCGGGTATGGATGGCATTGGTCCCGCACAATGGTTCAATACAGTCCTTGTTCCTGCGGTCCTCGGGCAATTCTCAGAGAAATGGAAGGCTAGGAATAGGAATGAGACATGGGCTGGCCGGATCTTTGTTGAGGATCCCAATACGCCTGGACCCAGTGACAGGGAACGACAGGCCATTCGGGAGTGGCTCAGGGTGGTGATTCAGCCTGCCTTTGAAACTGCTGTGCGCACAGAGTTGCAGCAGACAGTACCTACAGTACTTAATAGGTAATTAGCTAGGCACTCAAGGAGTAGATGTGAAGCGCCTCTCGAAAATTCGGCGAAAAGGCCTACAGCGCCTGGCTAGGCGATGTATGATGGTTCCTTCCGAACAGTGGAATCTGACAATTTCTAGCGCTATTGGCATATTCCCAAGGTCTCAATGAGCCCTGAAAACATTTTCGAAGCCTGCCGAAACGCAGTGGAAGTTGAAGCGATTCGATGACCGTGCCAACAAAGGAAGGTTATGGTCCAATGGATCCAGCAGGGGCCAGTGGATTTAACCTCATCGGCCTTTCAGCTCAAGTGCTCAGTGCTCACCCAGGACGGAGAAGAGTCGCATTCTTGAACAGTCCTCGGGAGTGTGCATTCGTTACTCAAAGGCAATCATTGTTAGCAAGTTTGCGAATAACATTCTCGCCGAGATCCCGAGGTCCAATTGCGAGCGCGCACCATCTTTCATCCATTCTAAACTGGAACGTCCTTGCACATCCACAAACCTGACTGCACCCGAGCTCCCACTGCTCGTTCTCGTATTCGTAACAACCCCTTTTCCGTCCTGTTCGAAGTGCCACACTCTCTCTATCCCTCATATCGTCGGCAAGTCCCCGGCCATTGACTAATTCGCCTTGATAGCAGCCGGCACAATGTTCACCTCCACCTTCTTGGCTACATAAGTACCCAGCCTGATTCCCCGGTCCTCCTTCGACTTCGGCGCGGGAGCTTCGGCAGACAACGCATGGGGCGCTTTGATGTGAGCGGTGTAAGGCGTGCTCCTCGTCTCGGGCGGCGGCCTGTTGGATGGGTTTCTGACGGGCGGGCTGTACGGGGCAGGGTCCAGAACTACGAAACGCGCCTCGATGCTCTGGCGCATCGGGCAGCCCGGCCGGGCCGCCTCATTCCTGAACGCGCCATGGGGCACGTGGTTGAAATCGTTCTTGAATTGGCCCTTTGGCGGGTGAGAGTCGAACTGCGTGAACAGGATGAACTCATCTGGAGTCTGGTTGCTCAGCCAGTACCATGTTTGGTCCGGGCTGTATCGCAGGTAGGAAAGTTCACTGTGTCCACATTCTTTGTCAGCATAGTCCACGAAGTATGGCAAACAAAGGTGTGATTCACAGCACGGAACACTTACGCCAGGATCTCAGGATTAGCATTGTCCAGCATGATAACTTCACGATCAGTGTCGAGGGTGTTAGGGTCACAGACAGCCAGGGGGAAATCCTCGGCGTGGTTAACCCGTGGGCGCCAGATGTTGAAGACCCTGGCCCTGAGCTTGCCGCTACGAACAAGGTCTCGTTCGTCCTCGGTCAAGGGCCTCGAGACAGAGCCCCAGACGTTGTCTTTGTTGGTGTCAATGTGTGCCTCGATGCTGACTGGCGTGACCTTGTCGTCTGGGTTTGTGCTTCGGGTCTAAATATTGAGAAAGGTAAGTATTCTGTGAACCAGATTCCACCTCCCTCAGCAAATCGCAGGGTCTATCCTACTCTGGCGTTGAACCCTATGACCGTCTCAGCTCCTAGGAAATTCTTCAGCCAGTCTGCCATCTCGTCCACGTATGGCGCCGCGTCGTTGTCATTGTGGACGTCCGCGACAGTCTTGGACTTGTGGCTGACAAAGCAAAATCCATGGGTATCGACTTTGGGCTTGTCTTCCTCAGGCAGAGTTCTCACGTCCGTGATGTTCAACGGCTTCTCCTCAAACTTGGCATTGCTGATGGGCATGTCTGGCAGCGGCGGACCTCGCCAGATGTAGGGCTTCTCAGTTTTGTGGGCGTCATCCACAACTATGTGAGTGCTGATGGCCGACATGTCTGCTATTTGAGATTCGAGCGAGACGAGACTTGGTATGCTGCAGGCGTTGCGATATAAATTACTGGGTGAGTGTTGAGGTATAGGTGAGCATGGGATAGTTTGGGCTTTAATATGCGAAACAGGTGGGACACATCGAGTCTTCTTATACTACCTAGTATCCGTAGGCTTGCGTCAACCCACTCATATCTTACGTCGCAGTGTTCAAAGCCAAGCTTTCCCCGTGTGCAGGTGGGACGGTCGCGATTCACCAACTGTCCTCTCGCCATCGTAAACTTTCGAAGACGAATACGAAATAGCGATGTGACTTCAGGGCAGTACGTAGACACATGGACCAACCTCTATACAGTAGTGCACTTCTCGTGTCAAAGCTACATAAGCCTTTTCCAGTGCGGTTCAGAGCATGAAGTGATTTCGGACAGAACCACAGAGACTGCAGTCTGCTTCTGCAAGAACGAATGAAGAATCTTGGCATGTTCTCCTGCTCCTTTGGTTTTCGGCCCCCATGAACTTTGCCGTCGTATTCGCCTTCCGCACCCCCCTCCCCCCCGGCTCTTGATAGCTCGAAAAGAGACGGGGGGTAATAGTTGGTTGTTTTGCCTAAATTAATTCCAGGACCGAAACGTCACAAAAAACAACACTAAATACACTCCCGGGTATGGCGAATGCGCCTGCCGCCCGCACACTCTCTACTGCTTGCTGCCTACTAAGTAATTATGTACCCGGATTGTTGCTCTTCGGGGCCTTACAGTATGCCGTCTCGAAACAGCACCGACTACGACTACGACAACGACAAGCTCACAGACTATGAATCTGATTCAGTGATATCATAGCTATATATAGATTAACCTCATTTTATATTTATTACAGCCTGTTCTTCGCGTCCTCAACACACTCCACTCATTCAATTAGCACAGTAATCTTCCCTCTTCTGTACAACTGTCTTCGTACTACTCCGTATGCTTACCTCGCATCAACGATCAACGTGGTATTCACGAGCGCGAGGAGTCTTTCTAGCCTACAGCTTCTAGCGCGTTTATTACACCTAGAACAGACTTCGTGTAACGTGATTGTGCATAGTCATATTGAGTAAAGGTCCCAGTGTGTTGACATCGGGGACGCCTACGAAGTAGTAGTAAGAATCTAAGATCTTAAATCGTCATTTACCTAGATACCTACAGCATAACATCGGAACATATATTCCACATGGGTATGTCGAACGTGGCTGCTCCAAGTCGTGAGTCATCACTCATGACCCTCGAGCAATGTGATGCATCTTCATTCACTCTTTCCGCCGTCCTCAGACAGTACATGAAAGCTGGAGCTCGGTCGGTGCCTGGCCCTGTAGATGCCTCGTAGATGCCAGCCTTTTGGTGCGTCAGCGAGTTTTGTTTGATACGGCTCCTCATTGACCACGTTAATTCCTGGTGTTGCGAGGATGCTCTGCAGCTTGGTCTTGTGGCCAGTACCAGTCTCTGTCGCCAGAGGCGTACAGGATCACAAAGCTTTTGCCACAGCCGATTCTCATGTGTCGTTTCTTTGAAAGCCTGTGTCATCCTGGGTGAGCGGGCGTTGCTTCACTAGATTTACAGTACATATTGCATACTTAGCTTGACTTATGCTGCCTACTGATACGTAACAGCCTGAAAGGTGGCAGACTCGCTGGACTGCCCAGGTCAGCCCTTAGATGACAGTCGGGTCCGAGCTTCAGAGAGCCAGCTTGAGCGTATTTAGGTAAGTCGCGGTTCTGATGCAACACCTGATATGTTAGTGAACACACAACAGTAATGGCTAAACTGTCGTCGTTCAACGTGCCTGGTGTCTGCTTCGAGCCATACAGATACATATCGGTGTCTTCGAATGACCTTGATGAATCACTGCCTTCATCTTCCAAGCTTACCTCACCTGCATGTAGTCTCTCATCACCTGCGCTACCTTCCGCGGAGAACAGTGCTTCGTGCCCATCATCAGAACGGCAAGTGACCAGCCAGTTATTGAGCCGTGCGTCCGTCGCAGCATCGCTTCAGGTGCTCACCGGACATACTGCCTTGGGTGCAGGGCCATGTTATCGCTATTGTATATCTGACAAGCCATGTCTGTGAGCTGGCAAGCACATCGCTCATAGACACATCTGAGGTGTGACGGCTCCTATCGAGATACTTATGCTCACCTGGGCAGGTGATTGTGCACAACAAGACAACTCGATGACCTCAGCACCTGGGCAGGGACGACTTCATCATTCAGTTGCACCAGATATGCTTAGAATACATGGGAAATATGCAAATTGCCATCAATGTAATTTTCCAGTTTCCTGATCCTTCTCAGTTGTCACTGTATATGCATGCCAAGTAGGTTGGTGTTGGCACCTATTCAGCATCCGGAGCATGGGACACCTAGGTACAGCGAATGGACAAATCTCTGTGGACAGGCCCACATTTCAGGTATTCCCACAACCTCAACCACAACTTCAAAATCCCACAACACACTCAATTTATATAAGATTCAAGAACGGACAATTGGAATTTATTCATTACTTAATAATACATATACCAACCACCTACTTTCCTACATACACATAATCTTTTAAAGATACTTTACATCAACCGCGCCACAAAGCCTTCCTCAACATTATCCCACGCATCTTAAATCAAACTCCTCGCATAGGCCTAATAAACTTTATTATCTTTAAAAGCAACGAAATCAGGCTCTAATCGATAAATCTGCCGCTTTAATTCTTTCCAAACGTATTCAATAAGGTTAAAATCCGGACTATACAAAAGCCATTTGATAATCCAGGTTCCGTAACTCTCGAAAAAGGTTTTAATAACATAGAAAACATAAATCCTCGCGTTATCTTGCATAAAAAGATCCCCAAAGCTATAGAACAGAAACAAACCTTCCTCGAAAACCTTTTAATAACTTTTTAATAATACTCCTTAGTATTCTAAATCGGGATCGCCCTTATAGAAAATCAATTTACCTTTCCCTCTTTCTATACCTTTTAACCAGATGATTCCCCCAACCATTTAATTTATCCAGGGCCCAAAATATATAATAAATTTAATTACCCATTTCTTATAACGTTAAATTAATAATCTAATTATAAATTAGCCCGGATTAAACGGGTTATTTTGGATCGTATATTCGTCTGAAAATATAGCCTTCATTAATTAGGCTATTCTAACCGAAATTGCCAATCAATATAAATAAAATTCACGGCATTCGAAAGCGTCTTTCTCTTCTAATAATATCCGTTTTATCTTCCTCTATTTATTACAGCCGAATCGGTATAGAATCCGCTTGATAATCTTACCAAAAATCGATAAATCGGTTATTTTTACGAGGGCTATATAAAAATATTCGGAATATTTAACGGATAAAAAATATAGCCGGCGCTCTACTCTAAATATTATTTTATAATACCCTGATTTTCTTTAAATAATTTTTATATAGCCGCGTTATTAAAAGGCGTTGATAATGCCATAGATAGTAAAGCGCCCGGCGGCTTTAAAATCGAAAATCAACTATTTAATCGATATACCCGTCAAATAAGCGGCTATAATAGCTGTATATGCTTTTGATATACATTCCCCGTTAGCTTAACGGTTTCCGGATAATTGAATACCAAAAGTACAGAGGGTTGCCATATTGAATTATTGAAGGAGGAAAAAAAACGATAGTGGGTATCTATCGCGTAAAAACGCGTTATGCGGGAAGGGTGGATCTGGTCCACAGAGATTTGGCCACTGACTGTACCTAATAGGTAGATAGTCTACGCGCATTCCACTGGCAGCCCAATGAGGCAGCTGTGTTTTGGCAATGCTAGCTGAATGCAGTCACCAGCAGCGATGCAGCTTTCAGCAGTGGCGAAGAAGGCCAACAACAACTCCAGCCTGGGAAGCTTGGGGTCATCTGTATTCATGTTCAATGTCACAACCCCAAGCTTGAAGCTGCACGGTGCAGTACCTAGGTACAATCCCGACCATCAACGCATTGGATCAGCAATGCGCATGTTGAGCAACGCTGCAACAATAGCCCCTCTAGACACAGAATGGTCTCTCGGCGCATGCGCTGATTATATTGAGCTTGTTCTCGGCTTTTGGACATGTTCTTGGTGTGAACATTATTATTAATGATATTGCCTTCCTTGTTTTGAATTTCTTGGTGTAAGCATCTAAACCTTGATCCTTCCGGTTTGGTACTCAGCATTCAGCTGGGCAAACCCTCGGCACATTATTGTGACTTCTTCAAACTGACAATAGCGATTAATCACCAGTTGGGCAGATATGACGAAGTCTGCAATTCAACAAAGCGTAAACATGCTATCCAACTTCAGATCAGTTCATCCTTCACACATACCACATTCACATATGCCATTGGATATTTGTAGTACAATACCCATATATAATGTGTGAGCTGGGCTTAAATGCGATGTTTGGCTCATTGAATCGGGCAAGTTTACTATATCAGAGCTCTATGTGTGTTTTATCTGTCGCCACAAGCGGTCTCGATTGACCCGGACAATGTTTGTTGAAGCAGAGATTTGAAGTCAATCTGTGCAAACGTCAGGCGATGTCGCTTTTGCTATAAGGAGTCCTGAAAGTCCGATTGAGAAGGACAGCAGTGGTGTTTAGATATTCTGGGCGGCAAGTCCAATGTGAGGCTTTACATGCATGAAACACAGGCAGTTCAGAATCCCATACTCCGTAGAGGAGATATTGATCATGGAATGGTGATCTTGGCTGGTCAAGTAATTCTTGCGTGTTAAATAATGCATGACGGTGACCTTGTGCGATGGAAGGGAATGTCGTTGCAGGCATTCATCAGGGACGTGGGGTATGAGGTGATCTTCACGAGGTCTCATTTGAGACACCCCCACGAACTACGAGGCTCGAGCGGGTCCAAAATCCGGGGCAACGAGTGCCACGGACAGGGGTACTTGAGCCGCATTTTCAACGTCCTTTCAGCCTCTAGACGCATCTTAAGTTCATTGAGAACTAGGTACTCGTGGGCAGGAGCATGCTTCATTCCAAGGTTGCTTTCCCAGAGATGCCGTTGAGGCAGGGCGGACCCGATGTTCGCTGATACAGGGTGAGCATCAGACAGGCTGCCAACTGCTTACCTACACATGAGAACGGGCAAAGATTTCCGCTAACCTAAGTACCCAAGTACTGGATAACACTGACTGCTAGCGGGAAGACGGACGGACTCAACAAGATACCGACATGCCTCCGACCGAGGCGATGGTCATCCTGTGACTCCTGTCACCCAGACGACTTGAAGAAGGGATCTCCGGCTCCACCTGCGAACTCCCGTCGACAGTCTTTCGATCCACATGTTCACGCCACCTCAAGTGCTGTGGGGACTCGGGTGTTCTGTGTCATCTTTGTGTTCATCGGTCGTCTGAGTGGCGGCTTAGATCGAGATAGGTCTAGGGGGGCTGCATAACATTGTGATGCATGGGTGACACAAGCCACCAGCATCCACCTGCGGTGGTCGATCGAACGGGCACAGGGTAGCGCTTGATGATTAGTTTGGTATGACATGCCGAAGGAGAGATCACCTCACGTCCACTAAGTAGGGGAGGCATGCCGCTATCTTGAGCTGTCGACGAGTGGTATGCCCATCTGTCACAGCCAAGACACCTCCCGATGCCATCAGACAGACCGCATAGCTGGGCGATGCGGTCGTACAAGCTGTTATGTGACATCTTGCATCGTCGATGGAAATGAAGCATCTCCTGATGAGTCGATCCTGCCGTGTCTCCGTGTGTCGTCGGGTCGTCAGGTCGTGTGTCCAGGTCATTCTTGAAATTTGATGGTCCACCGACGGCCTGGAAAGTTCTGGCAGGCGCAAGGATCCAAGGCCCTGGGAATTTCTTGCAAAACTTTGTTGCTGCAGTGGGGATGATGTTAGCGTGTCCTGGCGTTTCCCGACTTCGGCCGGGCTTCTTCTGTGTCGGGATTACGGGACACATTTCCCACCTGGGAAACGCACTGTTATTACTCTGTTGCGCGTTCCTACGCTGCCAGGTTACGGTGCTCGGGTTATTGCCGCCCTAGCGCGGTGCATGAAGGAGGCTCCGGGACGCTTGAGGTCGAGGCGAAGATAAGCTGCACCTTTCCTCGGGTGACAGCATAGGCGAGACACGCCCTGCTTCCTGCCTGTGAGAGCCTGTGAATGCACATGAAAGTGCTCATCGATATGCTCACCATCGCTCCAAGACCATAGGCACATGCCAGATGCTTCCATGCACTGGATGTGAGTCGAAATTGAAGGAGAGCAAGTTTCATACATTATCGCTGTGTGGTCAATGGCTTGCCACTGCGAGTTTCATAGGGCCAACAGCAAGCGGATCCAAGATTTTTGGCACGTGGGTCACCGCCTCGAAGCGGGAAATGCGACCGACAGCCGAGGACGACGGGAGTTGATGCCGGCTGATGGTCTCCGAGGACCAGCAGCTGATGGGCACGCGAGTCATTGCAGAGGTATGTTGCCACGTACTAAAGAGTGGTCATCAGCGGCTCATGATCGCAAAAAGACGTCGTCTTGCTGGAAGAATTGCTATGATGATACTGCAGACATGTTGTTTCTTGTTGGAGGTGCGGTTATCTAAGGTTTGCAGGCATGATGTTGGATGCACTGGGGCCCACCCCTGGCAGCTCCCGTACAGGGGTGGGTGTACCCGTCCGGCTGTATGCAGCATCCCTGTCGCGGCGCTGATCCCGGCACATTGGCTGCTCTAGACCGCACATCACAGCCTTTCATGCGCAAACCTTCCTGCCATCACAATCTCGAAACATTGTGACCTCGGGAGCGTTGAGAGACGCTCTTGTCCACCGTGTTGACTTGTCCAGATGGATTGACATCGAATATTTTGTCAAGGTCACGGTGGTGCGCTCCACATCCAGGAGCATATCACATGTGTCTTTAATGTGTGCTTGCCTTCTACCAATTGGTGGAAGCCAAGGCCTTCCCAGTCTGGTGCACCGCAACACCCGTGGACAGTAACCTACGGATAGCTGTGGGTCAATATCAGATCACCTTTTATTCAACAAATTCTTCGGCGCTTACGTACAGGTGAGTGTGCTTTCGTCCCGGGGGCCTTCTTTGCTGCCATACCGGGGGCGACATGACGGTATCGGATCGTCCAGCCCAGATGCAGTCCATCGCTCCTCCCCCCCGGCTAGACAAGTAGGCCCGGGGTTGTGTGCTCCGTCAATATCGCCTTACGTCGATCTAGGTATTTATCTCTCTTTCCCTCACCCTACTACCATTGTTGCTCTCTTCCACCTCATCGTTCCCACACCTGTGCTGTCGTACTCCTGTCACCAGCTGCTTCTTCTTCCCTCTCAGAAATTCACGTCACGGGCACACGCTCTCCGACACGAAGTCTCTCTTCGGTGAACTTCTCTGCGTTCTCTCAAGTACATATCAACCACACACCGCCCTTGTGCCCAGCGGAGCGAAGTCAACCCGCACGCCTGGTAGAGGCCAGAAAAACACGTGGCGCATCACTTCGCACCTGAACTTCGGTCCATCTGCTGTAGTGTTGTGTCCGAAGTCGTAAGACTGAGCATTTATTATCTGGAGCCATGAGCCTAACCAAGCAGAGATCAACCCGAAACCCGGACGACTTTCCGACACTGCAACTATTTCTACTCGGTACATATTGCCATTCTCATATCACACTACGTGCTCCCTTACAGCGACTAACACCAGTACTCTAGCCATTGTCCGACTTGCCGAACCTATCGCGCTCACCTCAATCTTTCCCTATGCCTGGCAACTTGTGAAACGCTTCGAGGTTGGCAATGAAGAAGATGCTGCCTTTTACTCTGGCTTGCTCATCTCGTCCTTCGCGCTCGCGGAGGCCGTGATGGGCATGTACTGGGGCGGGCTGAGTGACCGGATTGGACGCAAGCCTGTTCTCCTGTTGGGTTGCGTGGGTACTATGCTCAGCATGGTGGTACTGGGATTCTCGTCCAACATTTGGGTCGCTTTGGCCGGACGACTCTTTGGCGGCGCGCTGAACGGGAATATCGGTGTCATACAGACCATGGTGGGCGAGCTGGTCAGCAAACCTGAACATGTAAGTGTCATTGCTACATGGCTTTGTACACTTTTATCCCGTCTCAACTCAATTCATGGCTAACATCAATATCTGTCTAGGAACGTAAGCAACGCAATCATTCACTCACCACACTACGATCTCATGAGGACCAAACACTGACTTCCACCAGCTCGAGCATATTCGATCATGCCTTTTGTGTGGAGTGTCGGCACAATCATCGGACCATGCATCGGAGGCACATTTGCGGACCCTCATGAGACCTGGCCGGAAGTCTTCCCCGAAGGAAGCGTCTTCGTAATCTTCCCCTATCTCCTCCCAAACCTCATATGCGCCGCTCTCCTCTTCGTCAGCATCGTCCTGGGATATTTCCTACTCCAGGAAACGCACACCGCCTTGGACAGCCGCGTGCACCCGGTTGATGAGTTCATGTCGGAGGAAACACCGCTTAGAGAGACCTCCGACGCGATCAAACGGCCTGCCGTGGACATGCGAACGGCGACATATGGAACTTTCCGAAGCGTCAGCCCGCAGGCAATGGAGCCCTTTCAGGAGTCGGAGAAGGCTGTGCAGTACAGCATTTTTTCGAACAAACGGATCATGGCCGTCGTCGTGTCGCTTGGAATATATACATTCCATGCCATGTGTTACGACCACCTGCTCCCCATCTTCTTCGAGGACGACCGGGCGAATTTGTCGACGTCGCCGCACGTCCCCGATTTCTTGTATTACCCAGGCGGCCTGGGAATGTCAATGAACGCCGTAGGATTGGTGATGGCCATTAATGGCGCGATCGCCCTCTTCATCCAGGCCGTCATCTTCCCATACGCGGCTGCCAAGGTCGGCGTCTTCCGCCTGTTCCTCATCGTCACCGTTTTCCACCCTATCGCCTGTCTGCTCATGCCCTTGCTCGTCTGGGTGCCCGAGTCGCTTCTTTACCCGGCAATCTACTTCAGCTTATCCGTCCGCGACCTGTTCAACATCATCGTATACCCGCTTCTCCTCATCCTCATCAAGGAAGCCACGCCCACCCCTGCGATTCTCGGCAAGGTCAATGGATTTGCGGCCAGTGCTGGTGCTGCATGCAGGATGGTTGCGCCCCCCGTTGCAGGGTTTTTGTATACGGTCGGCTCTAGGATGGACTGTACAGCCCTTGCGTGGTGGGGCAGTGCTCTTGCCGCCATCGTTGGCTCGGTTCAATGTTTCTCCGTGGAGAGGGTCAAGGCTGTGGTCCATCACGAAGACGAGGTGGAGAGCCTTGTGTCGAGGCCTAAGTCGCCTTTGACGGTCAGAGTGAGGGAGTTGTCGGGAAGTGACGAGTATTAGGAGTCTTGGATATCCTAGGCTACGGATACCGGGCTCGATACTCGGCAAGACGTGGATGTAATGGAGGGAAGAAGGTCGTCAAGCGACAAGGCCGAGCCTGATGCTTTTGACGTTAGCATTGCTCCAGGACCACCACAGGCATGGGTATGACGTTATACGAGAGTAATCTTTCTGAGAACGGTATTTGGCACGAAAAAAAAAAGGGGGGGGGGGCGGGGCTTAGGATGCGTTCTTCTTTGGGCTTCTGGCGGATGGATCTGATTACAGCGTTGTATTGCATGGTGTTCGGGTCGCTGGGTCACTTAGAGAGAGGACTACCTGAATACCCACTACAAATAAATACGAATTAATGAACATCACTCGAGGGTACGATATCACTTTCTCCTGTGAGAGGGGTTTGCCACAATAGATGTATTATCTCATATGGCAGATGAGCTTGTCGGAGAGGAAACGGTAAGCTTGACAAGAACACTAACCAAGGAACCTCCTGTCGAATGGTTGCTGGTCAGGATCTGAGATGAGGCGAAATGCACCATTTCTAAGGTGCATGGCCCTACTCTGTGGATAGCCACACCATGAAACCCTGATATGAACCTATAGTCGCGTGAATCTCAACAAGTTTCCGAGAATCGTAGAGAACATGTACAAGTTTAAGACTTCTTCCTACCACTTACCCAAGTACTATTTCTCATAGGTAGACCTGCTGCAGGGCAGTAAGGAATAAGAGACCCTAACCCGAACATGCAATGCACCTTATCCAGGGACCTCAGTGTCCTGCACCCCCCTTGTTGACCGAAATTAGTAAACCTGGAAGTATTCAAAATTCTGTGAAGACGTTGGGCTCCTTTTGCTTCGAATTTGATGATAATCATTCAAGTAAGGAAAGAGACGGTCAGGCATGAAATTCTGAAAACGCTGCCGACATCCGCTCAAGGGCTGCAACACCAAAAGTTTGCCCCGCCTCCAACTCAAGAATTTCAGCTCACTCTCTTCCTTCCGATTTGGCTCACTCATCAACAAGAACGACACCAACAACCTACAACTGTTCCACCACTACAAAACGCTCAAGGTTTTAAATTTGCTGGAACCGGTCAAATCTCGGTAAGACTCAAAAGAGCATCGCCAGTGGGAGGTCGACAGGGTGCCGCTGCCTCACACCCGCGCAAACAAAATGGTCCAGCTACAAGAGATCACAGATGAGATGGCAACAAACCTCAAAATCTCATCAAACAACCCCACAGCTCCCTCGACCTCAGCCCCAGCCCCAGCCCCAGCCCCAGCCCCAGCAACACAACCAGCTGCCTCCCAACATGCCGCCGCCGCCACTCCCATCGGACCCTCGCCACCTCCCACCACAGTAGCGCCAGGGGCAGCCCTCCCCCCGCAACTCGCCCTCACCGCCAACAAGACCGTCGACGAGATCCTCGCCGACCTCAACAAATCCCCGCTCTTCATGACCGAGCTCGACGACGACTCCAACCCGCACCTCGAGGCCCTCAACGCCCTCGCCTACGAGGGCACCCCGCTCGAGAACGCCACCGACTTCAAGGCCAGCGGCAACGAGGCCTTCCGCGAGCGCCGCTGGGCCGATGCGCGCGAGTTCTACGGGCGCGGCATCGCGGTGCTCCGCGATGAGGAGAAGAAGAAGAAGCAGCAGCAGCGCCCCGCCGCCGCCGCCGCCGCCGCCGACGACGACGACCACCACCACCCCCCGGACGAAGAGGACGACGCCGCGGCGCAGAAGGGCGTGCTGGAGACGCTTCTGGTGAACCGCGCCGCGTGCCAGCTCGAGCTGGGCAACCAGCGCCAGTGCTGGCTCGACTGCGCGGCGGCGCTGGCGCTCAACCCGCGCAACGTCAAGGCGTGGTACCGCAGCGCGCGGGCGCTGCTCGCGGTTGGGCGGCTGTCTGAGGCGCACGACGCGGTGGCGGGTGGGCTGGCGTCGGACCCGGCGAACAAGCCGCTGCAGGCGCTGCAGCGCGACGTGGAGGCCAGGGCGGCGGCCGCCGCGCGCAAGGCGGCCGAGGAGGAGGCGCGGAAGAGCGAGGCCGCGAAGAAGGGGTGGAAGTTGCGCATGGCGCTTGAGGCGCGGGGGGTGCGCGTGAGGAGGAGCGAGAGGCCGCCTGATATGGGCGATGCGAGGCTGGAGTTGGTGGAGGATGAGGGGGACGGGGTGTTGAATTTCCCGGCGGTGTTGTTGTATCCGGCGCACTATGAGAGTGATTTCATCAAGGCTTTTAGCGAGAAGGAGAGCCTGATGCAGCACTTTGGGTATGTGTTCCCCCTGCCGTGGGATAAGGCTGGGGAGTACAGCGCCAACGGGGTGGAGTGCTTTATGGAGACGGTCTCGGGGGGACTGGTCAAGGTCGGGAAGAAGGTGGCGTTGCTGAAGGTGGTGACGCTGGATAATGTGGAGGTTGTGGATGGGGTGGTGAGGATCTTTGTGGTGCCCAAGGCCAAGGCTGAGGGGTGGGTGGCCGAGTTCAAGGCTGCGAAGGCGAAGGAGAAGGCGAGGGAGGGCAAGTGAGGGCAAGTGAGGATGGGCGATGCTCAGTCTGCCATGTAGCTTAAGAGTAACTGAGGTACATCAAGTGTCTTGGATTCATTCAGAAGCAGATTTTGAGTTACCCAGCCCTGCGGCGAGTTATCTACCACCAAAAAGACACCTGAAATGGAGCAGTTCAAAGAACCCAAGCGCCAAGAACACATCCCGTGCCAACCAGTGTGTTTTGCCCTCTTCATCCAGACATGCAAACTCTATGGATCCCACCCCCTGAAGGTGTCGAATCCATTCATGTCTGGTCCTTTTTCTCTTCATGCACACATAAACATTGTACCCAACCCATGTAAACATTGGAACAACCCCAAGCCAGCCCAACCAGAAGCACTGCCACCGGAAAACTCCCAGAAAATGGAAAGCAAACGGCCTCGACACCACCATCTCACTGTCGCTTACATCGAGGTCGCCCTCTGTCGCTTACTTCTATGCCCATCCTGCCCGACTCCCAAGCCAGCAGACACAGGGCTCATCGACATGCTCTCCTGCCCACAGCCACGACGCACCACCTGGCCCGCGGCGGCGTAGAACCCGCCTGCCTCTCCCGCGCCACCATCCCGAACGTCCTTCACGCTCAGAGTCATCAGCAACAACGCCGCGTTTTTGTCCATGCCTGACGCCACCGGCTGCTGCTGCCGCTCCGCGGACAGCGACGTGTTGGTCGTGATCGTCGTTGCGGGGCTGCTCTTGTCGCTGTACGCCTCGTAGTCGCCACCGTCCGCTACCTCTAGGATCTCCGCCACGGGGCGCTTGCTGCTGCTGACCTGCCAGGTGGCAGTAGAAGGCACCGTCGCGGCGGGGATGGGAGGCAGACGCGGAGGGAAGAGCTGGACATGCGGCATGCGAGGATGCGGCTGGGGCTGCTGCTGCTGCTGCTGGTGGTGGTGGTGGTCCAGCAGCCGTGGGACGTTCCCGCCGCGGCCGAAGCGTGGGATCGAACTCAGGAGCGGGTCGCTGGCGCTGGGGAAGGAGGATAGGTCGTGAGACTCGCGGAACGTGCTGGGGCGGTACGCGCTCGCGGATGAAGAGAGGTGTTGCACGTGTTGCTGCTGCTGCTGTTGTTGTTGAGCATGGGGGTGCGGATGTGGGATTTGTTGTTGTTGATGGTGACTGCTCGCGACAAGAGACCAATCGCCGCCGTTGTTCCCGCTGGATCGCGGGGGCGAAACAGGCGAGTACATCATACCGCCGCGACCAGCCGCCAGTGCCTGGTGGTGCATCTCCTGGCCCCCACCTCCTCCGTGCTGCATGTCTGGCTCCGAGCCGGTCATATAGGGAGTACTCTCCGGGCCGCGCTTGAAGCGCATCCGGTTCTCGAAACTCAGACGCTCGCGCTCGTAGTCATGCGGCGACCCGCTGTATCGAGGTAGAGCCCGGCGATGGCTCAGGCGCGGGCTGGGGATGCTTGTGGGGCTGAGCAGGGCGGGCCCGTGGTTGTAGTGGTGCATCTGGGAGGAGTGGATTTGCTGCTGCTGCTGGTGGTGGTGGTGGTGGTGTTGTTGTTGTTGGTGCTGCTGGAGCGGCGGCAGGTGACTGTTGGCGGCTGCGCTGGCGGCGTTGGCGTACATGCGGCGGAACATGTCGGCCTCGCGGACGGACTCTGCGACGATCATCGGATCGATTTGCATGCGGCCGTGCTCGGGCGCGTCGGGACTGGTGCATTGGGATGGGAAGTCGGGACCGAAGATGGGGATCAGGGCGCCTGCTATGGGCGCGCAGAAGGTCGCACAGACGGCTTTGGCGCAGGCGAAGGGCATCCAGTATCCTAGGATAGGAGGAAGGTGTTAATGCCTATTTTGGGGTCGATGTGGAACTGAGTGGAAAGACAGGGAAAGGAGTGTTGCTTACCTTGGGCCATGATGGACCCTCCAGTGATACTGTGGGTGATATCTCGGAGGCCAGGATTCAAGTTCAGCATTTTGGCTGGTTGGGTCTGTGATTTTTTGTTATTATTTCGAGACTCATGAGATCAGAGGATC
Organism: Ophiognomonia clavigignenti-juglandacearum; assembly: GCA_003671545.1. Taxonomy (NCBI): domain Eukaryota; kingdom Fungi; phylum Ascomycota; class Sordariomycetes; order Diaporthales; family Gnomoniaceae; genus Ophiognomonia; species Ophiognomonia clavigignenti-juglandacearum. The sequence goes on along the minus strand of PYFS01002689.1, from coordinate 110,655 downwards.
TTGTAGAACACCTTCAAAAGCAGTTCGGAAAATTCAAGACGGTCACATACCTTTGAATATTTGCAGCATTTGAAAAATGGAGTCATGCGCACCAGGCCTACATTGTAGTCCCACATGACGGTATAGTCGTTGTCATCACCCGGCACCTTGAAGATGTATTGGAACACTGCATGAAGATAATCAGCATCGAGTCCTGGAGGGACGGGATCTCTTCGGATGGTCAGCTGCAGCAAAGACGGACAGAGACTGACCTTCAAAACTCTCACGACCCGTCTTCTCGTAGAAGTCCTTCTTGCCGCTATTGTACGGTATGTGTCGACAGTACTCCTGAATCTTCCCCAGAGGATATATCTGGTAGCGTTTGATTTCGTGGAGCGAGTGCTCGTCCAAGTTCTCAAACGGTGGGAAGTTCACTGTGCCCTTGGCCTTGGACTTGACAAAGCCGCCAGAGTCTTTGACCATCTTGGAGTGTTTTGCGGACATGATTTGCCTGCTGTCGAAATACAAGCTGTGGCAGTCGGAAGAAAACGAAGGAGCTGGTGAAGACAAGGCGGATGGACTGGGTCGATATCGAGGAGTAGGTGGTGGCAGAGCCCCAGGGGGCGCCGGGTTAAGAAGAGAGGCCAGGGACAACATGGCGGTGAGGCCGAGTGGGGATGTCTTGAAGGGACAGAGACAAATATGCAGGAGTAGTAGCTGGTAGTGTGGGTGTTGATTCTGGATGGCCAGGACCTGAGTTTGAGAGGACGGCTAGTGGTGAGAAGAACTCAGACACGCTTGCAGCAGTCGGGCTGGGAGTCAAGGCAAGACCCAAGGTAAGGCAAGGCGAGGCAAGGAGAGAACAAGTCCCTTTTCAATGGGCAAACAGCACTGGAGTGACCAGGAGATCCTCCACTGGCCCACCCAGGCCACCCTTCCAGGACTAAGGGGTGGATGGAGGGGGATTGCAGCAGCTGGACAAGGAGGCAGGATGTTTCCTTTCTTCCTGACTTGAGACCGAACTATGCAACTATCTGCAAGTCCACTTGGCACTGCTCGTGGGGTTCCAAGTCGGCAACTGATCTCGGTGTGGGTGGTCTCTTTGTCCTGAGTGTCTTGGAATCGAACCTGTGAGCGAAGAAATAGGGCTTGGATGGGCCCACCGCTCTTTTTGGTGGTCGAGTTGGAAGCCACAAAGTGAGTACTGACCGGCGTGAGCGATGAACGAGGGGAAACCGGGGGGGCAGCTGTTCAAGGAACCGCGAATAGCGTTCGTGATGGTGGTGGATGTCGGCTGAATGTTGAGCGAGAGACCAGGTCGGAGATGACAATGCCCGCGTTACCTATTTTGAGGCATCTCTCGGCATCAGGAGATCAAGCCGAACCGGATAGCTCAAACGACTCCGTAACAGTTGCGAAAAGAATTTGCTTCCCGATGTGTCAATCTTATTCTCCAGCGTCAGTCAAGAGCTAATCTCTTCGCCCCCCAGTGTGTCCCGAACGGGGACAAGTCCTCTTCACAGAGAAAGGCCCAAGGACGGATGCTACTTGAAAGGGCTAACTTGGACGCCAGGATCTAGAAACGCCTGTCAGAAGGAGGAAACTGTGGAGAATGGCAGCACCGGAAATCGAAGTGAGGTAGGGGTTTCAGTAAATTTCACCAGGCCTGGGGCCGCTGGCCCGAAAGGGCGAACACAGGCGACCGCATGACGCAGCGGATGTGTGGCTAAAGGAGAAACAAATCAGTTTGATGGCAGCTTGACCAGCCAAACATGCCATTGGCTTGTTTGGAAATGTACAGGAGGAGCTTTGACACTCCCCAGCTTGACGGATGGCTGCAGCAGGTGCCGTGGTAGTCACCCTGGCTAGCCGGCTTCTGAAGAAGGGTGCAACAAAGAAAAGACTGACCACACACCTAGGTATCAGAGACAACACCTCTTCTTGACTCGACACACGTGGCCGCTCTGCCCGCAACATGACGGAAACGAGAGGACACACTGGGCCGGGCAGTTGTGGCCGTCCAATGTCTATCCCCTCTTCGACAAGCATCGCCGCCTCAAGCCCTTCTTCTCTGGCCTTCTACGCATGCTTCTCTGCAGATGCTGAAAAGACAGTCGCCCCCTGCCCTGGGCTCCATTCATTTTTCAGCCTCTCGGCTTGACCGCCATACGCGAGGACGAGGTGTCTCTCGGATCCTGGCGGCGTCTGTCGACACCCGTGTCTGGCCTTCAACGTCAGGTTTCCAAGGTGGATCCTGTTCCTCCTCGCCTGCTTGTCAAAGAGATTCTACCGCTCTTCCAGAAGGTTGAGAGAGAGGTTGGGAGGCCCTCAGCCACCAGATGGCTCTCTCAACAGGCGGAATTCGCAGCTACCACGCTGGTGTCCCGGCCTGTACTCTTCTTTTCCCCACGAGCTTGGCTTGTACAAGCACGTCCAAATTGTCCGAAAGGGAACACAAGCTTGTATCCTTGTGGGCCCAGCAGTCTGGCCAGTTAGTACTTGGCTACTCAGGTACACCTTCGTTGGCTCTCCTTGGACAACGTAGACAGCCCTTTTCCCTCCCAGATTGTACCGGTCGACGGCGGCCCATGTAGGTAGCCAGCCTTGCCAGCATGGCGATGCCTAGCCTGGCGGTGTCCAGGGATTGGGTCATCAGGTAAGAATATGACTGTCGGGTCAAAAGATGAAGATTGACATGTCGTCAAGTCTCCGGTCACTATCTTCACCGGAAGGACCCACACAAGGTGAGAGCCTCAATGCTGCTGGGTAAACCAGTGGGGTAATACTTGGAGAGCACTGCGTCTAGATGCCGATGGATGTGGCCAGTAGCAGGCCCTGATAACCGCGACCCTGCCGGCCTCTTCCCCAGATCAGGACGTCAAGGTACAGGCGATGGAGCAAAGAACGCCGGTACGCAGGCAGAATTGAGTCCCAACATTGGATGACAGCGCCCTCGAGTCAAGATGACCCCTAGGACAATCCGCGGCGGCGCAGCGTTCCAGCCGTCACAGCCGGTATGATTGCTGCAGCTTGCCGTGGGCTGGTATGGCGGGATTGCCTAAAGCGTAAATGCGAGCATGGACAGCGCTTGCTGCCAAACGGGAGCTGTAAAATGAGAGGCCCTGGCTGGAACCAAGAAAAGCCTTCTGAGGCAGGCACAGGGCCGTGCCGTAGATGATGTGACATGCTGTTTTCCCATGGGGAAATGTGGCTTGCAAACCATGGGACGACGATCGTTCAGCCAGATTCCGCGGGGATGCTCAAGTGGCGTTGGGTTTCATAGGGACCCGTGGACCGCACGTACGCCCGCAAATGCGGAAGACTGCGATTGCGAGACGCGAGCTGACTTGGGCACGTTGGATCAGACACAATCAATCTCTGCTGGAATTAGGGACATAGGTAGGCAGGGTGGTCGCCTCGACAAAGCCCAACCCGTGGCCAACACGATTCCACGCGCATGTACCCGCCGGTGTCGCCCTCCAGTCCTGATAGATCACATTTGCTGACGAGGAACAATTTCCGCCTTCAAACGGACGGTGTTGTCTCGACCCACCCGTCATATTCCCATTGCCAACCGCGCTGCTCGGCCGAAAGCACATGACCTGGTGATGGATTCGAGCTTTTGCCGGCAGACATAAGCTTAAATTTTCCTCCCTTCCTTCACGCGTAACCTGCAGACATGCAGGGCCGAGGGAAGTCCCAGAGAAGGCAAAGGCTAGACAGACACACCCGTCCAGTTTCAGATGACGGTAACGCCTCGTGGTGGTGGCACAACAGGAGCTTGACAGGCAGGGACATGGGAGGGATGGGAGGCGTCGTGGCACCGTGGTGGAGGTCCTCCACGGTTGTACGCTTCGATCGGGAAATTTCCTCCCTCTCGTGCTCGGGTAAGCGTCGCACGGCAGCTATGATATGCAGTAGCAGAAGGGTCGCCAGTGCCCACGCACTCGTGCGACCCATCTCTGGGCCTCCACTTGGGGGGGGAGTCGCGGCAAGGAGGAATGGCAGCGGGATGTAACCGGCAAGGGGGGAACGCAGCAAGCAACTTGACGCCGTTGGTGTTGCTGTTGGCATGGTACAGCCGGAGGGACACGCAGTCACTTGTTGCTCGTGGCCTTTTGGGGGGGGGGGGGTGCTCGTGTTGACTCGTCCGATGAATGTATCCCACTGCCAAATTGGTCCGTGATAATGTGCGCGCACTCGAGCTCATTTCCGCCGATTGTCCTCGCCAGGCAGCCAAGATAACAGCCAGCCACCATTGGAAGATCAATGCCCTTCGTAAAAGAATGCCAGTTAGTGAGAAGTGATCAAAAGCCCGCAGTCCGGAGCAGCAGATGAGGCATGCGATCTGCCGAATGTTACCCGCGGCGGTGGCCCGATCACTCTCGAGGACATGCCCAGTCTAGACAAGACGGCAGCAAAACGAGAGCACTTAATAACGGAAGGGCTGATGATTCACGATCTGGGCCCTGAAGCCTTGTCGGGAGGTTGGTGCACCCACCAGCGCAGGATCAGGCCAAGCTGAGAAGAAGGAAAAGAAAGGTTAATAAAATGTAGTGAATTCTTGGAAACAGACGCGCGGGAATACAACGGCCCCACTCTTTCCAAGCAGCCGAAAAAAGCTGAGGCTCCTTCCCGCGGGAGGACTCTTCCGCCTTCTCCTTTGCAACCTCGCTATTATTCGCCTCCGTGCAGTGCAGTACTAGAATTGTTACATCATCATCCCGTTCCCTTTGCCCTTTCCCCTTCTCTCCAAATCCCCTTGAACATTGCACATTGACATGTCAAAAAGAGTCCTTGCACAACGTCTGCTGCTGTGATGGCCTCTACCCGTTCCCCACCCCACAGCGCCAGCATCCCCCCGAACTCACAAGGCTATTGGTAGCCCAAAAATCCCCCCTCTTGACACCTCCACCAGGTCGCAAAGTGCACACAACACACACCATCACAAAAAGGAAGGGAGCTGTACGCCAGTGGTATTGTGTGCATCCCAATCCTTGGTGACGTCGCGCAACTGGGAAATCTGTCCGTGCCGCTGCACAGCATACGGTAGTCCTTGCTGTCCTTGAGCAAGGTGACGAGAGAAGAGGGGCCGCACGGCTTTGCGAGACGATGCAGCCAAACACGCGTTTTCCCACCTGTGCAACTGCAGCAGTTCTGGCCTGTGCCTTTGCCACACGCTCCAGCTGTTTCCACAAAAGGCTCGGTCGGTTCTATTTTGGCTTGTGAAGTACTTCACGGGAGCGCAACGTGCAGAGGGCGAGCTGTGGGACAAAAACGTGATATGGCACATGTCTTCTTACGCCATGCCATGCTTTCATGCCACGCTAGCAGCATGCCATGTTTTGTGCCTGCTCAACAGATATGCTGCCAGAGGACCTGTGGCTGTCAACGTATATGCTCCCGCGTCTTCCCACGCAGCTGGAAGCAGAGCGAAAGGAGGTCCCTGTAAACAGTCCACAAATTCAACCCTCTTACCTTGGACAACTATCTTGTTCCACCGGCAGTGTTGTGAATCCCTTCTGGATTTGATGGTGGCAGACACCAGTATGTGTGACGCCAGGTTACAGACTCCGACTGATGAACAATGTCCTTCCCAACTGTGCCCTCTCTAGCCGCACAATGATCTCCATTATGCTTGTTCTGCGTGTTGACTACCAAGGGAAAAGGTAGGGCCAGGCAAGCTTTCCACAGTACCGATTTCAATTTATGGAAACACAGATACGGTCCATCAAGATGGCCATCCAAGTTTTCTGATTTCTTAGGGCAAGGAGGCAGCTACATGTACAAGTACAGGGTAGTGTCGAGGAGTCTTCAGGCCCCTCAACGGCTTGATAGCAGCCTGACGTGCACGATAGTCGAACTTTATAAGCGCGGATGAAGGTGTCGACATAGATCTTTGACCGGCTATTCTCTGGCCGCGATACCTAATGACTGTGAGGCTGCCCAATGCCTACTCCAAACGACTGCGCCGTGACTGATGAAGATGTATGTAGGACTGGACACGCCGCATCGAGCTGCCAAGATCATCAGTGTTCATTCAGCACGTAACATGAATTATGGCAGGTATTTAGACTCGGTGAGTTCAAGAACACAACGACTTCCAACAAGATTTGTGTGATGGAGGACCCGGGGCCTTTCAAGGCTCCTACCTTCTCCTCGCCGTCCTAGCAACCCTCTTCGAGGTCCCTGGGCAGCTAGTAATCGACGTAGGCGGGAAGATATTAGACCTGGTAGTTCTAGTCAGATGTGCCTCTGTGGGAAAATATATTCTGCACCTGGACTGCGAGTGTTCCGGCCGAGGATTTATTGAGTACTGTTGTTGGCCAGACTGAAGTCTTTCGGGATATCTCCCCGCTGTCCGTTGAAATGATTCAAGGTACATGGGGGCAAATGAATTTCCAAGCTCCTCGGAGCTGCAGTGGCACGAGACCTTGATGCTCGAGAATGACTTAAATATGAGTGAGGATACTGTTACAGCCAATGGGCAGATCTAGGTGAGATGAATGCTCAAGTGCCGGCCGAGCTGCTCAAATGGCGGCCGAGCGGCAACACAAGTGAGAGAGAAATCAAGACTTTAGTGGCGGGAACCTCAGCTGACACCACGAGTGGGACTGACTGACCAAGAAATCGAGCTGACAGTGTTTGTATGACAGCAATCTTAGTCTGCTGTCCTGTTTCCCCGAGACAGCTTCCGAAGGACGAGACCAGCAGCCTTCTTACCAACTGCCATGGCCACACTACCTGTGTTACAGCCGACGTTGCTTGTTATGATGCACAATTTAGCGACCTGCGACCTTCTGACTCCTTGCACGTCAAGACTGAGCTTCAGATCCCTGCCGTCCTCAACACGGCGCTATCTTACAATTACCCATCGAGTGTCAGGTCGCTGGGATGTGCGGACCTACAATGCGCCCAGTCGGCACAATGATTTTTCCTCCACCTCAATATCGGGATGCAATAGACTCGTAGTACCATGTTTATCTGTCGCCTGGGTACGTGTGGGATATCCAGAAAGCTGGGACCGTGACCACAGGATCGCCAGAGTTATCCAGTCCCTCTCCATGTCCATGATCGATACATTCGGGAATCGGGCCGTAGTCAGCAAGTCTGCCAGCCAAGACACAGCCATTAACACCAGTATTATTCACACTGAACGTATACTGAAGTTTGAGAGTAAGACTGTCACAGAACCCCGGCAATGACTGCGGGATCATATCGACCGCGGCGACGTTATCAGGCAGTTGCCTGTAGAGACCCACTGTGACGACCAAGAACGTGAGAGTATGTGACAGCCTCTGACGTTACGAATTCTCTATTTTCATCTCATATGATCTTGACGAAATAGTGAAGTGGGCACGACTACGTAGAGCATCATTTACTGCCCTAAGCAGATGTCGATGAGTGCTGCGTGTTGTGCCGCGGTCTGTAAAGTAGCAATCACGTTGGTAAATACCTACATAGAACAGCTTTGCTTGTTCTCTTTATCCGACTTTCAGATGGTCTTTAGTAAAGTCTCATCCGGAGATGCCTCGCTTCCATTGACCTAACAGGAGAAGCTGGCTACCACAGAGGGTACTGTAGATGCTGCGTAGACGCCGAACGCGTTTTGATCTCTGTGACAACGCAACTGGAGAGACCCTCAGAGGAGGAGCCATCGATCCGGTGCTCCTCAGATAATTTGGAACAATGACCATGGTATTCCAGTATTGTTGTCTGAGCTGGAATTGTCAAGTGTTTGCGGCCCAGTCTCTGGCATTCGACGTACTCCAGGTTCCACTTCCACCCTGGTGCCTGACCGCGCACAAACCCGAAGATGGTCTTCCGTGGGTTCTTCTAATCACATATCACCTGATTATCCAATAAAATCGAGTGCCCGAATACCAAACATAGAGATAAAAGAGTGAGGCAGAGAAGGGAAGCAAGTCGTCACAACGTTGGGAAGGAGGAACGTCGGCGGCTTACTAAGTCCCGAGTGAGGATAGCGCCCCCCTGCAACCAGTATCTCGACCAACAGACCGCCTTCCTCAGAGTTTTGGCCCCCAAACAATCAGCGTCTGGGTACCGCGAGATGATCCCTGCTTACTACTCCTTCGACGCGTTCTAGTATCAACAAACAGTGGCGCCCGTCCCTGTCCGGCAACCACGCTAGCGAGTGCCAATAGTCCAAGATCAACAACTCCATTTCAATCCGGCGCTGTCGCAACCCACCAGACAATCCTTTCTTTCCAAAACAACTACCACACTACGCAATTCAAGCGTTTGACTCTTTCCCAGCTTGGCTGCTGAGCGAGCCTTGTTCCAACGCGATCCTGACTGCATCCACCGTCCAATTTCTTTCGTTCATGCATTCAATCCTCCACACGCTTCAACGTTCAATCGCTCGCGACACCACCCTTCGCGCCTGGGCTGCGAAGCCATCACACGCACTTCCAACATGGATTCAGATGTCGAATCCGCTGTTTCAAGCTTCCAGGACGAGTCCGATGACTTTTTGCCAGAGGTAAGCCCGAGTCCCGACGCGCGACAAAGATATCCGCGTCACGCGTTGCGCATCTCCCACCCTCCCCGGCTTCGACTCTGCCAAGTCCCCGCCCCTCTTTGTAGTTCAATGTCTCACCGCACTCAAAAGCTACTCTTCAATCGCGAGTGCTGACGCCGAGGAATCGCAGAAGCCCAAGTCCAAGGTAGCCGCAAAGAAAGCGACCGCTGCGAAGCCTGCCTCCAAGGCCGCTCCCAAGAAGATGGTTCAGACAACTCTCAAGGCGACATCTGCGCCAAAGAAGCGAGCAAAGCCAGTGTCCGACGAAGAGGATGATCATGATGATGACGGCTCCGACTTCGACGGCGACATGTCCAATACTCCTCCAAAACCCAAGAAGCAGAAGACCACAGCAAAGAAGGCCGCCGGCAAGCCTTTGGGCGAGATCGAGAATGATAGTTTCATGCAGCTCGACGGCCCCTCAGAACAGCCCAAGGCTTCCAAGAAGAAGACTGCCACCGAGACATACCAAAAGCTCAGCCAAATCGAACACATTATCAAGCGTCCCGATACCTACATTGGTTCCGTGGAGCGCACTGAGGTTCCAATGTGGACGTTCGACAAGGAGAAGTCTCTTATGCAATACAAGAAGCCTAGCATCGTGCCGGGTTTCTACAAAATCTTTGATGAGATCCTCGTCAACGCTGCCGACAATAAGCAGCGCGACAAGAGTATGAGTTACATCAAGGTCACCATCAATCGTGAAGAGGGAGAGATCTCCGTCGAGAACGATGGCAAAGGAATTCCGGTCGAAATGCATGACAAGGAGGGGATCTATATCCCCGAGCTCGTCTTCGGTCACCTGCTCGCTGGTTCCAATTTTGACGACAACGAGAAGAAGACTGTCGGTGGTCGAAACGGATACGGTGCCAAGCTCTGCAATGTGTTCAGTACCGAGTTCACTCTCGAATGTCAGGACTCGGCCAACGGGAAGAGGTACAAGACGACCTGGAGAGACAATATGAGCAAGATGGACAAGGCCAAGATCACAGCCAACAAAACAAAGGACTTCGTCAGAGTCACCTTCAAGCCCGACTGGTCCAAATTTGGGATGGAGAATGGCATCGACGATGACACTGAGGCCGTCATGTACCGTCGAGTCTACGACTTGGCCGGCACAGTTGAGGGTGTCAAGGTCTGGCTCAATGGAGAGCACCTCAAGGTCGGCTGGAAGAAGTACTGCGAGATGTACGCCAAGTCCATCGCCGAAGAGCGCCAGGATGTCGACGAGGATGGGAATGGGGTGAAACCTGCTACTGTGCTGTTCGAGGACGTCAAGGCCCACGGTGGAAGGTGGCAAATCGGTTTCACCGTTTCGGACGGATCTTTTCAGCAGGTCTCGTTCGTCAACTCGATTGCTACGACCGCCGGCGGCACTCACGTCAACTACATTGCCGATCAGATGTGCACGGCTCTTCTGAAGGACCTCAGCAAGAAGATGAAGGGCCACGCCCTCAAGACCAACCACATTCGCAACCACATTTTCATCTTCGTCAATTGTCTCATTGACAACCCGGCCTTCACATCTCAGACCAAGGAGCAGATGACCACCAAGCAGTCACAGTTCGGCTCCAAGTGTGTACTCACCGATGCCTTCATCAAGAAGATCCGGTCCACCGATGCCATCAACAATATTATGCACTTCGCGGAGAAGAAGGCAGACCAGATGCTGGCCAAATCAGATGGCAACAAGCGGTCTCGTATCAGCAACGAGAAGCTTGTCGATGCCAATTTGGCAGGGTCCAAGCGCGGCCACGAGTGTACTCTGATCTTGACTGAGGGTGACTCTGCCCGTGGTCTCGCCGTAGCAGGTCGTGCCATTCTTGACCCGGATCGTATCGGCGTCTTCCCGCTCCGGGGTAAGATGCTGAACGTTCGTGATGCTCCTCTTGACCAGATCATGAAGAACAAGGAAGTCGAGAACATCAAGCAGTTCCTCGGTTTGAAGCACAAGACAGTCTACACCGACACCAAGAATCTTCGTTACGGCCACCTCATGATCATGGCTGATCAGGATCATGACGGCAGTCATATCAAGGGTCTACTTATCAACTTCCTTCAAGTCCAGTATCCGTCCTTGCTCAAGATCCCTGATTTCTTCCGAGAGTTCACGACCCCTGTGGTCAAGGTCTGGCAAGGTCCCAACCCGAAGAAGCCTCTGAAGCTCAGATCCTTCTTCACCATGCCCGAGTACGAAACCTGGAAGGAGCAGCACGCCCACGAGATCAAGAAATGGCATTACAAGTATTTCAAGGGTCTGGGAACCAGCTCGAACGAAGATGCCCAAGTCTACTTTACCGACCTGGACAATCACTTGAAAGAGTTTAAAGTCATGAAGCCTGAAGAGGTTGAGCTGTTTGATCTGGCGTTCTCCAAGACGAAGGCTGATGCAAGAAAGGAGTGGCTTGGCAACTTTGTGCCAGGGACTTTCCTAGACCACTCAACCAAATCCATCACCTACACCGACTTCGTCAACAGGGAGTTGATCCTGTACAGCATGGCTGACAACATGCGTTCCATTCCCTCCGTTGTCGATGGCTTGAAGCCTGGACAGCGAAAGGTCGTCTTCGCCTGCTTCAAGCGGAACATCGTCAAGGACAAGAAGGTGGTCGAATTGGCTGGATACGTCTCTGAGCAGACTGCCTACCACCACGGTGAAACATCTCTGCAGCAGACCATTATTGGTTTGGCCCAGACCTTTGTGGGATCGAACAATGTGAACATTCTGGAGCCCAGCGGTAACTTCGGATCTCGTCTCGCAGGTGGTAGTGATGCTGCCAGCGCCCGTTACATTTTCACTCGACTCTCTCCCTTTGCTCGACGCGTCTTTTCGCCTCTTGACGAGCCAGTTCTCGATGCTCAGTATGAAGATGGCAAGCAGATCGAGCCCAGAGTCTACGCTCCCATCTTGCCCATGGTCCTCTGTAACGGCGCTGATGGTATTGGAACTGGTTGGAGCACTTCCATCCCCAACTATCACCCCAAGGACATCATCGCGAACCTCAAGCGGCGGATGGGTCGTCTTGGCGACTCTACCGAGGAGCTGCCCTTCCAGACCATGACACCGTGGTTCAGAGGCTGGAAGGGCCAGGCCGAGTTGGAGGCTCCGGGCAGGTACAGATTCAATGGAATCGCCACCACAAGGGAGAACGAGGTTCTGGTTACCGAGTTGCCCATTCGCATGTGGACGGATGACTTCAAGGCCAAGTTGGAAACCATCATTCGTGGTGAGAAGGCGCCTTCCTTCATCAAGGACTACAAGGAGTTCAACGACCACCGCAATGTCCACTTTGAGATCCAAATGGACAACAAGATTGTCAAGAAGGCGCTTGATGATGGCGAGTTGCTCCAAAAGTTCAAGCTCACCAAATCTATCGCCACAACCAACCTTGTGGCTTTCGATCCGCGTGGTCAGATCCGCAAGTATGAGAATGTCGAACAAATCCTGGAGGAGTTTTATCTGTACCGCTACGCCCTGTACACGGACCGACGGGTATGTACTTCCCTCTCCTTGCATAATATTTTAAAGGGTATATGCTAACTTGGCTTGTGTAGACATATTGGCTCAGGGTTCTTGACGACGACTACGAAAAGCTGAAGAATATGGCTCGGTTTATCGAAGCCATCATTGACGGCAAGCTGGTTGTCTCGAAGAAGAAGAAGCTTGTTCTCGTCGAAGAGCTTCGCAACAAAAAGTACAGGCCCTTCCCCAAGGGCGAGACTGGCAACAAAAAGGTCAAAAACACCGACGAGGAGATGGACCAGGAGGACAATTCGGAAAACGACGAAGATGTTGACGCTGGCGTGCCTGGCGCCAGTGACTACGACTATTTGCTCTCCGTAAGTTCCCATGCCTTTGCTCTAGGCCATTCCCATACTGACCTCTACAGATGCAAATTTACTCTCTCACTCTCGAACGTCTCGAGCGGCTGAGAAAGCAGATTGCTGCCAAGAAGGCTGAGAAGGATGAACTGGAGGCTCTTAATGAGAAGGACCTTTGGATTCGTGACCTTGAGGCTTTCGAGGAGGAATGGGAGACCCAGATGCGTCTGGACGACGAGGTCCGCACCAACATTCGGAAGATGGGCCGTCGGGTGTCCAAGAAGATCGGAGCTGGTAAAGGTGGCAAACGCAACAAGGACGACGATGACTTTGTGGTCGGCAATTCCAGGGCCAAGACTGTGAAGAAGGTCATCAAGAAGGTTGAGCAGAAGGAGCCAACCGCGGCGGCGCGGCTTGCCATGGGTTTTGGCAAAGCGACGAGCAAGCCAATGACCACCGATGGTGCAGCAGACTCTGATGACGATGATTTCACTGCGTCATTTGGCAGGGAGTCGAAGAAACCCGCAGCTGCACCTGTCAAGAAGCCCGACCTTATGTATCTCGACGATGACGACAGCTTCGCTGCGCTGGAAGAGCCCAAGAAGGCATTGCCTGCAAGGCGCGCTGCGAAGAAGGCGGCTCCGATCCTCGATCTTTCTGACTCGGAGATTGACGAAGACGATGACGACGTTTTCGTGGAAGCCGAAGAGAAGCAGGCAGGGCCTGCAAAACGTGCCGCGAAGAAGCCAAGCGCCGATCTGTCAGATGATGAGGACGAGTTTGCTGAGCCAGAGGAGCCTGAAGAGCCCAAGTCCAAGGCCGCACCTGCAAAGAGAGTGACCAAGAAGCCCATCATCGACTTGTCGGAGGATGATGACGTTTTCGCCGAACTTGAGGAGCCCAAGCCCAAAGCAGCACCTGCAAACCAAGCTGCAAAGAAACCCTCTCCAGTCATTGACCTGTTAGATGACGACGAAGACGACGACGCGCTTGCTGCTGCACCAAGCAAGTCGAAGGGCAAGAGCAAGGCAGTACCTGTCAAGAAGCCTTCTCCAGTCGAGTCCGAGCCCGAGGAGGATCCCGAGCCCGAGGTTGAGAACGTGAAACCATCCAACGGTCGTAGCAAGCGCGCAGCTGCCTCCAAGGCCAAGAAGACTTGGGCCTTTGACGATACTGAGGAAGATTCGGGGAGTGACGGCGACAACATGATCGGCGACGTTGGCGCCATGGTTCGTGGCATTGGCGAACCGGCTGCTGACGCAACCAATGGCAGACTTAGTCTGTTTGCTATGTCGCGATCTGAGCATGGCAACGCTGCCTTGCCGAAGCTCAAGGCCAAGCAATCGCGCAACCTCATGGACGATGAAACCTTCGACGACACCAACTACGAGTTGCTGGCGAAGTCATCACCCCAAAAGACGACCAGATCCTCTGATGTCGACATGTCCGAGGATGAAGAAGCAACCGTGACAGCCAAGGCTTCTGCCGCTAAGGCGAAGCAAGGCAAGGCGCCTCTAAATGTGGTTTCCGGCCCCGCCAAAGGTCGCGCCCGCCCCCCTGGTCCCGCTGGTCCCGCTGCGAAGAAGGCAGCTGCTCCTGCCAAGGAGGCCATGCAGCCGTCTCCTGCGGCTGTCGCCTACGCGGCCAAGAACAAATCGAGTGCTGCTGCGGCAAGCAAGACCAAGAAGAAAGGCTTCGCCGCGTTCGACTTCATTGATAGTGAGGATGAAGCAGACCAGGATGGCGATGTAACTATGGAGGACTCGCTGCCTGTCAACGCTGCTGCAGGGCGTAGCCGTCCTGGACGTGCCGCTGCCGCCAAGAAGAAGACGTATGCTCTGCCTTCTGATGATGACGAGAGCATGTCGGATGCTGGAGGTGAAGAGGATGATTCGGACTAAAGTTGCGGCAGGTGGCGCTTGAGATCAAGGGTTTTTCACATGCGCTTGCATACATATCTCTGTTCGATGCGCCTGCGTACTATACCTGCAGGAGAGACGGTGTTTATGAAGAGCGAGGGAGGATTGGGATGAGTGGACGTCGACACTGATGAGGTTTGAGATCTGGGCTGGCCGGGGGCCCTTTGGTTTCATCTTATGATTTACTGACTGCCTGCGGGTTTATTCTCCCTTTCCAATGTTAGGTATTATGGAGACGCGTTCATATCGTCCATAGGATTGGCGCAACCAATTGCATATCTTTGGCCCGGCTGCTATGAGACACGCGCAGGTGGAAGACTGCCAACGCTGCAAGGATGGCCTGGCCTTGGGCTAGAATCAGTGGAGTGTGATGATGTTCTCGTTATTACTTTCATCCCGTGTTGCAGCCAGCTTGTATATCACCGAACTGACTGCTCGGTCCGGGCCCAGCACGCCAGATGAAAAGGGTTCGGATGTGGCGTAGCGACGAGTGGGTGGGGGGGGTTGAATAAGTCTCGAAATCAAATACGTGCACGATATGCGCCTCATTTCCTTCTGGCAGCTTGGACACAAAGAGTTGCTTTCACCTAAAGGTCGCTCAGACATCACATCAGGATTACTAGCCGTGGAAGAAGCCCACGACGTCCATCTTCTGGACTTGCGAGACCTCTTGCTGCTGCGAGGGTGGAAGTGAATTTGATGTGTATGTGTGACTTGTCGTTATCAAGTAGTAACGGTATGCCTTCTGTCGAAGCCAGCAATGATCACCCTGGGAGACACCCTCCCTATCGTTTAGATCTCAAGTTGACCTTTGGATGGGGCCTTCAGATGATGGGACTTCCTATCTTGCTCGACTTCCTTCCATATACCTTGTTTTGATTCAAGGCCATCAATGTGATGGTGTCAAATCATAGCACTTTGTCCACAACAGAGATTTGGTAACATCCATCCATCTGATAAGTACTTAGTAGCATTATCTGGCCTCCATGTCCAAGGAAATGGGACCATCCAGATGTCTGCCATCCGTCTCAAGCACTTCAAAGCATAATCGCATGACAAGGGACCTTTTTTCTCAGCCGTCGTTTCAAGCTCTCTCGACTCTTTCCGGCATACACTTGCCAGCCGTACTGCTTACATTTACAACAGTACTGTCATTCAGAGGCTACTCGCTCGCTGTACAAGCTTTGGGTCGCAAAACGATGACCACAGAAATATGGCAACATTGCCCATGCGAGGTGAGGGACAGCCCGAAAATTACCCTCCTTCCCCCCCTTCATCGAACAACCCGTCCCGCTTGCGCACAGCTTTCCTCCAGAAGTCGTGACCATGACCGACGACATACGTACCTACGCATACACCATTGATGACGTGAGCGCGGAGAAGGTCCAGAACGGGATTGGCATGGTTGTGCGAGGGTGGTTGTGGCGGTCAGCCTGCAGCTTAATCTCATACCCTACAGTTGCCAAAATGCAGCTGGGCAGACAGCCATCTCCGGGCGCGTGCATGAAAGAGGAGGTAGGGGTTCCACCATGGAGGGCCAGATCTGAAAGCCCTACGTCCCAAACTCTTCCTGCATACTGTGTTTCTTTCTCTACTTTCATGATCATGATCACTTGCACCAGTTGACAAGAGACGGGCGCAATCGTCTCCCTCCCTTCTTACCCGAGAGCTACCTATCTATCTCCCATCCCAAGAAGTCACTTGCAGCCACATGCACCCAGGGCACATCGCCTAAGAGCACTCGAGTACGGGCGTCTGAATGCCCATTGCCCATATCTATGCTCATATTTTCTCATACAACTTGGGGATTCCAGCGTGTCAAAGATGTCGCTTACAAAGGTCTTTCGTCTACGCAAATGCCCTTCAGAGCGGAATCGGGAGTGGCTGCGGCGCGCGCTGAGTGATGCGTTCGGCGACATTTTGCCACAAGACATCCGGCTTCAGTCTTTGGCAGCTGATGCCGACCCCTTGGCGGGAACGAAGACGGCAACTCTCATGTTCCTGAAACTACCCGTTCTGCTTCAGGATAGCCAGTCAGGGCAGACAGAGTGGAAGATATCGAGTTTTCTCTTGGACACCCACTTTCAGGGCATAACGCCCTTGAACGACGTTGACCAGAACGCACATACATCTGAGCAAGTATCATGAATCCTGTGCTTGCGCCGATGCTCTTTACTAATTACTTGGCTCAGCTGCGTTGTCATTTCAGGTCTTGCCAGCCACCCTTTCGGCTCCTGGCAGCCCAAAGGAGGGGACAAGTCGTACATGTGGATACGAGACACGCTGCCAAACGACCTGCCCGGGATGCGCATCTTCTTGTACGGCTACGACACCACGCTGAGGAACAGCAACTCCTTCCAATCCATCCTCGACATTGCGCTTGGCTTCATCGAGCTGCTGAAGATCACAGTTAGGCCATTTGAGCCTCGCCAGAAGCCATCGCTCATGTTCTTGGCTCACAGTCTGGGCGGCATCGTCTTGAAAGAAGCTATCGTCTCGCTTGCTCTCATGGGACGCGATGAGCGCTCAGTCCTTGACCAGATTGCTGGCGGTGTGCTTTTTGGTGTCCCTAGTCTGGGCATGAACCAAGATTCTCTCTTAGCCATGGTATCGGACCAGCCAAACGAGAAACTCCTGCAGGCGTTGGGTGACGGATCGGAATATCTGCGTGACCTGGACGACAGTTTCTGTGGTCATTCATCGAACTTCAGTTGGAAGATGAACTGGGCGTATGAAACGAAGACATCTCCGACGGTCCAGGTATGTTCCGTTGGTACTCGTGTTGATATTAAGCATGGAAGGCCCTGAGTTCATGCTGACTGAAATATTTGGGTTCTCAGATACAATCCGATGGCAGCTTCTCGCGATCAGGACCGGAAGAAGTTCTCGTCTCTCGCGAATCGGCAACCCGAAGTCTGTACGGATCCAAGGTGCCGTCCGCCGCGATCTTCCCGATAAACGCAAATCATTCCGACTTGGTCAAATTCCGCGAAGGTGACCCCAATTACAAGATTGTCCTGGCAAGACTCAAGGCTTTCCAGGGCCATGAGTCGTCAGACCCTGTTTTGCACGAAACAACCCGTCAGACTCATGAGGAACAGGTCGAAAGAGGCGGGCTAGACAGTAGAAAGCCGAAAGGTATTACTAGCTGTCTGCATTACACGAGAAGCTCTGTATTAACGCTATGTAGAACTACTTGATGCCCTCGACTTTACAGGCAGAGACATGCGACACGAATCGATCGAGTCACGATTTGGGCGGACCTTTGAATGGATCTTCGCGCCGGCCTCTCCTTTCGGCTTCTCTCAATGGCTTGAAGGAGATAAGGGTCTGTTCTGGATTCGCGGAAAGCCTGCATCCGGAAAGTCGACCATTATGAAGTTCCTCAACGATGATCAACGCACTTGGAATCAAAGGCGGGAGTTTGATATTACCTCCAAAGCTTTGTATATCAACGCACGGTTCTTCTTCTCCGATCGTGGCTCCCGTCTGCAAAAGTCTTTTGAGGGACTTCTTAGAAGCATTCTCTACCAGATACTGAAGGAAAGAGAGCATCTTGCCAGGTTTCTGCAACCGGTTCTACAGAAAAGGTCACCGCATCGCTTAAGAGGAAGCTGGACAGTTGAAGAACTCAGGGATTGTCTTCATCACCTCCTCACGCAGAGAGAGGAATCCATCAAGCTTTTCCTCTTTCTGGATGCTTTGGACGAGTTCGATGGCCGGCCAGAATCCATCGCTAAATTCCTGAAGGGCGTGCTCCACGCTGCTAAAGGCTCACCGAACGCAGTCAAAATCCTGTTCTCGAGCCGACCATGGCCAGAATTTCTTGCAGAATTCAAGCATACTCCCTGTTTGAATCTACCAGATTTTACTCGAGACGATATTCGTCAATACTGTTCTGGGAGGATCAATAACGAATCACCAGACATTTCTGAGCTTCTGGCGCCCCTGACCAAGGATATCGTCGATCTTGCGCAAGGGGTGTTTCTTTGGGTCAAACTTGTCCTCCATGATCTTTCGGATGCTGCTCGCAATACCCACGAATCATCGGAACTTCAAGCAATGCTTCGAGACGTGCCATCAGAATTGACAGATTACTACGCACGCATCATCAGCAAAGTACCTGAAGAGCTTCGATGGGACGCATATGTGATCCTAGAAGCTGTCGCGGTTTCGGCCGACATCCATGAGAACATAACGCCATCGCCAGCAACGATACTATCGATACTAGCTGTCTCGCGTTGCTCTAATTACGAAGCCGGTCAACGAGCTCTGCTCGAACTTGCGAAAAACTTGCCGACCGACTTTACGTTGTCCTCAATCAGAAAGTCGTCGCTGGTGCATCGTATCCTGAAAGCCTCGTCGAGCAGGTATAACTTCTTTTTGAAGAAAATCTCGCACTTACAGCAATGCTGTAAAGGGCTGATCGACTTGCCAGTCGACCATGCCCAAGCCGTTACGCTCAGCCATCAGACTGTGAAAGAATTCGTCAAAGAACCAAGATATAAATTCAAGTCGCTGATGCTGGGTCGTCACATCGAGACTCACGAGGATGGGGCGTCTTTTTGGTCAAAACATTACCTCAGTGATGAAAATGCTCCTGATGAAGATCGAATCTACCATTCAACATCCGTGACACTCGCAGAAAGATACACAGGAAGGAGCCAGTACGACTTCATTCGCAGTATTCCCGAGACCTCCAAGCTCTTACAAGCATACACCTCGACGCCCCAGAGCAGCAAGTCCAGCAATCCATGTATGACCCTGGCCATAAATTTCAACTTGCAATTGTGTCTTGAAGATATGTTAAAAGACGATCCGAATGTATTCAAGTCGGTAGACAATCTCCTAGTGGCATCAGGGGTGAGGATTGGTGCATATAGCGTGATGTACACATCGCCCGCGACTTTACGTTTTGTCCTTGAACGTGGGTATAACTTAGCGGCAGATTTTGCGGATCTCGTTAAAATATTGGCTCATGGTTGGCCTATGGAGGACCATAGGAGCTACGCGATTTTGTTAGGGACCATGGTAGAATTTGGCAAGCGGCCAGAAATAGACGCGGGGGTCGAGACGCCGCACGCCTTTAGCCGTTGGATTTCGAATCTGGATTTCATCGCTCTGAGGCCGCCATTCATCAAGCCAATTCACGTGGCCAACTTTGACCTTGCAAACGCATTGCTTCGGAAAGATGCAGATCCAAATGGACAAGATGGGCACGAGCGCACCGCTCTCGATTGGCAATTGAGGATATTCGAAGCCCAGCATCTGACAACTTTCAATCAGCTTGGCGACTTTCTGGGACTTGAAAGAGACAGCCAACAAACGCTAGTATGGGTCCTGGAATGCCAAAACCCTATGTACCGGTGGAGAGACCGACGGCATTGGCTTCATCCTCCAGGCTACGACGACCACAAGCTTTTCAAGGAGGTCATGTCCAAGGAGCCCTACTGCGACCGTTTGCCAATGACTCTGACAGGAAGGCAACGAATTTGGAGACCGAGCTCCCTACCAGAAATACTCCGAGAATGCCATCAGATAATTGGCCTTCTTGTGGGACACGGAGCAATCACCAAGCGAACCAAGGCTCAGGTCTGGCGTGATTACATCGTCCAGCGCCGCGCTGATTTCGATTTGTCACATAATGGTATCGAGTCCGATCTGTTGGAAAAGCAGTACCTGGTGAATATGTCGCAGGTCCCATCTTCGGACACTGAGGCTACTGTCCCAAAGCAAGAGTTGTCTACCGAGCCTTTTGATTCCGAGGAGCAGACTCGGGGCTAGATCCACCACAAGCACTCAAGATGCAGGATCGAGAAGCCAAGCATCATGGGACAAAGGTACACCCAGCTCTATTACGATGCTGACTGATGCATGAGTTAGGGCCCAAGCCGCCAGACAGGAAAGGGCGATGAGGCAGGAGGCTCACTAGATTTCAATCTGCAATACAAGAGGTCTTCAAATATTAAGATCAAACACACACACACACTGTTTGTACACTCTTGATTGCGTTCCATCAGATTTTGAAATTTGATCTTACGTAAATTTCGTGTGTTTGTATTCCTATATGTACCTAGGTAGATGTCTATTTTGTTTTCATGTTGGCTGGCTGGATAGTGTGTCGTTCATATCTACAGGGATCGGGGCCTGTGGATAATCTTGGCACCAAGACCGTCATCGCAAGGCTATCACCCATCCTCAGCCTTGTCTATGCCTCACTAAGCCAACTGGTCCTCTCACAACGATAATACACAGTGTGCTGGACGGCAAAGATGTCACATGGTAGCGAATCTCTACCATTGGGACCGGAAAAAAGTTCTCCACTACTCCATAAACGGCGGGCACTCCTAAACTGGTCATTCCCCGGATTTGGAGCCAGTATATCTGGGGAAGCTCCACTGCTACTGTAGAGGTGGAGTTCGCTGCGGGGAAGCCCGTGACCACTGGATCACCGCCTTGATATCACACAATTAGCAGGACAGCCCAGACTTGCACACCCGGGCCTATACGATACACCGCTTCACTGTCTTACCTTGATGCTCGCTGCCCCCGCCCGGCATAATTCGCACCGAGCGACCGTCAGTGGTGGGCGCACTATAAATACAGTATGTATACACTAAGATGGACGACATGGCTGCGAGAAGAAAGAGATAGCTAGTCGGTGGGACTTACGATGACTGCTTAACCCGCTTTGTGCTGGTCTCCCTGTAGTTCTTTCATCATGCGGTGGTCCTACATATCATTGGTGGCTTCTCTAGCCACGGCCACACTCTCCTCGAATCTCTCACCAGCGCAAGCTCAAGCTCAAAAGGTCATCCGGTCGGCCAACTTATCCCTCGCCCCTTCTAAAAGCCGCTGGCCCAGCGGCCTCTCCATAGGCGTCGACTACTACCCCTCGCAATGGCCCTCCTCCATGTGGGAGCCCGACATTGCCGCCATGGCCGCTCTCAACGTAAGCTATGTGCGAGTCAACGAATTCGACTGGGCCATCCTCGAGCCCACCGAAGGCGCCTATAACTTCAGCATCCTTGACACCACCCTCGCCCTCCTCGAGCAGTACGGGCTCGGCGCCGTCATCGGCACGCCAACCGCCAGCCCCCCGAACTGGCTCACGCAAAAGTACGACATCGCCTTCGTCGACGTAACCAACGCGACCTACAACTTCGGCTCGCGGCGCTACTACAGCTTCTCGGCGCCAGACTACCGCGCCCAAAGCCAGAAGATCACCCGCGCCCTCGCCACCCGCTACGGCACCAACCCGACCGTCGTCGCCTGGCAGCTCGACAACGAGTTCGGCTGCCACGGCACCGTGCGCTCGTACGACGCCCACGCCGCCGCGCGGTTCCGGTCCTGGCTGGCGGCCAAGTACGGCACCGTGAGCGCCATGAACGAGGCGCAGGGCCGCGTCTTCTGGTCGAACCAGTTCGCGAGCTTCGACGCCGTGCTCCCGCCGTTCCGCGAGGTGTACACGACCAACGAGCTGCACACGCTCGACTGGTACGCCTTCTCGTCGGACATGGTGGCCGAGTTCGCGGCGGAGCAGGCCGCGATCCTGCGCGAGCTGGCGCCGGGCCAGGCGGTCACGACGAACTTCATGATGTTGTACGTCGACTTTGACCACCACCGCTTTGCGCGGACGGTCGGCATCGACCTGGCCTTCTTCGACGAGTACCCGCTCGCCGGGCCGGCCAGCTTCCCCTCGCTGTTCGGCACGGAGGACCAGCTGGCGGCGACGCTGCGCACGGGGCTGCCGGACCTCCAGGCGCTGCACCATGCGCTGTACCGCGGCGTGGCGGGCGCCGCGTACGGGGAGACGGCGGGGCCGTTCGGCGTGATGGAGATGCAGCCGGGCGTCCTGAACTGGAACACGTACCGCGTGTCGCCGCAGGCGGGTATGTCGCGGCTGTGGGCGCTCGAGATGTTCGCCGCGAGCGGGGACGTGGTGAGCTACTTCCGCTGGCGCCAGGTGCCGTATGCGCAGGAGCAGACGCTGTCCGGGCTGCACATCGCGGACGGCAGCCGGGACGAGGGGTTCTTCGAGGCGCAGGAGGTGTCGCTGGTGGACCTGCCGCTTCTGCGCGCACAGTCGGCAAATGCAAGTGGGGCATCAGGGGAGGAACCGGCGAGCGAGCCGCAAGGCGACGTGGCGCTCATCTTCGACTACGCCTCCTCGTGGGTCTGGAGCATCGAGCCATACAGCGGGAATTGGAGCCCCAACTCCGCGAGCTACACGGGCGTCCTGCTGAGCTACTTCGACCTCGTGTACACCTTCTACGCCGCCCTCCGCCGCCTCGGCCTGTCCGTCGACATCATCGGGCCAGACCAGCCCCTGTCCAGCTACAAAATGGTCGTGATCCCCAGCTCGCCCATCCTGCCCCCAGCGCTCGACGCCGCGCTAGCAGCCTACACCACCGGGCCCGTGGTCCTCGGCCCCCGCACAGCCGCGCTGACAGCCGACTTCGCCTACGCACCGGGGCTCCAGCCCGCCGCCGGCGCGGTGCGCGCCCGCCTCCCGCTGCGCGTCACGCGCATCGAGACGCCGCCGACATGGGCGGGCAGCGGCATCGCGTACGACGGGGCGAACTACAGCGTCTCGTTTTGGGAGGAGTGGGTGGAGTGTGGACGCGACAACAACAACAGCAACAACAACGCGAGCAGCACCAGCAGCATCGCGACGGTGGCGTCGACGTCGCGGCACCGGCTAGGGAAGGCCATGGCGTGTGCGTCGAATGAAAGCGAGGACGCTGCGGCGTGGCATTATCTGGGCTTCAATCCGCCTGGTGACTTCTTGGTGGCGTACTTGGGCGATGTGGCGGCTAAGGCGGGGATACGCGACCTGACTGGGAAGACGGCGGGCAGGGAAAACGATCTGGGCAGTTCACTGCGGCTATTGCGTCGGGCGGATCTTCTATGGGCGTTCAACTATGGCACCGAAGCTGTGGCTGCTCCTGAAGTGGCGCAGGGTGCCCAGCTGATTATGGGAAAGGCAGGTGAGATACCTGCGGCTGGTGTTGTGGTGTGGAAGTTAGCTACCTAGGTAGCTAGAAATTGCTCGTATATAGCTCTGTTCGTTTCTAGGTACTCGGTCCTATAATCACTATCGGCTCGATTCTGCCGTCTCCATGTGTGTGCTCAGCCGTAGATGGAAGTCGTTGCCATTCGGCGCCGGTCAGGACGAAAGAGGGGGGCAATGATCGTCCCAAGTGAGGCTGTGAGCATGTCAGCAAAGAGAGGACAACCTTCTCGACATCATGAATGAAGAGCTAGGTTAGACAGGTGAAAGAGTGAGTGTGTGTATGATTGATAACGCCGCCATGATTATGAAAAGCCAATTCAATGTCCGCCCCAGTACACCCCAGCCATTCACTCGTACAAATACGACCCGCACGGTCAAAAGGGAAGAGTATGACTACCGTTCATTCGTCAGACATCAACAATCTTGCTCGTGCAGTACGAAAAAAAGAGGAAAAAAGCCAAAAGACAGCACAAGTTCTCGTACACCGTGCGAATTCCAGTCGGGCCTTGTTTGCATTCCTTTTCCTCCTCAAAAAATGATATTTCCCTTCAATATCCGCAGTCTGTGCGAGGCTCTCTTCCGCATCTGCGCACTCCAACCTAATCATCCCCTTGTCTCCTTCCACGTCTTTGCGATTTTCCCCAAGCCATTCGTACTTTGTGATTGCACTGGTGCTCTGTACCTCCACACAGACGCCCAGTGAGCTTTGACATAAGTCACTCCGTACGTTCGCAGTTCCCAGGCTGTTCACTTTCAGGCAGTCTACCAATATCGTCGGTATACCGCCAGAAGGCCATCGGTAGAATCCGGTCGGATTGCTTAAGCAGCAATTAAGGGCTCCTCCTCGGGGTTCTGCTTGATAGCAGGCTCGGGCACATTGACAGACTCCTTAATGTCCTCCTTAGGGGCAGCAGGGAAATCGGTGTCCTTGACGGAGCTGACGGGCTCAGACTGGACAGGGGCAGCAGCGGCCGGGGTTGGGCTTGAGGTCGAGGTCGAGGCCTGGGGGCTGGTGGCCTGGGGGCTGGTGGCCCGGGGGCTGGTGGCCTTGTTGCCCTTGAGCAGCTGCTGAGCCTTGGAGGTGTAGTCTCCCATGTACTGCTTGGTAAGTTCGGTAGCCTTGGCGGTGTGCGTGCTAGCAAGCTGCCTAAGTTGCTCGGTCTGGGCGGCAATAACGTCCTGTGCGTTCTTAATGTGGTGGTCGATCAGCTCCTGGTTGGAGGTGTAAATCAGAGGCACAGTGAACAGGAGGGTAGTCGAGAGAAGCGCGAGACCCCAGTATGGAACGACCTTAACGAGCCAGTAGGAGAGGAAAGCGCTGAGGGCAACCTGCAAAAGGGGGTCGTTAGTGGGATCCCCACAGGTGACAACTCAAGGAGCATGTGAGGTGAATGGGTCACGTACCGTCGCAGAAGCACCGATGTTCTCGGCGAAGAGGATGCGCTGAGACTCGATGACAAGGAAGTTGACGAGCTCGTGGACGTCGCCGAAGATGGCGTCGAAGGTCTCGCGGGGAACGGTGTAGTAGCGGCGGGGACGAAGTTGGCTGGCAATGCTCGTGTTCATGACCAGCTTGCCGGCGACCTCGGCGGCGATGACGATACCCAGAGCCATCCAGGTCGCCTTGAATCCATAGCGCAACGTATCAAGGTACCTAACCGAGAAGATGGTAGCAACGACAGAGAAGTAGGCGATGGCAGAAGCACCTGTAGAGGTGGGATTTTTGTCAGTCTTCTTTGTTCCTCAGCTGGTCAACATGATGCCGGCCGGCCGCTCTTCCGTGTGTATTCGGATAGCGGGAATTTCGGGTAGCACGTACGAGGGTTCTTCCAGGACAGAAGCTCGGAGAAGAAGGAGTGGTAGTGGGTCAGAGGCTGGCCGGTGGCAGCAGGGTTGGCTGGTGTCTGGCGCGAGGCGGCGAGGTTGGAGAACTCGGTGCTGGTCTTCTGGTACTGCTCCTGACCCTTCTGGGCGACGGGACCTGCGGAATAGGAGTGGTCAGCTTGCGATAGGGCACGGACTCGGTAGGCTTAGATAACGTACCACTGGCAACCGTGTCATAGGCGCTCTGGGCGTCTGAGAAGATGGCGGTTAGCTTATCGATTCGCTGTAATAATGGTGGCATCATGGCCATGGAGGACTGAAACACTAAGCCGTTGTTAGCATGATCAACGCAATGATGATGGCAGGCAGTATGAGGACAGGTAGCCTGCAGACCGCAGAGCGAGGAAAGCGATAGATTGGTAGCTTACCCTACTGGTTTTCAGAGCATTGACAGCTCCGTTGGCGGTATCAGCCATGATGGTGGATGGTGGTGAGGAAATGGAGCACGTGCGTGGCTTGACGTGGGTGGAATTCTGGGTTCTAGGAAGCAGACAGCTGAGGACTGGATCAGTACACTCAACAAGGTTGTTTGCAAAGTGTGGTGAAGACAGTACTAGGCTTGGATGTTGCAAGTTGGTTGTGTTGAAGGAACAAATGCAGTGTTGGGTGAGGGCGAGAGGAGAAGGAAGTGGTTGGTTTTCTTGCTTGCTTAGCTTTTGCAGGCGAGGTGTTGTCAATAGAATGCCAGTGACGACTCCCTGGCCGGGGTCCTGCTTTTTTGGCCCGGGTTAGTCGCCGGGCCAGTGAAGTGCCCGCTTTAGTGACTTTAAAGTGGGTTCTCTGGCCTGTGGCTGATGCTTGCAGGGGTGTGCTAGTGTTTCGTCATGTGGCACCATACTGGAGCAAAAAGCAGGGCAAGTTCTAGACTACACTACCGACTACTAAGTACCTAGCAGGCGCACGTTGTTGACAGACTTGATGAATGGAAGATCTATGCAGGTGCCTATCGCCGGATTTCGCACTTCTTACAGTCATGCTGTTGTTTGGTGGCATCTTCGCTAGGAGGCTTGCTTCAACAGGATGATAGAATTACCCACAAACTTCTAGGCGATAATGCCGGAGCAGGGGTCCCTTCATTGCGGAAGCGACGTTGAGACCGTCTCCCGCAGAACGGGCTTGACGGACTCGACCCAACCCACCGGACTGGAAAGTACTTACTTTATATACTGTACTCTGTACACCTCACCCCTTATCCTGCCGCCCCCCCCCCAAACAACTGCATAGCACAGTATACAAGCAGCTCATTATCTCAACAATTTGGTGTTTCCATCATGGTGTTTACCGCTTACAAAGGCGGGAGGCTGGGTTATCTGCATCGGGACGGAGCCAACTGACCTCATTGTGTCTTGCCTGACCTCCAGCACCTGTCGTCATACACATGTGATTGTCTGACTAATAAAATCACGAAGTACCACCCGACTATCACCACCCAAAAGAGAGCATTGTTCCAGCATTGTTGCACAGTTTCTCCTAGCTCCCGGTCATCTTGCGCCCACAAGCACAAACTAATCACAGCGCCATAGGTCAGGTAGTGTTCGCACTCCTTATGTACACTTCTCGTCCTAGCCGTTCACGTTTCTCTGTGATTTTGATCAGAAAACGGGGCCATCATGTACCTGAGAGGGACGAGCCACAGTTGCTGTTCTGAGCATGCTGAGGCCAAGCAGCCGACTTGCTGATTCGGCGTTGAGGCTTGTCCAAAATCATGGAAGTCAACAGCACCTCACGTTCAGGAAGCAGGGCGACCGAGAGCTCTTACCCAATCCTCAATCCTTCAAGCGTACCCGGGACGAATTCGCGCTTATGTTCCTCGTGCTTTTCCTTACCAAAAATGACACTCAGCTTTGGCCCACAAGTATTGGGGTGGCGATCAACCTCGAACGTTTAGCGACTGAGATCAGTAAACCAATCACTCATGAAGCCCACCAAAGCCATTTCTCGCCGCCCGCATCGGCACACAGGTTCGAGGCAAGCTTGAAGCCATCCCGGCGTCCTATGCGCGCCGTGCGCATGGCACCATCCGGCAGCCAAGTCACAAAGAACGAAAGCGACCCCGGAGCCCGGGCCAGATACGGCTGTTCAGCGCGTGCCGTACTTCTGGCCTCAGCGACCGAGCCACCCACAAGCCACCTTCGGCCAGCCGGTAACATGCATTCAACAGAGAGGGAAAGGCAGAAGCCGCCCTTCAGACCTGTCTACAACCAACCCCCCCGCTCGCGCGCGCTCACATAGCTGAGGGGAGCGATTGTCCGATGATCACTGAAAAGCAGTCAATCTCTCTATGAGCGCGATAAGAGACTTGAAGAAAGACGAACGTCAATGCTTGGGCGGGCTGTGGGCTTTGGCACCTCTTCTTGTGATTGTGCAGTCGCTCTTTTATTCACTCACAAAGGCGTGCGCGTCCCTAATCGTCACCTCCTGGGTTTTGCCGTCACCTGCCCCTTGTGAGCACAAGATCCACCTACGGTGAACTGGACAGTTAGTTCATTATGCGTGTGGCATTACCTGGAGAAGCCTAGGCGGCAAATTGAGAGTGGACACGCAAAGGCCGCACACACACAGCATAGCACAGGCCAAGCGAGAAAGACGCTGTTTTGGCGACGCCTCCGGCTCGCGAGCATATCGGCCTTGTACCCTAGTACACACGAGGAGTCGTGATTCCCGCAGATGCGAAAGCTGCTGAGAATTTTGATTGACGGCCTGGTGCAGTACGACCTCTGTAAGATTTCGGATATCGCACCATTCCGTCGAATGCACATCATCCAAGCTTCCCGGGGTATCAGCAAGCAGATTCCGAACCTTATCGATGGCGGGATATGGTCATGTAATCTCCACCGGCCGATCATATGCCCATCACCATATACGCGCTCGGTAGAAGACACCAGCTGGATCCTAGCTTCCTGCCAGGTCGATCCTCCTTCAGCCCACTTCGAAAGGGCCACACGGTCACAAGGGAAAAATCAAGCGCCGAAAGCTGCGGACCTTGGACTGGAAAAGGGGGGGTGGATGAATATCCTCATTCCAAGTTCTACAATAAGACCCATCCCCTCCACTATGCGTGGTGTATCTGGTTACAAAAGGGTAGGTAAGGTAGCAATGTAATAAAACTCCCGCAATGATGAGGTTTCTTGGCCCTGATCTGTCTCAAAGGGCGACAAGCAAACATGAAAATGCTGTTCGCCATGCTGAAAGCCCCCTTTTCTTGCAAAATGCCACCGCTGTAATCTAAATGCTTCGTCTATGTACAGAAAGGGTAGTAGAATGAATCTCACGGGAAAGCCCCCGGTACACAAAATGCCGGCCCTCGGTATCTCTTCTCGTCAACAGGGTATGTAAGTGTATGAAAATGATAGGTGATGAATATTCACATCCCCGAGAACCACCTGCTCAGCCAACAAGCTCGGTGTTTATACAAAGTGAAAACCACAATGGCCAGAGGATAAGAGCCAAGTGGTCGTGAAAAGTCGAAAGTTAATCCGCAGTCGTAGACGTAAAGTGATGTGTGTGCATGCGCGCGCCCATAGCCTGACACCAGAAAGGTATCCAAACAATCGGTCGCGACAATTCCAAAACAGCGTAGCTCCACTTATCAATACCTTAATCTTACTTCTTTCCCCAGCCCCAGAACCCACCAGCGGCTGGAGCAGGTGTGGGCGTCGCTGGCGCAGCGGGCTTTGCTGACGGCGCGTTCTTGGCCGCTGCAGCCTGCTCGGCAGCAGATGATGTGAAGCTGCGAAGCATTCCCATCTTGCCCTGCGCTGGGGTCTGCAAGCCTGATGCATGATCTGGCGGAAGCCCCAAAGACTTGCGAAGCTGCTCGAGTTTTTGCTTCGCCTCGTCTGCCTCTTGTCTGGCGACAGCCTCCGATGTCTTGGACTGAATAAGCTCGAGAAGTAAGGCCTCGTGCTCGTTGGGTGGCGGAGGTGCCTGTGGCTCGGATGTAGGCGGCGGCGGCGGCGGTGGTGGTGGTGGTTGCGTCTCTCCTCCATTGGCCCCAACCAGTGACGAGGTGCGCTTATTTACCGTGATGATCCCTGATGGCGTTGACTGGCTCCTCCCGAGCTTTAGCTCCCGCAAGCCGGTGGAGGCGTTGGACTTGGTGCTTGGGTTCCTGGACAACCAGCCACTTCCGCTCGGGCCTGCACCTCCACTGTCGTTACCAGTGGTGTCTGACGCCCGCACGCGCATGGTCCTAATCTGCTTTTCGAGGCGCTGTTTCTCGGTGTGAAGGTTCCGCACGTGTGCGTGACTCTCTCGTAGCTGTTCTTTAATGTTGGCGATCTCCTGCTCAAGGTCGACCGCTCGGCGATTAGCATCCTGCGCCTTCGACATCTCGATGCTCAACTGTTCCTTGGCACGAGCCAGGTCGTCGCGCAACTGGGGCTTCGTCTGGGTGATTGATGAACGCCTTTTATCCCCATCGTCCCCAAATCTGCCCTCGACCATGTCCAACAGGTCCGACACGGCCGCGTGTTCAATTCCCTCAGGTTTGATAGTCGCATCGCTGTCGGCGCTGTGTGCTGTGACCACCGTATCGCTGCTGGCTTGTCTCCTAATTCCACCAAGTAGGTGCTGCACGGCCCGCCTGTCTTCCTCGCGCTCTTCTCTTTCTCTTTGTAATTGATCGGCGAGGAGGGCATGTTGTCGTTGTAAGTCGCTGAGGGCAATGAGGAGGTCTTCGATTTGCTGGCTGTCGGCATTTTGGCTCTGGAGGAGGGCTACCTTGGACTCGCGGCCCAAGGCCGATTCGGCGGCGGAGTCTCTGGTGAAGGAGGTCGCGTCGGTGGATGCGGTGCTGAGAACGCTGGCTGCAGATGATGTCGAGTTGGTATTGGCTTCCATGGAATTGAGGGTGGACGCCAGGCTCTGCTTGGAGGCGCTGCGCTGCAACATACTCATTGGTCGAGAGG
Organism: Ophiognomonia clavigignenti-juglandacearum; assembly: GCA_003671545.1. Lineage (NCBI taxonomy): Eukaryota > Fungi > Ascomycota > Sordariomycetes > Diaporthales > Gnomoniaceae > Ophiognomonia > Ophiognomonia clavigignenti-juglandacearum. The sequence goes on along the minus strand of PYFS01002689.1, from coordinate 80,583 downwards.
CTGCGCCGGGGGTAAGATTGGAATTGTGACTGTTGTTGTTGGTGGAAGGGGATGCTTTGATGGAAGTGGTGGAGTTCGCCCAAAGGCGCCCGAGGAATCGGGATGCAGCACTGGTAACTTCCGCGGGCCCCCCTGCATTGGCAGTGCCAGTGACTGGGGGTGGATTGGTCAACTGACTTTCTCGATATCCTTGTTCCAGCGTCGCGAGTCGTTCTTTGTTTACGACGGGCGATAGACTGACAAAATCGGACACAAACTCGTCGGCGTTTTGGTTGTAGGCACCCCAAAGACTGCGACTCAGCAGAAGTTGGAGAACATCCTCCATCTCCTGGAGGGCCAGGATGCGGCCCATATTTTTTGACATTAGACTGAGGGCGACCCGCATTATCGTCTCGGATGCACCCTCGGCGAAGATCACATCATAAACCCTGAACAACATGGGCAGGGGGCAAGTGACGGCGAAAAAGGACAGAAACCACTGCGAAACGTATGCAGCGGGATCAACCTGCAACTCGTCCAGATGGTCCGATAGTGCGGGAAGATTGTCTCGCAGTAGTTCCCGGAATTGATAGAACTTGACATGCAACCCATACAAATCCGGGGTGAACGACGACCGCAGGTCATATTGCTCCATCAACCTGAGTCACTGGTTAGCATTTCCCAAACAATCCATATTTGCTCCCACGAGGGATGACCCAAAAATAGATCGACTGATGTTTCCTTACTTTACCAGCACACAAAACGCCTGTTTGTCCGACATGTGCATCAGCAATGGACCCACCAGCAGGGCGAGGCCTTGGCAGTATCCGACTTTCGGATCGTAGATGCTGTAGCACTTGAGCACGCGGCCCAGCGCCCTTTGTCCGTCGCCGTCTGGCTCGCGGAACATGTCCACGCCAGGGAAGCTGCGTCCAAGATCCTTGCCGATGATGCCCTCGTATGGGCTGGACTCGCCGGTGTATTTCTCGAATGCATCTTCCAATGTTGCGTCCCGGGCACCCGACATGCTCTGCCAGACGACACCGCGGAGCGGCGGCGGGATGCCCTTCCGGATTTTGTTAGCCAGAAGCGTCGGCAGTCGAGCGGCCGTTTGCTGGTAGTCCTTGACAAGAGCCGCGTAGAATTCGAGGTCCGTCATCGGAGGCGGTGGGAGCATCGAGTATCGTAGGGGTGCGGGCTGGGGCCCATGGACCATGTGCCGTAGTTGCGCCATCGAGGGCGGCCGTGTCTTTCTTGTCGATTGCTGGGCTCTCTCGACAGCCTTCACCTGGACAGTCTTCGGGTTCGTAGCCAGCCTATCGTTTTCCTGTTCCAATCGAGCCAAGAGCATAGCAGTAGTCTACAAAACCGAAGAAGAAAGTGTTAGTGAGTATAGTGAACAGCAAGATCGACCTCCGTGACCAAGACGTGACCCACATCTTCTTCGTTCAGGTTAGACTCGGCGTCTTCTTTGCTTTGTAGCGTGTCCCAGTCGACCTCTTCGTCGTCGTCGTCACTTTCCTCCGCTTCAACCCCGCTGATAGTCTTACTGTCGTCGTCGAGTCCCTCAAGTTCGTCCTTCAAGTTTGATCGCAGTGTGCTGCTGGGAATGCTCGTGACTGGGCTCAAGTCCTCATTGGGGTCGTCGACCCGGGAGAAGCGCGAGCCCAGGGGGCTCATGCCAGGACTGACCACGGCAGAATCAGGACTCAGCGTGTTGGCAAATAAGCTTCTCCTATCCTGTATTGTGCCATGGGTTGAGACGTTGGTGTTGAGCGTCAGCTGCCGGGACGGGGGCTCGGACAGGCGCACGGTGGTGAAAGAGTCGTGCTCGGGGAGGTGCTTGACGCCGGCGCCATCGGAAGGGTTTGAACTGCTTCGCTGTCGTCGTTCTTCGCGGGTCGGCGAGGAAGTGTCGGTGGAGGTTGTCGAGAGGGAGAATGCATGTTTATGGGACTGGGTCATCCCAGGACCAACGGCCTCGATGGGGCTGAGGGTCTCGTCACGGTCGGCTTCCATTGGGAATGGAAGGTCAGACTCGGGACATGCTCAAAAGACCGGATGTCTTGGAATCAAGGGATTGTCTTGAGGGGGTTTGGCCACTGGAACGGACGGGACGAAACCTGAATCGAGACTTCTGCAACTTCCAGGGACCCAGGACGTAGGCAGTTGTCGACTTTTGTCTTGGGATTGTTCGTATCGAGCGTGGTCGTCAATGCGTTCGACGTGGTGTGATGCCTTACCAACGGAGCCTGGAAATAGATATGGGGATGAGGTAGAGTTTGGCACCTCTCCTGGAGGGCGCGTCTGGTCCGGGCGGTGTGGAGGAAGTGGATATGGGTATGAAGCGTGGCTGCTTCTCTATTTTTCCCTTGGGCCCCTTCCAAGGTTCCTTTTTTGCAGGGGTTGATCCGAGACGAGTCGAGGGTTCTTGCTTGACGTAGGTAGGCACGGAACAAAAGAGTCAGAGACAATTGGGCAGGAAGGAAGTCGATGTCGACCGTCGAGTGTCGAGACAGGAGGGTATCCCAGTTCCAAGGTTGTCATCAAGTTCGATTCGACACGAGCCTATGACCACACTTGGCCTGAGTTTGCGGCCACAGCTCCTCGAAGGCCAAAAGATTGATATGTAAACAAATGGGCAGAAGAGCCGTGCGGGCTGCTCTCGTGGTCCTGTGTCTCATACAGCGGCCACGAAATTGAAAAGTGAAACAAGTTCGGAAGAATGTCTCGAGCAGTTCGGTCGACCCGCTCGAACCCTGATAAAGTTCACTGGATGGGCATGCGCAACAAGATCAACGTCGGAAACAAATGCCGGGTGCTCGACGATCGATCGACCACACTTCCTCAAAGAGCAAAGCAATGCAAAAGCAATGATTACGAACGATGGGTTGGGTTTGCTTGGGTATGGGATTTTGGGCAGCCCTGGATGGAGGCTTTGGAAGTGAAAGTGGAGACGGCTTTCGATCGATCGAAGGCAGATGCAAAATCAGAAAAGGAGTGGCACCCAAGCAGCGATTCGGAAACAAGGTCAAATGAATGGACTCGATCCCAACTGGGATTACGAAATAAATCTTCTGCCTGGCACTCCGTAGAGAAGGTTGTGACCTGATGAACAAACGCAAACGCAAACGCGGTGAAGGTGATGAGAAGGCAGGGAGTATGGAAATGATCTTCGCGTCAAACTTCATGCATCTTGTCGTCGTCCCGGATCTTCATTGGCCAATTCCCCGCCGCGCATCATAAGCACTCACCCCCTATTTTCTTGTGGCTTTGGCACAAATACGTCCGTACGAAGTAGTCCTTCTCGCATTACTACTCACTCCGTACCATTACTTAGACTTATATACTGCTGTCAGCAAATAGTAAACAACTCTCTTGATATCAAACTATTTCCAGCTCAGCGCCGTCCAAGGTACTTAGGTACTGCTTAGACTGGGCATTTGGATGAACTACGGACGTACTTGTACAATGCACCCTGTTCTTAGTACCCACTCACTCCCAATCCCGTTGCATCCAAGCGGCACGCGGACCGCGATGTCACAGGCGCACAGCAGCTGTATTTTCCTAGAAGGCCTGTGCGGCGATCCTCAGCAGGCCAACGCCCACCGCACGCCCTGATCCTCTCCGAAGAAAAGACCTCTCAGACCATGAAACATATCCCAGCCAACCAGCCACAAAGGCTGAGTTTCCCCAGTAGCTCGTCCGCCCCCAACCAAGATCCACAAAGCTTTGGAGCACTGTTCCCTGCCTCCCGTTTCTGAAAGTCTCCCCCCCCCCCGCCCGAAAAAAAAGGCGTCAAGGAACCCTGCACCCTGCTGACGATCAACACTTTGTTGCCAAAAAAACGACCTCCCTTCTCTTGGGTCGTTTCCAAACCCCCGACCAAGCAGGTACGGAGCCACACTCTCGGAAAATAGAACAAACGGACACGTGAGAAACCACGGGCTGCTGCTACTGCCTCCTCCGTGACATTCGATCCGATCGCAAACCTGCTTTTCCGAGCATGCAAGGCTAGCAAGGCCGCCGTTCTGGCTACACTCGAGTGCGCAACACATGAGTGGCTGTGGTTCAAAGCGAGCTTGACAAGACTACCCCCCAGGAGCAGGCCAGGCCCAAGGGCCCCGGTCACCTTGCAGGTTGGCCAGGACAGGTTCTCGAAGCATTTTTTCGTACTCCGTACAAAGTGCACAGTTATGAACAGCTGCCTCTTGTTCGTGAGAGCCCCCGGATCGTCCCAAAGTGCTATCCCACAGGAATGTCAAAAGGAAACCTTTTCTGCGGGCCCAAGACAGACACCACTACTTTCTAGGCACCTGCTTTGGACCTTCTTCGCTTTTTTGTGTCCTGTCCACCATCTAAATATACTACATATATACAGTCCATTGCATTTCGTATTTGCCTCCATCGCCGTCTCCTTCTCACTTAGATGTACATGAGCCCAAGCCCAGGTTTTACACACTCTGCGGGCCCTGTCTAGACTCTGTCCGAGGTCACATGCTGAGTCCGGTTACACAACGACATGTGTTTAACCAAAGTTGCAGCACTATTCATATAGCCAATTGCAGCTCTCCAACGCCATACCGCGCCGCCGCAATGCCTTTTTAACTTTCACCGGGGTATCAATTTTTCTTGCTCGCCATGCTTGCTTCGGAATCACTCATGTCGACGATGTCGAAGGAGGTCCCGACATGTTAGCCATCTGTGGTGTCGTCTGATGCACCGACGATACCGGTGATGGCGCCGAGCTGCCTTGCATCTGCGCGCCCATGCTCGCCATTCGTTGCGCATTCATCGCCTCTATCCCAGGATTTGGGCCGCCCATTTTCGGCGCTGGCGGGAGAAATGGTTCCTTGGTATGGTCGAAGCCTGGGAATAGCACCCGTAGCTTCTCATACATGTCTTTGAGTATCTTGTCCCGCTCTGCGCGGTCAGCCCCACCATCGAGCACTTCACTATTTTCTGTAGTCGGTGGCATTGGTCGCAATTTCAATTCCATGTTCAGAGGTGGACTCGAGAGATACACCGGAACATTTTGGCGCGGTGCGTCGGGCTTGTTGGTCGTCAAGCTTGCCAAGTAGTGGAGATTCGCCTGCAACCGCCTGGATACTCTGCATTCGATTGTCAGTTGAGAGGCTGCCGGGTGTCCAAAGTATCGCCTTTCACTTACTGAGCAAAGTCTTGTCCAAAGAGCTGTTCCTCTTTCTTTATCTCCTCCAGCTGTTCTGGTGACGAGCTATTCTGCTGGTCCTTCTTGATTTCCCCTAACCCATGTTTCAAAAACATGGCTTCATAAAGCAATTCTGTGTTGAGATCCAACAGCAAGGTAAAACGCTCCTGATCCTTGGCTTGAGTGCCTGGACTTGCCGGTGCAGAACTGCCATTAGCAGTCGGGCCCTGTCCTAATAGAGGAAACGTCGGTGTTTGAGGCGTCGTGACGCTATTTGCTGATTGCGGCGCCGGTGTAGGTGTCTGGTGGGATTGGGGCGTACCCGCTGACGGAATTTGTGGTGTTCCAAACTGGCTCTGCTGGCCTGGATTTGGCGTTCCCTGCGAACCTGAAAATTGGCGTTGTGGATGTGTGGGAGTCCCCATGCCGGCGTGGTTCTGTTGTGCCTGTTGCTGCATACGGTGCATCAACATCTGCTGCTGCTGTTGTTGTTGTTGCTGCTGCTGTTGTTGCTGCTGCTGCTGCTGCTGCTGCTGTTGTTGTTGTTGTTGTGGGGTCATTCCCGGTGGCATAGGGTAACCTGCCGCAGCGTTGCCCATCATATAATTCGAGTTGTATTGGCTCTGTGGGGGAGCTGCTGTAGACGGCACATTCGGTCCATACGGCGAGCTTGTGAATGGAGCCTGATAGCCCACTAGACGTCATGTCAGCATCAAATCTGCAGTAGGTGTAAATGCAAACATATCATCAAAGGCGAAGGCAACGGCAACGGCAACGACCCCTTCGTCAACCGACGGCTTGACGAAACAAATGCCGGTCACATGATCGTCAATTTGTTCAACGTAGAGAATAGAAGGGGGCAGCGTACGTGTGGAAGATTCTGAAGCAGCACAAAGCGAGGTGAAGCACCAGCTAAGCAGACGAAGGCTCCGTGGGGTGTGACACGTAGGTAGAGAAAGATAGAAAACATAGACATACTCTGGCTATTCGCGGGCATTTGCGGCAGGGCGGTATTTTGCATCATTCCTGCTGGACCAGCAGTTCCCGGCATCATGGCACCCGGATTAGGGGCACCAGTAAAGGCACCACCACCAGGCCCCATGGGGTACTGCTGCTGGTTATACATCATCGACTGATGAGGTTGGCTTGAACCAGGACCAGGCTGCATCTGAGGATTCTGGTTCTGTGGGGCGCCATTGTAGGGTTGGCCTGCAGGATTGCCGTAGCCATACGCAGGTGAGTACATGGCTTGAGGCGCCAAGGAGGGAGGGCCGGCAGCGAGCCGAAGAGTAGCAAGGGCGGCCTAAGGAGGCGCCAGACGACAAGGCGAACAGCCCGATTGGGAAGTGTGGTCGACGTTCAGATACGTGACTTGTGACCGTGCGTCCGCGTTGGCCGACGTTTGCGTGGGGTACCTGGATGAGGTAGACGGCAGGTACCAGGGGTACAACGATCAATCAGTCTTGCTTGACAGGAAGCTTGAACGAAAACGGTGCCGGGCCGCGTGGGACAGATGATGTGACGGGGCGGGCGTGGATCAATATGTCCCTGGGTGACGATGTACAGGGTGCACAGCGGCAAGCAGGGTCTTGGTGCGTGGTGCTGTCGCCAACCAAGTTGATCTGGATCTTGAGAGCCGCAGATAGATACACCCAGGTGATGAACTTGTGTCTCCTTTCACAAAGAGAAGTGGGCTAAAAGATAGCGGACACAACGGCGACAAGACAAGAGCTCACCAGGTCGGCGTAGGTACTTCGCAAGTCGACGTGAGAAAGTGTGCCCACAAACCCACAACCCACAGTCCACGAGGGACAGCGACAGTGACAGGCGTGTGTGTGTGTGAGTGGCGCCGGTGAGTGATAATTCCACGCCAGGATAGAATGACCAGGGTGTGTGGAGGCGGAATATCAAACAAATGACAAGCAGACAGCCTCCTGGAACACGATCCCGATTCTCGGGATCGTCCCTTTTCCAAGGTCCCTTCGCCGATTCACTTGCTTGCCTTGCCACAGGCACTTGGCAACCTAGCAGGAAAGGTGCGGTGACACCTGTCCTGGAGCTGGATGTTGCCTAACAGTTGTGCTGTCAGATTTGTGAGAGCAGGACTGGGTGGGAAAGGTATGGAAGATGGTCGCAGTCAACAGTTCGGGACAGCTGAACACCAAGCCGAGATGAGACCCAGACCCAAGACGCCGGGTTCACAAGTGGCAGGTACTTTATTAGCTCGGACCGTAATAAAGAACAAACAGCACAGGAGTGGACTTGGTTGGTCGGATCCGTCTCGTCTGGTATGGCCCGGAACAGTGCGTGTGTGTCCGTCCTTGTGATAGAGGTAGTGGATGTACCTTGCGCTGTGTCAGGGACTCTAGGGTCTCGGAGCCTGAGAGATCTCAGACGCGGCCTGAAAGGTAGGGCTAGGGACAAATCGAGAATCTAGGAGGGACAATAAATAGAATAAAAAGGCTCGAATGGGTGTGGGTGGGTGGACCAATGCCACATGAACGCGCAACAGAAATGTGATTTGAACCTAATCCCGAGCCACGGGCAAGCAGTGGTGGGCCTTGGGGCGTAGGCAAGGGGCCCAAAGGACAGACGCAAGGGGCACAACTAACAAAAGAATAGCATGGAGAAGCAAATCACAGAGGTACAAGAGTACAAATGAACCGCCTGGAAGGGTTGAAAGTGTGGGATGCTTGGGGTGCTGTTCTGCTGGCGCGCGGCGGTCGCTTGCGGTGCGTTGTTTTGAGTCGGTCGATTCACTTTTGCTGGCAGAAGTCATCAGACTTTTCCCACGCCGCGGCTGCCGGGGGACCTCCGATGACTTGGAAACGCTCCTTCTTCCCCAGCCCCAAAAGTGGGGTCCAGGCGCCTTTCCTGTTTCGCTTTAGCTCCCGAGCCAGGGATCAGCGATTCAGCCCGAGCAGCAGGGGTGCAGTACCAGCACATGGGGTACGTATCTTTGCATCCGATCAAATCTATGCCATCTCAACATTGAAGTCTGGGGAAATTTTCCAACTGTCCTTCCCAACTGAATGGATCCTGGACACAAGCCAAAGTCTCTCGCTTTCGACGGATTCAATGTTCGTCATGGCAGCAACAGTTGTCGATGCCATGCTGCAGTGGCTTCCTACTGCATAAATTGTTTCCCCCCTTCATGCAGTCTTCCTCATGCTGTGCGAGGTTACTCCACGCACTCTGGCCAACGCCGAGTGCTGCTTGGCTGCCTGGGACAAGTTGTCCACCACGCAAGATACAGTACAAGATCTTTACTATTCCCTGGACATGTCCACAGAATTCACAGGACGGCTGCATGGCCGCGCAGGTATCGGTACAAGGACACCAGCGCCCTGGTGACTGTCAACAGCCACCGGTCGACGGAAGTTCATCCTCATGGCTCAAGCACATTGGTGGGTGGGTGCAACGTTGGTTGGACACTTGAACGGCATGTACTGTGATTTTCTATCACTCTTCCGGCTATCTGCAACAGCCTTGCGTCACACGCCATCCCGTCTCATCCATATCGCCGCCCATATGAAGAGTTCCCACCAACAACACCGATAAATTCCCGAGCGATATAAGTGTGCGTCTTGTTCGAAGGATGCAGTTCATCAAACCACAGGAACGTGTCCAGGTGATTCTTAGACTTGGTACAGAGCAACGATATCACCGGGTTGCAGAACTGGTAGAACCCAGTGGCATTGGCCGGCGCGTCCAGGTACGCGGACGGATTCTCGTATATGTCCGTCAACAGCTTATTGACATTGAAAATGTCAACGACCGCCCCAGGCCATCGCTTCTCGACGTACTGCTGGTAGGCCACACCGTAGTCGAAGGCACGGTTGACCAGCTGCGTGTATTCGAGCATCTTGTACTGATACGCGGTCTCATTGTACAGCGTCTTGTTCGTCCAGTATATATTGTTGCCGGAGCCGCCGTTGATCCGAGCCGCATACTCAGGGGCGTGTTGCAAAGGCGCCGTGTTGAGCAAGACAAAGCGGCGACCCCCACTCGAATAGATGGTGTCGAAGACGTTCCAGACACAGTCAATGTATGTCGTGATGTTGGTCTACGCATATATGTCAATCTTCCACCTCAGGTCGGGGAGAGTAGAGGGAGTCTTTCAGGGGCCACTCACACCAGGAGCTTGCGAGTCGGACAGGAAAGCACTCCAGCCCAAGTCATTTGTGCCAACCCACAATGCATACACGGTATTCTCAGCCGTCCTGTTCTGATACAGTGTTTTCGCACCCACATCTGCCAAATAGCTGGGCAGCTCATTCTCTGTGACTGACGGAAACGGCCCATTGATGGCGGCGAGATACCGGGAGATAATGCTGTTTGAGCAGGTGGCTCCGCTGACGGCGTAATCGAAGTAGGCGGCTCCGGTGTATTGCTGAACATACTGACCCCAGGCAAGCCCACCCGAGGCGCCCACAGTGCTCTGCGGTGGTAATACGCCGGCCGGGGGACCGCTACCCCTGTTGGCGATGTAGTAGGCCAAGCGGCCATTGTCAGTGTAGCTGTCGCCGAAGGTAACGAGGTTGGTGAATTGCCCAGAGAAGGCATGACCATCGTGACCTGCAGCTGTGGCCGTGATGGCACTTGCAGCAAGGAGTGAGGAAATGCGCATGGTTATCGTTGGAAGGCGAGTGGCCTTTTACGTACTTTGCGGACAAGACCGATTTTCCAAGGGGATATAGTAAATATTAAGAAAGGAGGGACCGCCATGTTCGCGGTCACGTAGCAAGGTTGCTACACGCACTGCAGTATATATACATAATATATTTTCGTGCTGAGGGGGCAGAGTCTTCTTCATGACGCTGCCCGCTCGCCCGGAGAGCCGTCCCGTCACTACTCGGCATGACGGGAAATTACCATTCAGCCATTTCAGGTTCCTGCTAACGCACGCCGTCAACCTAGGCAGGGGAAGAAAAGTCCGTGGGCCTTAGTTGAATTTTCGGGTGAGGGGTTAACCAGAACTAAATCTCGTGTTTGCGGCGGGGGAGAATAGCATTGGAGAAGGGAAAGCATAGGGAAATCTGCACCGATGTCACTGGCGTTGCTGATCTCCCGCCATGATTAACGTGAGTGAAATGCCGCGCGAATCACATGTTAGGCTAAATGAAGTTGGCCAGGAAACTGACGAGGATAGGGCTATCGGTCGGTAACTTGGTCTGCGAAGTATTTGCCTGCAAATGTCCAGGAAAGGCGTCGGACTACTCCGTACCGTACAGCCACAGTAATCTAACTTACAAGCGCGACCTCACGACGGCGGCGATACGGATATACGGCACTGCTGTGGCTCTGGAGTTTGGTAGGACCCTGTTCTATCTCATCATCTAGACTTGACCCTATTGTTGTGGTGCTAGGGCAGCCAGGCACATGCAAAGACCGAAAGCAATCACCCAAAAAGCTCCGAGGCATCAAGACATGAGGTCGGCGTCCGGGATGCCGTGGGGTGGACCGGGCCGTACGGAGTAAAAGTGGGTCCGATCTCCGTACTCGGAGCCGCGTCCACGGCGCGGCATCACACTTTCGAGTTCCTTGTGGGATGTGACTCAAACGTTCCATTCATATCAACTCGCAGAATTTTGCCTCACTCACCCCCTGCAGCTCAAGATCACGCCTCTCAACCGCGAGCTGCCGTCCAAAAGCATCAGCCCAAGGTCAATTGGACGCGACTTGACGTCAACTGCAAAATATGTCTCCCTTCAACCTCCAAACCTGCGCGCGTCCCAACATCCTCAAGCTCCAACCCTACCGCTGCGCCCGCGACGACTACAAAGACGACGGGCACAACATCCTCCTTGACGCCAACGAGAACGCCTTCGGCCCGCCCATCCCCGCCGCCGCCGCCGCCGCCCTCCAGCCCCACGCGCCGGAAGCCGCCAGAATCAACCTCCTGGGCCTGCACCGCTACCCGGACCCGCACCAGCACGCCCTCAAACAGCTCCTCTGCGCGCTCCGCAACAAGCACGCGCACACGGAAAAGACCATCACCCCGGCGAATCTCTTCGTGGGCGTCGGCTCCGATGAGGCGATTGACGCGCTGCTGCGGGCGTTCTGCGTGCCCGCCCGCGACACGATCCTCGTCTGCCCGCCGACGTACGGCATGTACTCGGTCAGCGCCGAGGTCAACGACGTCGGGCTGGTGAAGGTGCCGCTGCTGCCGGGGCCCGGGTTCGGGCTGGATGTAGAGGGCATCTACGCGGCGCTGGACAAAGCCGCGGAAACCCACATCAAGTTGGCGTATCTATGCTCGCCAGGGAATCCGACGGGATCGCGGCTGGCGAAGGAGGATGTACGGCGGGTGCTGGAGCACCCGACATGGAACGGCATTGTGGTGCTGGACGAGGCCTACATCGACTTTGCGCCCGAGGGGAGCTCATTGGCCGAGTGGGTGGCTGAGTGGCCGAACTTGGTGGTCATGCAGACTATGTCCAAGGCATTTGGGATGGCGGGGATACGGCTGGGTGCTGCGTTTTGTGCGCCGGAGGTGGCTGGGCTGTTGAACAACTTGAAGGCGCCGTACAGCATCTCGCAACCGACCAGCGTGTTGGCGTCGTACGTGCTGTCGGAAGAAGGGCTGGGCGCCATGCGTGCGAATCGGGCCAAGATAATAGAGCAACGGGAGAGGCTGATCGCGGAGCTACCCAAAATCTCTGGTATCGGGCGGTTGAGAGGCGGTACCGAAAGCAATTTTCTGCTGTACGAGATATTAGATGGCCAGGGGAAACCGGATAACAAAACAGCGTTGGCGGTGTATGAGGGTCTGGCGGAGACGAAGGGTGTGGTCGTGAGGTTCAGGGGTAAGGAGCACGGATGTGAGGGCTGCTTGAGGATCACAGTGGGCACTGAGGCCGAATGCACCAGATTTCTGGAGGCGATACGGCAAAGCTTGGAGACGGCTAGAGGTACAGCGACTCCGCAAGATGAGGAGAGGAGGGAGAAGGAAGCAAATGGCGTGGTGGCCTGATGACCTAGCCGCCGCCGTATAGAAAAGCAGCCCGGGTTCCAATCCTAGACTCGAGTTACATCTCGTCCTGTCACAAAGACTTCAACTGCCATTTGCGTGATGAAAATAGTGTGCTCGGCTGTCTGCAGGCCTGTGACCAAGCTCCACAGCGCCTAACTTGGAAACGCCACATCTCTCCACAATCATGACCACACGGCTGTGTCAGACCTATATGAAACCTGAATGGCTGGTTGGGATTGTTGTCAAATTGCCAAATTAGGCCTTGTTAGTGACCTGGTTTCCGTTTCAGGCCGCACTGGACGATTTCCAGTATTGGACCAGACAAGTCGTAGCCCAGATAAGCAGACCCACGACGTGCACCATTGGGTCGGGTAAATATACAAAGATGGAAAATGATTGCATTGCTGAATTGACCGCGTGCTGCTGCTCTAACCATAACGCCGGATCTCTAAACGCCAGAGACACAGGGGTGATGTATCCATGCACATTTGAGGAATTCCTGCTTGCCAAACATACTGTACACCCGCTATGTCGATCCCATAAACGCATCCATAAATCTAACTAGCCATGCAAAAATCACAGTCCAGTACACGAAAGAAAAGAGAAGCACCCTATACAACCGTTAGGCAGGCAACCACGGCGACACCAATCCAGACCAAGCCCGGAGTGTCCCTGGCGCCCAGCGAGCGAGCACGCTTAGTATTCGCAGGCGAGGACGTCACCACGGTACTCATGACTGTGGAGGTGGTAGTGGAAATCACGGTAGAGGTACCGGTGGTCGTACTGGTGCTGGAAGTCAGGGCGCTGGAAGTTGGGGCGTTAGAAGCCAGTGGGGCGTCTGCAGCAGACACTGTCTGCTGCCGCACGTCTTGGATGCTGTCTTTGTCGTACGGCGCGGGTGCGTACTTGGCCAAGAGCCCCTGTACGGTCTCTAATGCGCTCATTTGTTGTCCCAGTCCCACGCTGCCGTCGAAGGACTTGGTGTACCACTTCTGTCCGCACGTCGTGGTGTCAGTGCCGCCCGTGCAGGCCTGGCCTGCAGCGGCGGCGCTGGCCTCCATGTACGAGTAGACAGTATCGGCGATCGAGGGGACCATGATTGCGGACGAGTACATGAAGCGAGAGAGGTAACCCTTGAAGGAGATCATGTCCGTGTCACATGAGCCGTAGGGCTCACATGCGCGCTCGAACATAACGCCGGTCGAGTTACCGTTGTAGTTGAAAAAGACGGATGAACCCATGAGCAGGCCTTGAGTCCGTGAAAGCCAGGTGGACGCGTCCGTGTCGGTCGTAGAATTTGCGAGAACTGCGGCACCATACAGGTAAATGCCTGAGGCATAGGAGAAGGTCAAGTTGTTGCGCTTGGAGACAACGCAGTCATCGCGCGAGTCGGCGCCGTCATAGACATTGTAGTCGCTGTCGATGAAGCCAACAGCCGCGGTCCAGTCCCAGACTTTCGTGGCCCAGTCTAGGTACATCTGGTTCCCGGTGGCACGAAACAGGCGAGCGGCCATCTGGAAGAGGCCACCGTTGGACACCGAGTTACGATAATGGAGCCCATTGGGATTGCTGGGGAAGATCTGCCACAACAGACCGCCTCCGCAGGCCGATGTGTTCCATCGCGCAGACATGGTATTGAAGGCGTTCTCTGCGACTTGTAGCCATGAGGGGATGCTGGCATCGGAGGTCTGTGGGAAGTTACGCTCCGCGGCCGCAAGAACCGTGAAGGCCCAGAAGGCTTGGTCGTCATTGCCTTCGTCGCCATAGTGCGACGGGACCATAAGGTCATAGGTCGGGGCGACGACTTGAGACGAGATAGCGGTTGTCAGGATATCGTCGTAGGTACTGTCGTTGGTGTAGTGTGAGTAATCGAGGATCGCCCCCATCAATGCCCCATTTTCCCACCAGTAATATGGTGCTGGAAGGTCTGCAAATGCCTGTACAACGTGGTCAGTGGGGGTATGTATGCGTACGATACGAAATGATCAGATGGGATAGATCGGCGTGGGATGGTGGTCAGACGAGGCGGCAAACTGCGAAGGACTTTTCCGCGAGCCAGGCGTGAGTACGTGCCATACGCCATGCTCTGTCGTCTGCTTCTCACCTCCCATCACGCTGATTTTCATCCAGCCCGAACAACCGCATTCACTTCCTCCTCCTCGGACGGGTCCCAGAGAAGTCTTACCGTGGCAGTACCGGGATAGTACGACATGGCACCTTCGGCAAGAGTCTTTGCGACACCCACGATCGAGGCTGTAACCTCACACATTAGCAACCAGGCCCCGAGTCGGCGGATTCCAGTAATTTTGTGGACCAACTCACAAGTAGCACTGAGATCGAGGCTGACCGGAGCGCTGGCGTCGACAGAGGGGGCGTTGGCGGCCGCGACGCCTGTGACAATTGCGATCCACACACTGGCTGCAGAAGCCATTTTGGTGGCAAGGCGAAATATCTTGGCGGGTTTGTTGTGCGGAGAGAACAAGGAAGAAGAGGAGGAGGAGACTGTAATGCTCGCCAGTAGCGTTCGAGAGAAATATGAAAGGGGAGAAAATAGAAAGAGTTGCGAATCAAGTAGGTTTCTTGATATGGGTGTTTGCCAGGGGGCAGGCGAGGCTGACGAGAATGACTGATGAAGATAGCCACGAAAAGAATGACTTCATACAAGCAACTGAAAGTAAACGCTGTGAAGTGGAGAAAACAGGGCCAAGCAGGGCCACAACAGTGAATGACAGCAGGAAATGTTGAAGAACGCAAACAAGAGTCTAGCTCTGCACTTCCATGGGATTGTGTCGGTAGATGCCAGCAGCTAGCTTAGGGTGGTGGCGGTGAGGTTGAAGGAGGACAACAACCTTGGTGATATCTGACAACCACAGCCAGCCGTCCACAGGTTGGCAGTGGGCCTTCCCCCATACAATAAGGCACACAATCCGGGGAGGTGCAGGGAGACCAGTATCTACTCACCCTATCATCCTTGCATCACAATGATAGAAACAAAGTCCAGAGGGAAGGAGCACAGGCTTGCAGGTGTTGCTCACAAGTGCTTGTTTCCCAGTGTCCGCCCTCATCCAATCATCCAATAAGTGACAAGGACAATGTTGAAGAGGACCAAACACTGCATGCAAGGCTATGTCCATCAAACCCTATCCTGGCATTTGTTTCGTTCATCTCTCAGCCTCTGCATGTCTGTTCCTGTTGACTTGCATTGCAGATGGACCAGAGTGCCACTGCAGGGCTGTATAACTGCCCTGTTCCAGGTTATTTTCGTGGCCGGTGAGGAAGGACTCAGGAGGAGTATAACAGCCAAGATCCATCTGCCGTGATCGTGAAAATTCCCACACACACAAAAACATGTTTGTCTTTCCAGATGATCACAACAGATTCCATCATATAAACCGGATTGTGGAATTCAACCAGGAAAACAAAGCTGCAGTGCCTCCTTGACAGCTCGACAATCAGCACTAAGGATGAGGGGGAGGGGAGGGGATGGACCCTGAAAAGGGGCAGGTGTTTCATTGCCCACTCATTGGCTGCCTGACTTCCAGGACTCTCTGCCATGTGCTCACTTGAAACACCATCGATCGAATAAGCCTGAGTACCTAGCCGCCCGAAATTCTTTTTCTTCTCCTCCTCTTGGAAAAGCCGCGGCTAATGCTCAACTTAAAGCCACGCCGGCGATAGTATTTCCCGAGCGGCTATTCCATGAGATCGGGAGGGGTTCTCGGAAAGACACAAAGAAGCTCACATCAGCCGAGACTCTCGTGGCGCTCGAATACGGAGAAACAAGGGCGACTCACTCCATAGACATCGGGGAAACACCTAGCAGAACAAAGCTACGATAAGCGCGGAACGGCAGATGGTAGAAGGGGAAGAAAACATGCATATGGCCCGTCCATACAGGTCAAGAGGTATAATACACTGTGTCTTGGATCACACTGAATCAGTCACCAAGCAGCAGAAACCAGCCCACGATCGCCACCACAAAGCACACCGGAACGCCAATGCAATGATGACCAGAAAGACTCCCTCCTTACCAACACCAAGTCTCCCTTACCCAGTCACCAGCCCGGCCACCCACACCGCAACTGCAGCTACAGTCACGGCCGATATGCTCCCAAGACCCTCATCCCTCGGCGCAGCCCACGAGGTGCTCGTCGGTCTCGGGAAGAACCACGCGGTATCGGTCGGGTTGATGATCTCTCCGCCATCCGCACCCGTCTGTCCCGTGGCTGTCGCCGACGCAGGTGCCGGAGTCATCAGCGTGAGGACGCCCCACTGCACGTCAGTTCCGGTGTACGTCTGCGTCCGCGTGAAGTCCGTCGGTCCCGTAGTGTTACCCTTGGTGAAATGTGAACCGAACGACGAGTATTCTGTACAAGTGGCGGCTGTTGTGGAGGCAAGCTGGCAGGATATGAACGCCGTTCTGGGGCGGCTGTATTAGCCTCACTGCCTTTGGCACGGCTCGTGTGCTCTGTGTGTGCAAGCGACTACGGGACCGAGCACCTACAATCTGTCCTGCAGAATTCCCGAGTACGCAAATGTGCTAGGCCCCTCGGCGAAAGTGAATGGCAGAGGTCCCGATATGTCACAGTCTGCTGTGTCTGGGCAGAATATGGTGTATGTCGTCGCTACGCTGTCCTACACGTCCACAAGTGTCAGTCTGAATGCGACCCGAAATGACACGACTTTCATCTATTGCGAGGCTGTGAGACCAGCGTACACTAGAGATTACACTCCCAGCCAAATCGTTCCAATTCTCAGCACGATACCCGGGGACATAGACCGGCACCGTAACCTGAGCGGACGTCGTCGGCGCTAACAGCAGCAAGCTCGAAGCCAGCGCGGCGAACAGAAGGGGACGAGACGATGACGGCCCGCGGAGGATGCGCTTCATAGTCGGCTAAGGGTGATTTTCGTCGCACCAAGACAGGCGCCAACAATTGGGTCTCACCGAGCTGGGGGATGGGTCATCGAAGCTGTGTCCTTCTTTGGGGGCATCAATAATAACCTTGGAAGATGTGCCAACATCGGACGACGATATAAAACAGTAATACACAGCGAGGTGAGGAACGGAAACAAAAGAAAGCGAAAAAAGAAATAAGCTTTCGTCAAGAGATTCGCTACAAAGCTTGGTCCCCCTCTTCCCACCACACAAGGCGTCGGCGATTCGGTGATTGCTGTGTATCTGGACGTCTTGGCTTTCTCTTGGCTGTTCTCCTGGCGTGTTCAACTCGCCAAGGCCCCCGGCTCGGGGTTGAGGGGGGCCTGTCAGCTTGCCCTGAATGGGTGATTCTGCATCTCCATAACAAATTCAACCTAAGACTGGCGGACTGGATCCGGCCGAGAGCGCGAGAATGCCAAGCCTGCACCCCAGGCAAGAAAAAGACAGGCAAGCAGGCTGCCAGACGGCCAGTGGCCCAGTGCAGCCGTTCCATTGACGTGAGAATGCCGCAAGCCTCCTCGTGTGTGTTACACAGTCAGACAGTGCAGTAAGTACGCATTGCTTTCCAAGTTGTCAGTGGTCTGGACCGACGAGGGCACGAACACAAAGGATCTTGTTTCCTTGGAATGCTCGGCAGATCGACGAACTGTGATCGGCTTTCGCCGATCTGTAACTCTGGGCAAACTACCCTTTCCCACGGAACCTTCGTCGAATGAAGGGAGGATCGGGTCACTCTCCATCAACGGGACTGTCCTGGGGTTTGAGATGATGTAAATTTGGTTGAGTATGGTTCATCCCAAGTCTATGACCCAGCACCCCAAAATGACACTCCGTTCTTCCGCGGGTCTGCCAGCATAGGCTGCGGCCCAATTTCCACATCATCGGCGACATTCGACATGGACATCTCCCGGAGACCTGGTTCACGCTCTGACACGCCTGACACTCCCTCTGCCGAGTCTACAACGAGCGTTGAGAGACCATAGTCCCTCGCGACCTGACGGAGCTTCGCAAGGGCTCATGGCTGTCGTCGCGTGTATCCGGGCCCTGGCACCACCTTAGCGATGTTTCCCGCCCTTGCGCGGCCGCATGCGCCCATGTCTCTTGACGATGAAACTGGCAACAAAGGAAACCGAGCAAGCTGGTTTTAGCTAGGAGCGTGAAAGGAGGTGGGCTACAAGGGCCATCGACGCATACCTGGGACAGAGACCAAGACGCCGGAACACAATGGTGGAGGAAGGCCACTTCTGCATTCCTCCGTGGAAGTTGTCCCTCTTCTTAGACTGAGCATCAACAGTGACCAGCGGAGCACCCTTTATTGCGACAGCCATCTTCCGTCAGATGTTGCAGATTCACGCCTACGCGGGTAACGAAAGGATGAGTTGAGCTCCGAGGTCGATGGCCACAACGGCCGAGAATCTGAGTATGTGAAGAGTAGTCGAGGACGAACCGCAAGACTCGGAGCATATGATCACCTATGTGTGGCATGAAACTCAGGTCTGCTCAACAGCCTCACGTGGACGGAGCAAATCAAAGCCTATGGGCGGACAGATGGTTCCCATTGAGGCGTACTACCTAACTGATCTACATCGCAGTCCCCCAAACCCAACCACACACGCCACACTCACTTCATCACGACATTCGCAAACCCGGTCTGAATCACATAGTTCACCACCACCTTCAACGCCTTCTCCTTACTCGCATTCTCGTTTTTTTTTCTCGTATGCAGCGCATCCGCGTAGTCGAGGACTGTCTCCCCCGCCACGAACCGCTCGGGCTGCTCTCCACCGCGGCCCCCCCCCCCCACTGGGTAATTACCTCGCCCTCGACGACGTAGTTGATACCGGTGGCCGGATGTGTGTGCGGCGGCGCGACGGCGCCCGGTGGGTACTCGAGGAGCACCATGCGCGGCTCCCAGCCCGGGAGCTGGGGGATGGGCACGGTGCGGAGTATGGTTCTTTTGATGGTGGCGGTGGCGGCGCTCATGGCTGGTTTGTCTGGTGTCGCAGTTTGTCTTGTGGGAGCTCGTCGGCTGGTTGAAGTTTTAGAAGATTGCTTGTAGATATGTTTTGGACGTCAATGCGTCGGTTGCAGCACCGAGGCTGGTGCGTGTATCACGAGTTGGCCGTTAACTTGTGATGAGGATCGAATCCGAAGCAATGCTGGTAACGAGAGATTCAGAATATACCTAGGTACTTGCTTATAAGTGTTGATGCTTCCTCTGATCTCCAAACGCCTTTTCTGAACTCTTGTCCTATTAAACGCTAATTATTAATATGATGTTCCAACTAGCAAAGGGCGTGCTTGAAGGCACCTATATACCTAGGTAGGTACCACTGAAGCATATTCGGTTGTTACTTATGAAGTGCACTAGATATAACTAGGTAGGCTTCTGCTTACGGCCTTGTTAATCGAGTGCGCCCTGCTCGGGACTGCATTGGATCACAAAAATGGGCCTTTAGAATTATTAGGTTATGTGCATTCCAAGAGAGCAGCGACCTCGGCCATACAGCAGATGTTGGTGATCCATTTCAATTTGGCGGTGGTGGATGACAGTGACAGGGGGCGTCATCTTAAATGCTGCGAGTTTGCGGCACGATAATTTTGCTGGCCGAGTTGCGAAATCAAATTTGAGGTATAGGGTAACTAAGGGTTAGGGTACCCATATTCTCTGTCTGCACCTCGAACAGACCAACGTTCTTTCATTGCCACACGCCCTGACGCCTTGCAATGCCGTTTCAAGGTTTCAGAACCCATCCACGTAGGTACCTTCTGATCAGCGAAGCAGGAAGCTCATAATTTGGTACTGTGAGGGTTCTCAGAGTCATCGGCCAAGGCCCGATGGCAAGAGACAGGACTCCACCCGTGGACCGCGAGTATGATTAGGAAGTGGACATTCCCGATTTAAGGTTGTGAATCAGGGGAGAGCGGGTCTTCTCTATGCAAGCTTACCTCGCTCTTCGAACCGTGAACGGCTGGTGTCCACCAAGCGAGAGATTAAAGGGGCAATGATGGACAAACTGGCTCCTCTGGGAAAAGAAACCCATTCATAAATAGCAACGATGATCGCCTTCATGATGCGCAAATTCGATCTAATCTAGTACCTCCACCTCCGCCCGTCACGTTGATCATCCCCTTGTTCAAGTCGATCTCCGAACCGCGTCGCAGCCACCACCACCAACGCAGCAAATATGACACAGCGCACGATCCTCATGCTCGCCGCCCTGGCCAGCGCTGCCTACGCCGCGGATGCGAACGCGACCTCGACGATCGATGTCCTCCTTCCCATGCTCAACGCGCAGACGGCCGTCATGGGCTCCATCGTGGGCGTCGACGCCACCGCCACCACGTTCTACCTGACCTGCCCCACCGACGCATCAGGCCTGACCTGTGGCCTTGGGGACGGCGTCGAGCTGATCGAGGGTGATTCAACGCTGGGGGTCCACTTCACGCAAAGTGCTATTGGGTGAGTCTTCCTTACAACACTACATAACTCTTATCCAGCTTGCTGGCTCGCTGAACTGCACCTAACCTCGCCCCCCCCCCCCCAGAACTATCGACGTCAACTGTGGCGTCGCCTCCGACACGGCGAGCTGCACGACGACTCTGACAACACTCGATATCGCCATCAGTGGTACGTCTGTGGCGTCATCGCAGGTGACGAGCACCGGAACCACGGTCGTGACCGGCCTCAGCTCGTACAGCCTTCCTGTAACTGTGACGGCTGGCCTGGAGAAGCTCGCTTCTGCCACTGCAACTGCGTCAAGCTCGACTGTCACCGCGGGTGTCCCGAGACAAACGCAGAATGCCGTATTGATGGGCGCGGCAGCTATGGTTGGAGGCGCTTTGTTGTTGTAGAGGACCTGTGGAAATTTTGAGCCAGGCGTTGGGTGGTGACATGCGGTAATACAGTCAACAATAAATGCACTGATAACCTCCCCCGGAATTTGTCCGTCTAAAGGGATTAATGCTCACGTCGACGACCGAGGTGTCGAGCTTGCACCGGAAGAGCGAAACGCCTCCTTTGCATGCCCCTCCTCCACCCAGCATTCGAAGAACAGCGGCCCGGCCTCGATTGCGCGTATGGGCATTGTGCTAGCTCCCCCGATATCGCGGCCCTTCTGTTGTCGGCGTTTCGACGCGGGCTGCAGCTCGGGCTGCGACGGAATCCAGGGCTGAGGGTGGCCGATTGGCGCCGCAGCCTCGTCGCGCAGCTCCACGGCCACGGTGAAGGTGCAGCCCTCGGGCAAGGGGTCCATCTTCTCGCCCGCGTAGGCCAGCCGCCGGACGGCGCCTCGGAGCTGCTCGTCGACGTCGGTCCAGTTGATGGCTGCACCGGGGTCGTGCTCGGCGGGGCCAGCAGCAGGACCAACAGCACCATCCGCCAGATTCTCCTCGCCGCTCCCATTTTCGTCATCGCCCGGCCCTTCGTCGTCGCGCGACTGGTCTCCACCGTCTCCGCCTCGGAAGTTTCTGAATGCTTCGATGCCGCCTGGCCAGGAGGGGAAGTGGGAGACGTCAAACATCCAGCGCTCTAGAACGCTGCCGGGGCCCAGCTGCTGGGTCGATGTGAGCTTTATTGGCGACGAGTTGGCCGGAGAGTGGATGACGACGGCGACGCGCTCCACAGTCCCCCTTGCGATCTGGGCCATGACGGCATCGACGGCGTCGTTGATCCATGAGCAGACTTTGGGGTGGCGGGATTGGTGAACGGGGAGATTGAAGGCCTTGGATGAGAGGAAGGTCTGCTGAGGGTAGATGTTGCGGTAGTAGAGGATAGTGTGGATGGAGACGGTGAGGAAGCTGGTGAAGGAGTCGAGGAGCGTGCGTGCGTCGTCGATAGGCACGTCGGTCGTTTGGGGAGCGAGTAAGTGCTCTGCTGGCGTCCGCAAGGGAGGCGGTGGCATCGCCATGCTAAAACGTGTGGTTGCCCCTCTACCCAGGTAGTTTGAGGGTAATCTTTTTCAACGTTGGAGACTGCCGTGCCCTGATCAGGCGGACACTTGCAGGCAGCTATGCATCGGCCTCGCTGCAGGCATTAGTTGTTGCGTGAAAACCCAGTCTTGACCGATCGAAGGCACCGAAAGCGCCTTCGTTGTGATGTTGAATGCTCAAACTACGGCCACAGCGGGTAGCAGCAGTTTCCGAAGATAAGCTGTTGTAGGTTGTCATTCCTGGCTAGCTCAGCACAGTGCGAGACCTCACTACTCTGTGGAAAAGGTGTGTTGCTCTCCTTGTGCCCGTCTGCTGTGCACATAAATTGAAATCAAGAGAGTACTAAGCACCAAATGTACTATACACAGTCAGCTAACCCATGCCTAGATAAGTACTCTGCTACTTAGGTATGGACCTTGAAGTTCGGTCGGTACGAGTTGGAGGAGCGGGCGCCCACAGTACATAGTACACAGTGCACCAAAATCACGAGCTTCTGGAGGCACATGCCTATGTATCGTAATTATTTCACTTGGGCTCGCAGAATTGGCACTCGAAAACGGCGACGAGAAGATGAGTATGCTCAATACCTGCACGTAATTGTGCAAAGGCTCTCAAAAAATCTTGTCGTAGGCGATATCCCGCAGCTACCCAGGTTCTAAACCTGTCAACCTAGGTACTTTGTAGTGGGTCGCTTATCTACGCGTTGGACATGTCGAGCGGCGCGTCTCATCTCGTGTCTGCAGCGCGTCACAGCTGAGCAGGGAATAGAAAGAATGCTACAAAACACGGAGAACACATGGGCCGAACGAATGCATTGATCGGATTCGCTTTAGTGGCCAAGCTACTATTTTACTGTACTTCAAACAGGATTTCCACCACGAAGGTTGGCAGCTAAAGTGTCAGATGTAGCTACCCAGGTAGCCACTACGGCCACAAAAGTAAATTTGAAGGGAAGCAGGATGCTCTGTACTGTGCATTATAATACTTGGTAAATTCAAGCTTATAAACAGTAACGACACCGTCAGGGTGGTAATTGGAAACGAATTGAATTGAACTCTTCAATCTTTAGAACATCAATCACATGTTGAAGAACGATGCAAATGTCGCGTGTAATAAATAATTTGTTCTGACCCCACCTGCACACCTCAGTGCACTGCGCAACCGCCTTGCCGCACCTTCGACCCCGCCAATACCTAGGTACTTCCAATTCCACCTCCCAACTTTTCGCACCCTCTGCTGTTCGACCACCGCTCCTTCCTATCCTAAAGCTCGACAGCTCCATTTGGGTCCACCAAGCGCGGCCAGACATTCTCCAACAACTTGGAACTGATTAGTGCCCGTCACCATTCTTATTCAAGGCTAGACGCGCATATTCAACCACGTGCAGCGTATCTCACCGCCTTCCCACAACGCCATTATAAGTACCCGCCTCTACCTACCCTCTAGCTCGCTGCCGTTCGCTCGGACTCGAGAAATTGCGGGGTCTAGATTTGGACTCTTGACGCCAACATGGAGGAGCAGCTGGCCCAGCTGCTGGCCAACACCCAACTGCCTCAAGAGGACCCTCGAAAGCGCGCCGAACTCGACCTCAAGCATGCCCAGACGAACCCGGCCTTCCCAATTGCCCTGGCAAACGTAGCCGCCCACACTTCCATCTCCACAGACATCCGCCAGGCTGCCCTCTCCTACCTGCGCCGATTCATCGAGCACAATTGGGCTGGGGAGGATGACGAAGACAGCGGTGATGGGCCCCAGATCCCCATTCCAGACGCCAGCAAGGAGCAGCTCCGTCACAAGTTGCTCGAGCTGGCTCTGACTGACGAGGCCGATCGCAAGGTCAAGTCTGCTATCAGGTAAGCTGCCGGCCAACACGAACAAAACATTGCGAGGCAGTCCAAGCAAAAATGAGACAAGGGAGAATAACACAATGCCATGCAGCTATGTTGTTGGCAAGATAGCAAACACCGACTTCCCCGACCACTGGCCAACCCTTCTCCCTACCCTACTCGAGATCATCCCCAGAGGCACCGATGCCCAGCTATACGGTGCTCTGAAGGTTCTTAGCGATATCGTCGAAGATAGCCTTTCCGAGGACCAGTTCTTCTCAGCAGCACGTCCCATCATCGACGTCGTCTACAATGTCGCCCTCAACGACTCTCGGAAACCCAACCTGCGGGCCCTCGCCGTCAGCGTCTTCCGCGCGTGCTTCGAGCTCATGGATATGGTCAAAGACGATCACCCCAAGGAAGTCAAGGGCTTTGCCGACGAAGCTCTCAAGGCCTGGTTGCCCTTCTTCTCCCAAGTGCTGTCGGTCCAGCTGCCCCCAGTCTCGGACGACCCCGCCGCCAAAGAGTACCGCAACGGAATCATCTCGTTCAAGTTGCAGGTCGTTAAGGCTCTGATGAAGATCAAGTCCGTCTTCCCCACACTTCTCCTGCCCCAAAGCCTTGCTTTCTTCCAGGCAATCTGGCAAGAGCTGTCTCTGTTGCAAGGACAGTACCAAAAGCATTATATCGACAACTCCGGTCAGGGCCGATTGGAGGACTCGGATGGCCTGCCGTACACCCTCGACTTCTTGGTTCTCGAAGAATTGGACTTTCTCAACCAGTGCTTGCGAGCCACCCCGGTACAGAAAGAACTCGAGGCCCAGCTCAACGGTCGACCGGCACATGAAGCCCCGTGGATGATTGACCTCATGAAGCTTTTGGTTTCCTACAGTCGCATCACATGCGAAGAAGAGGAGTTGTGGGACATTGATGTCTCGCTGTATCTGGCCGAGGAGACTTCGGTATGTCATTGTGTCTCATGACGTCCCGTGCTGTCTGGGATAAGTGACGTTTCTAATTTTTAACAGGTTACTGCTAATTATACAGCTCGCACTGCCTGCGGCGACTTTCTGATCAAGCTTGGAGAGTGGCTCCACGGGAAAGCCTTGGAAGGCCTTTTCGCGCACACAAAGACACAATTCCAAGGCCAAAATGATTGGCGCTCGCAAGAGGCATGCTTGTACTTGTTTAATATGCTCATCAGCGACTTTCATGATCGGGAACGCGACCAGGCTATCACACCGGAGATTGCTCAGGCTCATGTGGAGCTGATCAACTTTGCGGCCGGTCAGTATCCCATATCAAAGCCAGCCTTTTGGTCGCAAACTCTTTGTATTTGGACAACACATTGACCCTTTTTAGGCCAGGAACAACCTCTACTCCGCGCTCGGGGCTTTCTTGTGGCAGGGACACTGTCGCGCGTATTTCCTGCTGTCAATTCGTTGCTGGATCACACGATCCAGTCGATCAGCACCGATAATTCAGAACTTGTCCAGGTCGCCTGCATCAAGGCTGTCGAGAGCTTTGTCGAGACTCGCCGCGTGCCTGCAGATCGTCAAGTACCGGCATTGGTAGCATTGAACAGCTTCCTCGATGGCAAGGATATGACCGAGCTCGAGGATGCGGACGACCTGCTAGTGACTATTGCTGAGGCCCTGCGGGCAGTCATTAGCATGGACCCCCGCATTATCATCGCATCTGACATCAAATCAGTCGACTCGCTCTTTTTGGTAGCGAAGCACGGTGCTTCAAACTTCCAGGTGACGGTGATGGTCATTGAGGCCTTCGAGGACCTGGTTCAGACGCTGTCGGACTCCGCGTCGTACGCTGCTCTCTGTACCAAAGTACTTCCGACCATCACTGGCGCGTTCAATGTAGCGGACATGACGCAGGACGACCCGCTGCTGACATTGGCTTGCGAGTTGCTCGTGCCGCTCGTTGAAAACGGGTCGGAGCCTTTACCTGCTGGGTTTGTGGCTGCCACCCTGCCCAAGCTCAAGACTCTCTTGCTACAGTCTTCGGAAGGCGGGATACTGCGGCCTGGTGTAGATGCTATCAAGTGGATGTTGATGCACGACCACCACCAGGTTCTCGGCTGGCATGACGAGAATGGCCAATCTGGCCTGGAAACGTGCCTGCTCATCATTGACCGCCTCTTAGGACCTAGCATTGAGGACAACGATGCGTCCCAGGTCGGAGGGCTCGCTGCTGAGCTAGTCGAGAAGGCCGGCCCAGAGCGCCTGGGCCCATACCTGGAGAAGTTGTTGCAAGCTGTGGCGAACCGTCTCGCGACTGCAGAAGCTGCAGCCTTCATCCAGTCTCTTATCAGCGTATTCGCGCGACTCTCCCTGGTCGGGGCGGCAGATGTTGTTCAGTTCCTCAGCAACATCGACATCAACGGCCAGAACGGGTTGCAGGTCGTCATGAGCAAGTGGCTGGAGAACTCCATCAGCTTTGCAGGATATGACGAGATCAGGCAAAACGTCATCGCGCTATCAAAGCTGTACTCTCTCAACGACCCACGCCTCGCGCAGATTCAGGTTAAGGGCGACTTGATCATTCAGCCTGGCAACGGTCGCATAATGACCCGTTCGCGCGCCAAGGCCAATCCCGACCAGTACAACTTCATCCCTGTGACCCTCAAGATCCTCAAGGTGCTCATTGAGGAGCTCCTCTCCGCCTCGGGCGTCACTGGCGCCGCCAACGCCGCGGCTGCAGCGGCTTCCGAGTTTGCGGACGCGGACGAGGATGACGGCGACGAGGGCTGGGAGGACGAGAATGATACCATCGACGCTGCGAGCGCCGCGCACTTCCAGTCACTCGTTGAGGGCGCGAATGCCCGCATGCGCGATGATGAGACGCAGCAGTATCTGACGGAGTTTTTTATCAGGGCCGCGCAGGAAAATACGGCAGATTTCAGGCGGTGGTATGAGTTGCTCACCGAGGATGAGCAGTTGAAGCTGCATGACCTTGCTCCCAATGCGTAGGTCGCTCCTTGCGTGGGCATCAGGTTATGGCCCTGTGTCCAGTGATTATGGATGGGAGAAGGCAACGATACAAGGCGGACTGCTTAAGCCTCGAGATACCAGGTTAGTTGAAGCTGGAGTAGCTCGTTTCAAGCAGTGTTAAATTGAGAGGCTCTGGGGGCGGGGTACATAGTTGGAGACTGAGTTGGAAGATGACTGGATTGCTTCGTTGTGTATAAAGTGGGCATGAGTACTCAGTATGCACTAGTGGTGTGTGATGATACCACAGATCAAAATAGATAGAATTCTTCCCAGAACGACGTTAGGCAAATGCCATTTCGTGTACCCATTGTGTTCTACTCGCCAGTGGTGGGATTGAGATGTAGTTCCGTCTGGAATGGAGGATGTGCCACAGTTGTGAGGACTTTGAACATCGACGAGCTCATCATCTCAAGGACCAAGACGTTTGTCACGCATAATGAACGGCGGAAGGTATGCGAGTGGAACAGCCTTGATCAATCTCTTGAAAAAAGCAATGTAATGTCCGACTTGTTTTGTCCGGATACTCACGCTCAGCGTTTGGTATTTCCCTAGCCATCATGATTCTCATAAAACTCATACTCATTCAACAGCAGCCCTCAGAACCGGAGGCTCGCTGATACACAGCCTCTGCTTCCACAGCTCAAATGATATCCCCACCTCCAAACGGATTCCCCCCAGGTCCAAATCCGCCTCCACCAGAATTAAACCCTCTCGGTCCAAACCCATCATCATCAGGAAGCCCGCGACCAGGACGGCCACCAAGACCCGGCCCAACAGGGTCCCACCTCGCGCCTGGCGGCGCCTGCCCCTGCCCTAGCCCAGCACCACCACCACCACCCCTTGGCCCGCCAAAAAGCGGATCGTCCAACGTGGGATGCATGCCCCCACCGCCCCCAAACCCAGGGAGTCCTCCTCCCTGCCGGCCCGGCACAAAGCTCTGCCGCAGCGGATCCATCGGACCAAATCCCGGCGGATGCACGTCGTCGTGGCCGATCCCGCCGAAACCACCCCCTCCGCCTGGCGGCTGGAACAGGCGGCCCGGGCGGTGGATCTCGAACTCGTCCTCGAAGCCTGGCGGCGCGAAATCGGGGACAGGCCGCGGTCCGTAGCGGAGGGGGTCGGTGCGCGCTGCGGGCGGTAAGAGGTCTGCGTCGGGGCGGGGAGGCTGGCGTGCGCCAGCGCCTTCGCGGGCGAGGCGGGCGAGGTCTTCGCGGACTTGGCGGTCGTCAGGGTCTTGTTGTTGTTGTTGGCGGGAGGAGTTGGTCGTTGTGGATTTGGTTTCTTGGTAGCCTTCTTTCTGCAGGCTGGGTATGAGAGGCTGGATGATGTTGATCTTGAGAAGGGTGGCGAGGTCGGCGATGCGAGTCGGGGAGATGACGACGGCTTGCAGCTTGGCAACGAGGTCTGCGCCGCGGGAGGAGGCTTCGTCCTCCTCGCCGGTTTGCGTGAGGGGTATGCGGAGCGGGAGGGCGGAGGGGGAGATGTAGTCGCGCGCGACAAGCTCGAGGCGGTTGATGTTGTCTGCGCCGACGGCGAGGCCGCGGATCTCGATTTTGGCGCCGAGGCGGTCGACTTTGATAATGAAGTGCATGGAGGACTGGGCGTGGGCGTAGAGGAAGGAATAGGAGGAGACGGATGCGTTCCAGTTCGAGGGGAGGCGGGGGCGGAGGCGGGCGCATTCTGACTCTAGAGTTGGGTTAGCTTCCTTGGGCGGGAGTTGATGAAGGGAGAGGGAGGGCAGCTTACCCATCTTCTGGTCTTCGTTGAAGCCGAGGAGACGGAAGTCGAGATTGTACATGCATGCGTGTGTGAAAAGGGCGATGGCTTCGGCGGAACTGCTCAGGTCGGAGGTTGTGTCGTCTTTGGCGTGGGTGGGCAGGGCATCTGCCATGGCCTGCAGAATGCGCTCTGGGCTCTGAGGGTCGGAAGCCATTATGTGTATTCTGTCTGTATGGCTCTGAGGGGAAATCTGTTGTTGTTGCAATGCTGAGTGTTTGTTTGGTTGAAGAAAGGGGGAAGGTTGAACTTTATGTTTGGCTTGAATTGTATTAAGGTTGATGAAGGAGGGGTTCCAGGCAGCTACTCCGACTCGTTGGTGACGTTCTGTATCTCAGCCCTATGTCACCACAGGCCATACCTAGGTAGGGCTGAGATTTTGGAGCTTCAAAGTACAGCTTTGGAAGTGGAAGAACAAATTGTAAAACTGGAAAGCAGGGGCTCCAGACACATAAGGTAAAGAAAAGAAAGACCAAAATCCCAAAAATATCTTGTATCTAACAGAAAGTGGACTTTCTCTCCTACCTAGTACTCTGTGTGAGTGAAGGAGGATGCTCCTTTGTAATATAGTACAACTTGACACAGGGATACCCCAACTGCTCGAGTACAAGGATGACGAGTACCACGGATGACCACAAGTCCTTGTTGCAAGACCAGGCGAATGAACAGGTGTATAGTTCTAGATTTGTGCAATAGTATGGTATTTGAGCCTCCAGCTACATAACCATCAAGTTGAATTGGAAGTATTGAAGAGCGCTGTACACAGGCCTGTCTGTAAAGAGCTGGAAATAGAACATGGTCAGTCGTCGATGACAGGGAAGCTTGGGCCTCGGCGCGGGGTACAAGTGAAGCAAAGCAGTACTGTAGACCACCTGGGCAGACAGTGGAGCCTCTTCTTGCCGGTGGATTCATCAACCTGTCACCGCCCCTAATTTCTGACAACTGACAGCCTCATCACACTCAACCAAACCACTCCTACAGCACTGTGTACGCGTGCGCGGGTAGACCACTCCCAGGCCCCTCCTCTGAATCCACCCTCACAACACCCTCTTTTTCATACTTCCTCATACCCTTTATCCTATTCCACACTCACCTCAGCCATCCCAAAAACAGCTGCACCCTCAGGGCCTGGCATCCTTCGCCAGCAACCAAAGGCAGGCAACAAACAACGCAGTCCTGCACTACCGTCACCCTTCCTATGCTGAGCTGCAACCCTGTGCATGTCTCCCCTCAGCCCGGATTCTCAACCTCCATCCCAGCATCTGGGCACTGAACTCAATGTTGACCCCGCAGGGATGAAGAGCTCTATGGAGCCGGCCCAAAAACAATCCTCATTCCCATCACATGTCCACAATACGATGGCAGACCCTCAGGCTGCTGTTGCCGACCCAGGCCCTTCCGAGGACTTGATTGCCTTCGACGAGGAAAACAGGCAACCTGTGCAGTCAGCCTCGACAGAGAAACAACCGCACAAGCCAGGACCACTGGAGTTGATCTCTGTTTCAACTCAAAAGGTCGAAGACAGCTTGGAGCCTATGGCCTCTTCCGCTGCTACTTTGAAACCTAGCACCCCCATCACCACGACCGCCACTCAGTACCTCAATGCCGAATCGAAAACGTACGTTGACCCGACTCCAGCTACTCCCTGGGCGTCGCAGCCTCCGTCGAGAACCCCTTCCACGTCTTCCGAAAGACCTAGATTGTCTCTTGAGTCTCTGCAAGGCCGATCTGACGACGAGAGACGCTTTAACACCAGCGAAGATGAGAGGGAAAACGATGGAGGCGAAATACAGAATATCATGTCGCAGTTCAAGGAGGGCGGAAGCGGTCCGGGAGCAGAGGAGGTTATGAGCCCACGTTTGGAGATCGCATCCCCATTTGCGACAGCGCTCCCACCGAGGAATTCGAGTATGGACGCTCTGGGGCCGAATCTTTCACAACAGATGTCTGGACTACAACTAGACACCGAGATCCCGCCGGGCGTGTCGTCGAAAGGCAAGGACCCTGACGACCAGGGCCCGCCAGTTCCTCCGAAGGATCCGTCTATACACTCCAGCAGGACAAGCCAGCTCATGCGGGACGAACGTGACTCTATGGGATCACCTCTGTCACCTACTGTCTCGTTACACAGGCCACCACCACCCGAGCCGGAGCCCGAGTCTGCGCTGCCTTTTGACTTCCACAGGTTCTTGGAGCAGTTGCGGAATAAGAAGGCAGATCCTGTTGCCAAGTACTTGCGGTCATTCCTCAATGAGTTTGGAAAGCGGCAGTGGATGGTGCACGAGCAAGTCAAGATTATCAGTGACTTCCTTGCCTTCATTGCCAACAAGATGGCGCTGTGTGACGTGTGGAAGGATGTTTCTGATGCCGAGTTTGATAACGCACGCGAAGGCATGGAAAAGCTCGTCATGAATCGGCTGTATTCACAGACCTTCTCACCAGCCATACCTCCGCCTCAACCGATACCAGGGTCAAAATCACGGAGAAAGGGTGCCGAGCGGCCCATGGGACCTGGGCGGAGAGGACAACATCAAGAAGACGTCGAACGTGATGAGGTTGTTGCCCAGAAGATCAAGATCTATGGCTGGGTGCGGGAAGAGCATTTGGATATTGGGCCTACTCCTGGGGAGAGTGGGAAACGCTTCCTGAGGCTTGCTCAACAAGGTCGGTTTGCTCTGGTGGCTGGATGTACTTGGCACGACTGACTGTTTTGCAGAATTGCTCAAAATCAAATCGTACAGGGCACCGAGGGATAAGATCATTTGCATCTTGAACTGTTGCAAAGTTATCTTCGGTATGATGGTTCTCGACGCGACTGGGCACTGTAATCAGGATTAACACATCACAGGACTGCTGAAGCACTCAAAGTCTGACTCCTCGGCGGACTCTTTCATGCCGCTATTGATTTACGTCACCCTACAAGCGAATCCAGAGCATATTGTGTCCAATGTGCAGTACATCCTCAGATTCCGTAACCAGGACAAGCTTGGCGGAGAGGCTGGCTACTACCTCTCATCGCTGGTAAGTGACTTGATCTAAGCGACACTAACTTCCTTTGCTGACACGTCTGCAGATGGGCGCCATTCAATTCATTGAGAACATGGATCGAACCACGCTTACGATAACCGACGAGGAGTTCGAGAAGAACGTCGAGGCTGCGGTCTCTGCCATAGCCGAGAAGCATCGTCTTGAGTCTCCACCGTCCTCAAGTACCACTGAGTATCCGCCTATGTCCTTCCCCTTAGCTGGCGAGCCTTCGTCAAGACCCTCCATGGACAACGACGCAGTTCCCCAGCAACCATACGGCGGCACCCCACGGCGGTCTACATCTTCAAACGACGACAGCGGGGAGTACGATGAAAAGGCTGCTATCAGTGGCCTCCTACGCACAATCCAGAAGCCATTGTCTACAATCGGCAGGATGTTTTCTGACAGCGACGATGTAGGCGGCTCCTCAAGTAATGCAGCACGCAGTCCCGCGCACACGCCCCTCCCACCTGGCGCCGAAGGAGGCCCAGACCGAAGGCGCGCAGGCCAGTACTCGGCGGAGGAGTCCGCGGCGAGACAGGCTAGCGCTGAGGCTGCTGAGGCACAGCGGCTTTCGCGCGCAGAGCATGCCAATATTGTAGAGACGCTGAAGGGCATGTTCCCGGATCTGGACAAGGACATCATCAGCGATGTTGTCTATCAAAAAGAAGGACGGTACGTCTCTCAAGTCTCTCTCTATGCGACCCATGCAAGTTCATGCGGTGGTGCTGACTTTGTCTCCGATAGGGTTGGATTGGCCGTGGATGCATGCCTGGCGTTATCAGTGTAGGAGTCGGAGCCGCAGCGCGCCAGGCGTACTGCTACCAAGATGAAGGGGCGTTCTTCCCTGGTGTGCCCAGCGTGTAGGGTCTCGCGATAATGGGATTGTCGATCTTGAGTAGCATTAGCGGCATATATGAGATACCTCTGATTTTAAGCTTGCCGTACTTGCTTCTGTGCGTTTGCCCATTTTCTAATCGGGTCTTGCAACAACTGGTGTCGATCGATCTGTTGTGGGGTACTAAGAGGGCCAGACTGATGCTAGGATGTAATGTTGATATCCCCGCACGGGGGCTCACCTGCCTGCTGTTGAGGGACATGATAGCGCAGCCACGTTGAAAGGCAAAAAGGGAGCACTCTCACAAATACATGGTGTGGAAATGTAAGAAGGACAAAAATGTGCCCACGGCAGAAATCGAATCTGCGATCTTCTCATTCCGCATCGGTACGAGTGAGACGCTGTACCACTAAGCCACGCGGGCAGTATTACTTAATCTCAACTCAAAATCAAATAATACAAATCCTTTCATTCTCGGCGCACCAAAAATCCAAGCTCATAACCAGTCACAACCGGATCCTCGTGGGTACTCGCGTAGTATAATAGTACCCTCATGGTTTTTGGACATTTGCATTCCCCTGACATGGGCTCGGGAATCATAAAGCGGCCGGACTAAGGCGAGACCATTCGCCAGAGAAGGACCGAGGAATGACTATGGATGGCGTGATCTTTCAGCCTACCGTATGTGATCTGTTTCAATAGTATCGCTTGGAGTTATCACATCTACACTGGTACAGCAGAGTCGAAGTTCGATCCGGTATGCTACCAGACAGCTGTTGTCTTCCAAGTTGTGGAACAGGCCCAGTCAATGCAGCTCATGCATGCATTTCTGGATTTACTATCGAGTTTCGAGGACAGGGCGACAGGAGCACGAGGGTGAATTGTGACAATTATCTTGCATACATCATATTCTTAGCTTAATATGTCCCAGACTCTCCGTGTATCGAGCCATAAGGACTCAGTTGCACCTAGCTCCCATCACTAGGCTGTGCCTAGAGAATTTAAACCAGGCGCACACGAAGACATGTCTTCTCTATTCTCGCTTATTGGCGAAGGCTCTTGGAATCTGTCTTAGTGTTTCAGGAAATGATACTTCATGTACATATTACGGAGCTCATGGGACAGAAGTCTGAGTGACAGAATGCACTCACACGAGCCGGCGTCAGTCCCAACCAGGCGGATCTCACGGCTAATATGGCTCAACTTTGTTGACACGCTGTCATATCTTGAAGAACACTTTTTTAAATAATGAAAGAGAGAGAAATATGATATATCAGGTGTGGACGAGCCAGCTTCCAGTTCCAGCCTCGCACAAACTAGTGTATCAGACTTTCAGCCCCTAACCGAAAACACCACCTTGCGGTGCCACGATGCAGATATCCGGACACAACTTCTGACAGATGACGTGCAGCTTGGGTGACAAGAGAAGCAACGGAGAACCCGAGGCAGGTCTGAGGTCGCCTGCCGGATTGTTGTGGAAGATACCACCGACTCAACCACTATGACATGTGACTTCAGGAGATCAAGTATAGGAGCCAGAATCATGAGTGTCGTCAATATTGGTATATAAAGATGGAAGACCGTGCAGTTGCCTTCTTGTTATCAAGTCAGGAACTTCAACGCATCAGTTCTTTTTTGAAATAGTCCACTTTCCCAGCTCACCCATAAGAAGTAACCCGCCCTGCAGCCACATCTTCACACTCACCTTCCTTCAAGATGAATTCGTTCCTCGTGACAATCACCACCTTCTTCATCACTGCCGCTTCCTCCCAATCCTACGGTAGTGGCTCCGGCTCCGGCTCCGGAGGCTCAGGCCCCGTAATCATGAGCTGTCCCACACAGTTCGCCGTCACGGACTTCGCAGCAGCCTGCACTCGCCGCGGCACCGGATGCCAGTAAGTATCCTCTTTTTTCAAGGACCACTTCTACATATCACGCGTCCCCACAATGTGTTCCGCAAGCAGTACTGTAGACATAGATACTGACCACACACCACCACCTCCCCCTCCGTCCAGATTCAGCTTCAACGTCGCGACCAACGAGTCCCTCGGCTCGCCCGTGGCCTGCACGCTGAGCTTCCCGAACGTGGCCGTCGAGCTGCCGCCCGTGCCGTACACGCTGTGCACCGAGGACCGCGGCATCGTGTGGAGCTGGGAGCCCATGGGGCTGGCCAACGCGTCCGCCACGGGCTACGCGCTCATCCTCACGGACACGACGCTGGGGTTGGCGGCCGCGAAGCTGTGGGACGCGGCGGACTTCCCGATGTCGACGTCGGGCGGCGCGGTGTACCAGAATTTCACGGGCGAGGGGAGCTTTGATATTTAGGGATGGGTTGAACGGGCTTGATACTGGGTGGCTTTTGTGGGGAGAAGGGCGGGTTGCGGTACCGTAGACTGGGGAGGAAGGGAGGATGTCGGATTTGTGCGTCGGCTTTGTATACTTTGTGGGCAGTGTTCCAACTACGGGATCTCTTATCTGCTATTAGGCACATTGTACTACTTGGAGGAACAAAGTGACATATCGTCGGGGTGAATTTGGGCTCATTCTGGAGACTGTCGATTTGACAAATGGTGCTCGGAAGCAAGTCACTCTCATTAACTATTTACACCAGGTTGTTAAAATATACAAACTTGATTGCTTTGCATCATTTCACTTGTAAAACTAGTATTTACTGATGCGTGAGACTTCTCTCCTCTCCTTTTCTCTCCATCTACTTGAGTAGACAACGCATAAACTCTGGACACTCCCAAATTCGAAGCCACATCGGTAAGTACAACCTGCCACGGCCACGATGTCGTCCAATTTCAACCGCCTAGGAAGACCTCGACAAGCTTCCAGGGGATCCCGAGCTCCGTCGAGTCAATGGAGGAGCCGTTTATCACCACAGAGTCGTACCGCGAGTAGTCCGCAAGTTCCTCAGACTCCGCAGACATCTCTGGCCCCTCCTAGACATGTGCCACAGACCAACAGCCCCACGGCTTATCAAGGCGAGGATCTCGTAGGTCAAGCAGAGATGGTCAGCCCCCGTCTGGCTGCATTCCTCCGTGACGAAGAACTGTAAGCACTCGGCTGATATGCCTTGCAAATCGCATTGGCTGAAGATGATGTTTCCTAGGGCTCTGCAACTGACAGAAGAGCTGAGCCTCCACGACATACCATACTCCGGACCAGGACCCAGCTCCACGGCACACGCACAGGCTGCGTTTACTATCCCCGAAGAGGCGGATAATTCAAAAGAGTGCCAGATCTGCTGCGAAGCCAAACACATCAACCTGTTCCTACACACCTCCGATGCGAGTGATTGCACCTGTCTGTCTGACACTTGTCTGATATGTCTGCAAGAGCACATTAAGACACAGATGAGCTCCAAAGAGTGGAAAGAGGGAAGCTTTACGTGCCCAATGTGTAACAGGAGCCTGACCCATCAAGAAATCGAAGAAAATGCCGACGGCGAAACTCTCGCAACGTTAGTCCACTCTTCCCATGATATCCTCTCGCCTAGCAGTAAGACGATCACTAACCACGACCCAGCCACCTCTCCCACTCCCTCAACCACACCATCTCCGCGCTCCCCAACTTCATCCGCTGCCCGTCCTGCCCCTCGGGCCAACTCCACGACGAAGACCCCACCACCAGCCCCATCGTCATCTGCTTCGCCTGCACCACGGCCTTCTGCTTCGCGCACCGCCTCCGGCTCGCGGCCCAGGACCCGCCTCACCCGCACGAGGACATGTCCTGCGCCGAGTACGACGCCTTCCTCGCCGACCCGCGGCACTTCAAGTCGTCCTTCCAGCGCGACCGCGAGCGCGCGGCGGTCACCGAAGCCGAGGCACGCGCCATGGCCCGCGTCCAGCAACGGCTCGAGCGCCTGCTGGAGGACCGGAGGGCGAGGGAGGAGGAGGCGCTGGAGGCGGAGGCGGAGACGATGCGGTTCCTCCGGCGGGAGGAGGAGGAAGCGAGAGAGGGCATGGAGCGACTGCGGCGGCTCGTGCAGGAGCAGGAGGAAGAGGAGCAGAATCGCATGCGTCAAGTGCGAGAGACCTATCGGCGCATGGACGAGGAAGAGAGGGTGAGAGAAGAGGAGCAAGAGCGGGCTAGGGAAGACGCTGCGAGGGCGCTGCGGGAGGAGACGATGCGGAGGGAGGAGACTGCGCGCAGGGAGGAGCGCCAGCGCCAAGAGAGACAGAGGGAAACACGAGAGCTCGAGAACAGGCGCGCGAGAGAGATGGAGGAGCGAGAGCGTATGGAGAGGGAACGCGCTGAGAGAGCCTCAGCCGCACAAGAAGAGCGAGAACGGACGACGCGGCGCGCCGAGCGCGAGGCCGCCGAGCAGGTAAGACGGGCGACGGCGGCGCGAGAGGCGCGGGAACGCGCCGAGCAGGCGCGGGCGGAGGAAGCGCGGTACCGAGAGCAACAGGCGCGCGACGCGGCGGAGAGGAACCGCGCGGCGGCGGAGGTGGAACGGCGGCGGATGCAGGACTTGCAGAGCGAGCGGGCGGCGGAGGCGACGACGAAGCGGTGTCCGCGGTGCGGGGTGCAGATTGAGAAGAACCTGGGGTGTATGCATATGGAGTGTGAGTATTTCTGTCGGGTTTTCTGGGCGGGGAGTTGGGAGGAAGGATACTGACCTTTGTGGGATGTAGGTCGATGCGGACATGCTTTTTGCTGGGAGTGTCTGTAAGTTATTTCCCGCCCCTTTCCTGAAGTCTGTCTGTCTCCTTTTTCTGTTGTGAGAAGAAGTTGCTAACCAAAAGTGAAGTGGTCCCTGGGTCGAGGGTGGTTGCGCGAAGTGCTTCGGCGGAACAGGAAATATCCAATTTTATTGAGACCGTCGACAACGAACATCAGCAGCACGAACTGAGCGGTATAGTGGTAAGTTGCTCAGGGAGCAAATAGACCGTGGAAGGGAAAACGTTGCATTCGGGAATAGAACAAATCAAAGACTTTTTGATGGGATATCTCTCAAAAATGACCAAACATCTCAAACCATCTTCGTATCAACATCTTTACCCGCCCGCTCATCCTCGCTCGCCTCATACGCCAGCTGTACATCGTCCAGCGCATCACCGACCTCCAGCCAGTGATCACTGCACGCCGGCACAGGGGAGATCTTACACAGGCCCCAGTAGATACCAGACGAAACGATGAAACCGCAGAAGAAATTGAGGTTGTAGATATATGTCGCCCCAATAGGCACATCCCGTCCAATGGCACCCGCAAAACCAACGACGTTGATGAGAATACCGCCGATGTACGCAGCGTAGGCCCGCCAGTGGACACCGTACGTGAAATAATATGGCCCGGTTTCACGCGCGTCGTACAGCTCCTTGACCTCGAGATAGCCCTTCCGCACGAAGTAGTAGTCCGAGACCATGACTCCGGCGATAGACGAGAGAAAGACGGAGTAGGCGGAGAGGTACGTCGTGAACTGGTTGGCCGACGTGAGCAGCGTGTACGGACACATAGCCAGCCCCACCGCCGCGCAGATATAGCTCCCGCGGCGAATATTCAGGTACCGCGGCATCAGCGCGGTCAGGTCCGTGCCCGCGGAGACCGAGTTCGCGGCGATGTTCGTGCCCAGCTGCGCGAGCGCAAAGGCCGCGGCGATGACGAAGACGCCGAAGCGCTGGCCCGAGCCGCCGTCGTCGATGAACCTCTCGAGCAGCGCGGTCGGGTTCCAGACGGGTTCGCCGCCGTAGATGACGGCGGAGCTGGAGGACACGATGATGCCGATGAAGCTGGTGACGCCGAAGCCGGTGGGGATGGTGATGAACTGCGGGAGGAAGGAGTCGCTGGGCTTGCTGGCGAAGCGGGTGAAGTCGGGGTCGTTGACGATGAGGGTGGCGAAGTTGGCGATGGCGGACATGATGCCCTTGACTTTGAAGACAGGGTGGTCAGCATGGACATACTATGTACTGATTGAAATGCAAATCTATGCTAGAGAGCACAGTAAGACCCAACATACCGATTTCCCATGCCAGGGCCGACCCGCTGAGCTTAGCTGGCTGGCTGACGACGGGTCCTATGCCGCCGGCGCGTACGACCGCCCAGATGAGGAAAGCTATAGCGGCGCAAGGGACAAAGTAGGCTTTGACTGTGAATAAGTGGCGGATTTGATGCACGGGGAACCAAAGCGCAGGCAACGAGATCAGCCAGAAGATGAAGAAGCTGACCCAGTCGGCAGTTGTGGTTCCAGAGTCAGGGGCGAATGTGTTTGGGATGGTGTTACGATCCTTCATGGATATGTTAGTGGTCTATCACAAGCCAGGCGCAGGAATGCATTCGCTCACCCAAGACTTCCATATCGACCGAATCATCAGATAGACGCACTCGCCTCCGATGTATGCCTGAACGCCATACCAGATGCAAGCCATAGCTGCTCTGTTAAACACCGGCCACAAACTCCCCCAAATGCCAAACGACGATCTATTCACAACAGGAAAGCCGATGTGGTATGTAGCACCTATGCGCCCCGTCAAGCACACAAAGCCGGCCGCGATGGCATAGCCGATCCACACACACAGCCACGACTGCCACCAGGACAGCCCAGCGGCCACCATGGACGAGCTGATCATCCAGGTGTTGATGTTGAACGAATCTGCCACCCAAAAGCCGACAAAGTTCCAGGCCTTCCACTGCCGTCGGGCGGGCTCGACGGGCTTGAGGTCGTGGTTGGTGAGCATGAGCTGGGCCGTGGTGAGGCCCGGCTCATGGTCGACGGCGAGCTTGTCGCCCCAGCGCCGGAGCCGGGCGCTGGAGGTGGTGGCCATTATGGTGCAGGGGAGTGTAGGAGGTTTGGGAACCTTCTTATGGCGGACGCAATAGGGTCCCAAAACCGTGACAGGTGTGGCTGAGGTTGTTTTGATTGGGTAACAGATCCAGAAAGCCGGGAGGTGTTACGAGAGAAAATGTGTGCGACCAGCTGAAGCTGATGAACCACTACTATGTAGCTAGCAAAAACTAAGTAGTAATAGCGCGAAGTGAGGACGAACCGCTCCCGAGGGCCTGATGATCGTTAATAAGTCTGGGAGACCCCACAATGGAAGACATATATACCTTATATACCTTTGAAGTATCAATACGTCTGAGTGCATGCATGCGATAAGGATTCCCACCACAACAAGGCGATGCGACAGCGGAGACAGGCGCCGCCCGTGGAGCCAGCTTTCCCTTACAGCCTTTCCCCACGCCTAGATCTGCAGTTGCTTGGCCCCCTAGCTGCATGTGCACACGGTTTTGTAAATAAGGCACTTGCTTATAGGGCCCGGAAAAGCTTACAACAGATTCTGGTCGGACACTCCGCCGGCGCGGGAGAAGGGAGGGTTGCATCGCCGCATCCGGCCGGTGACCGGTCATGCCTCACGTGCAGACTTCAAACAAAGGCTTGAGAAAATGTCGCATTCACGGTGCTGCGGACTCTATACGAACTGTTGTCCAGCATTCCTCGATTTGACATTGTACTTCTCAAGCTACATGAAAGGGTGCAGAGTCAGCTGAATAGGTATATCTTCCACGCGCCAACATCAGAAAGGAAAGAGACGGAGATGCGGAAAAAGAGGAGCAGGCGTCGTCACAACCAAATCCCTGTACTACTAGGGCCGGGATCTGCTGAGCACAGACCATGAGACCCTTGGCAAGATAAACCTTATCTTGACCTCACCCAAAGGCTGAATCTGCTTTTACTCGATGTTATCGAGTCAACTATCAATCCTGCACTTCCTTGTCGATACTATGGATATCACCCCGACTTCGCTGGGACGACAGCCAGCTGAGTCCTGGCGTCTCGGTGAACGCTTCCAGGAACTGCATCCTTTGCTGCAAGTGCATGCAGGGGGCTTCTGGTTTCTTCGTCAATTCTTGCCCGCCCTCTGCATCTCACCATTGGAGATGCAGCCAGGCTGAGCCAGCCGCACCTCACGTACCTAAAACAAACCATTGTCATCGGGAGGCATTGGGACGACCATGAACACGGCACACAACTCTTCGACCCCTTGCATCGATGTGCATGCGTTTGCTGTCGAAGGATGTATCAAGGTCGATATTTGCGATCTACTCACCGTTAAAGCGCACATTTCGTCATATTCGAGGCTTGTCGCCATGTATTCTTTCTATTGCACAAGGACTTCGGGAGACTTCACAGGTAGACCGGAGGACAATTAAATCCTACCCTCGAGCCAGTGCCTCCATCACATCTGTTCCGGACTATGATTGTTGACCAAGACGGGCTGCTTGGGTAGATCAGAGGCGAGCGCTTCAGTCATGACAAGACTACCTTACCTATCTGTGGTCCACAGTCCAACGAGGTACAGACTACAAGATTTGGCTCATCATGTCGAGATTTGAAACGGAAGCTACGGTGCGAGAGCGCAGCGAAGAGTATTGCCTTTCGTCGATTATACTGCGGAATTCATCGCTCTTCGGAGCGGCCAGGTCACAGTCTCGATACATCTGACTTGCCTAGCATGAGGACCTTTTGTTCGAGGTGCCCAACTTTTGAGTAACATGCTGTCACTCTAGGTAAGCGCAGTGCCTCAACGACACCAGCTGGACGAGTTACTACCCGGCCCAAGTCAGGCCTCTGGCAAGTCAGATACTGGAACTGCTCACAGTATCTCCTGCGTCCATATTCATTGTGTATTTTGCATTATAAAACCCCCCATCAGCCAGCTCAGCTCTCAAAATCCCTGACAAGTGCCGTAAACAACCTACTCCGACACAGCTTTTCCTGCAAGGACAATCAAGATCACCTGCATCTTTGCAAAACCAATATTGAACTTCACCTAACCCAAACCTGGAAACCTTGACAAGATGGCATCTTATGGGTATGGACAATCTGTTGACGGCACTGGAAACTATGCTCCTGGACCTACACAATACGGTTCTGGTTCTGGACAACACACCAGCCAGCAATACACAGAGCCTGATGCATTCAGCGCCGGTGATCTTTCTGCATTGCCGATTACCCTACCCATGGGCGCCGTGCGCCGTGCCGCAAACCTAAATATTTACGAGCAACAACAGATTGGCAATATGGAGTACAGAGCCAACCAAATTGTGCGTCAAATGAAGGAATGGGACGAGCGCGACTACGGCCCTATATTCACGGAAGAAGCATACGCAGAGAAGAGTGTGTCTGGCCCTGACTGTGAACTTTACTTTGGAGGCCGTTTCCTTTACAACAGACCAGTGAGTGCGTGTTCCAACGGTGTCATTTGCCACTGCTGATTCTTTGCGCGTTATCAGATCATCGAGAAGACTCGCATCTTCGAGCTGGCCACGGCGGCCCCAAAGGCAGCCATGCTCCACTGCCGCCTCGACACGTGCCTCGTGCGTACTTAGCACCCGGCTCTCTGAAGTCAGGAAAAGTGTATGGTGTTGCCTTGCAGGCGCTAATCGAGACACTTCAGGATGCTGAGAGTCTGCTAGAGATGGCAGCCAACCCAGCTATCAGTTCCAACATGCACATATCAACTGACACCCAGGGGCCACTGACACAATACAACGCCGAAGAAGCACAAGTCGCATTCCACTTTCTGCACGGACCAGCGACGGCATACCGCTCAACGAGAAGCGTGTTCCATATGAGATACCAGGGACACAGGCCCGGGGATAGGAGACAGTTGTACAGCGGCAGTTACATGAAATTTTCACACTTCCTCCGCGAGTTTCCCGAGCGAGGCACCCACCATACAGGCTCCGCAATGGACTGGCTCAAGTCAAAATTGATGTGTGAGCCGCATGAGGTCACATATGAAGAAGGCACAGATTATACTGCGGAGAAGTATTGTGACCCCTTCCCCCCTCGCCCTTTTTTTTTTTTTTTTGCCCCTCGCGTGCTCTCTCCGGACTGTCCGGTCGGGCGCCCATGTAGCTGCAGAGGTCCTTGAAAAGATGCTGACAAGGTTCTAGACAGCGAGGAGTCATCGCTGCCCGCATGCCAATGCTGGAAGGCTTGTTCAATTATGGGCATGCCTATAGTTTGGGAGTCGGCAACGTGATTTGGCATCTACTCGAGCAAAATGTTCAATACGCAGAAATCCGATGTGTCTTCCGGAGCCCCGCCACGCACGGCGGGTTGATCAACGAGAACCCAATCAACCCGGCCGAGATAACAAATGGATCATGAAGGTCATCAAAGAATATGCTTCGCGCTGCAACGTGGGCTCTGGCTCATCGCAGCCTATCAAAATCAAGGTGATTTACTGCTGTCCACAGGAGTACCAAGACGGCATTCTGCGCGAATGTATGGAGGAGTGCATACAGTTCAAGAGTGATCACGATATTGGCCACTTGATTGCCGGTACGTACTGACGTTGGCTCTTTTGTGCTGAGAAAGCTCTCCAGGGCTCGTTGACTATGCTGACGGCCCATTTCTGCAAGGGTTTGACATGGACGGTAGCGATATCACTCTGGCTGGCCGCGTAGCCAAGCCAGAACT
This sequence comes from Ophiognomonia clavigignenti-juglandacearum, assembly GCA_003671545.1. Taxonomy (NCBI): domain Eukaryota; kingdom Fungi; phylum Ascomycota; class Sordariomycetes; order Diaporthales; family Gnomoniaceae; genus Ophiognomonia; species Ophiognomonia clavigignenti-juglandacearum. The sequence goes on along the minus strand of PYFS01002689.1, from coordinate 37,674 downwards.
TCGCTACCGCGATCTCAAATGGTTCAAAGAAGAATGCAAGCGTCGCAACGTCTACATCCCACTGCTCATCCACTGTGGCGAGAGCATCACAGATCCCGACAACAGCCTGGAGCAGGCCCTCAGACTCCAACCGCATCGCGTCGCACAAGCCTTCGCACTCCGCCACAAACACAGCCTCGCTCAAACCTTGCGCGCTGCGGATATATGCGTCGAAACCTGTCCCATCTCGGACGAGGTCCTAGGCTTAGCGCTAAGAGCCGAGGATGCTATTGTGCACGATCTGCTGGGTGCACTTGTGCCGTGTGTGCTGGGCGCTGGCAATCGTACTGCATTCGGGTGAGCCTTTGTATATACGCCGTCGACCTGCAATTGGAAGAGACTAATTCTTGCCGTTGCCTTGGATAGCTCCACGATAGCCCACAGCTTCTATCAGGTCATGGTGGGCTCGCCAGACGCAGACTTGCTGACCTGGAAAAGATTGATGGAAAACAGCCTGAAGTATGCCGTATGGAGTAGTGCAACCGAGAAGGCGAACGTGACGACCATGTGGAAAGCCCAGTAAAACTTTCTGCTGTCCCGGATTTGCGACGACCAATTCAGCAGGGACTATGACATCCCACATGCACATCCAGGGCGCTCGATTCCGACCATCACGGTACAAACGCCCTCTGGCTTCACGATCTGTCCCCTGATTCAAACTGGGGAGAAGGCGACAATGGCGGTGCTTATGTCGCGGACGAGCGATATCAGAACCCTGGCCCTATCCCAAATCATGTACGACAGGATAGGTGCTCTACGCAGGAGCTTTACCAGCCTATTGGCGGTCTGGCATGGGACATGGAGTCTATGTCATTACTAGACAACGGGTCTGGGTCATACTATGATACACACCAGCAAAATGACGCGTCATACTATGGTACGCAACAGGATGTTGGATGAGATGTCCAGCAGGACTGCCATTCTTCCGTCTCGCAACAGCATGACGGAACGTGGCAGCAGTAACTTCGGAAAGGTGGACGGCAATCCATGTATGCCAAAATGGAAGAAAAGGAGACGTTTACCTAGGTAGGTGCATGGGGAAGGCTGGCAAAGTGGAAGAGTACATTTAGCATTAATTTTCCAGAGAAGCATACCTAGGTATGAAATCAGTCAGGCCATGGAGGTGTCCATGGTCGACTTGAAGCTGATCAGACTCCTTGTCCCAACTCCATCTTCCCGTTGAACGCGCCGTGTGTGGTCGGGATGCATGATTGTCCCTCCAGCTAGCGGAACGGATACTTTCGAGAGCAGCTGGGCTGTCAGACGGGCTATAGGATCGATTGTTGTAGACTGACAATTCAGCAGCTCCCGCTCACCTTACAGGACCAATTCGTTTCACGCAGCAACCTCAGAAAAGCAACGTCGACCCATAAGATACCCGACCACAATCTACGGTCCAACCGCAACTCGGAGCGAATTCTTCCAGGGATAGCGAGCGCCGGCGGTTGCGAGAACATGCCCACAATTAGTGATCAGGCTCCGTGGCACAGTAAAGGATGTGCTATTTTCTCCGCTCTTTCCCGGAAATTGGCGAAAGTTGAAACTGCCTTAATTCGCAAAAGGCCCTCTGAGCCTCCGTAAAGGATAGCGAGCGCCGGTGAGTGCGAGATTATGCCCACAATTATTGATCAGGCTCCGTGGCACAGTAACGTATGTGCTGTTTTCACATCATAAGCCTTCGAGACGGATAATATCCGAGGCGATAACACGACTCGTCGCCGAATTTAAATGCACTTGTTATGTATAGCTCCCTGCGTTTGGGGGCCTGGGGCCGCTAGGTTGGCAGGTTGGTAACGATCTGCGATCAAGGTGACATCGCCCACACATCACACTGCATGAAAGTCCGGGCAGGTCCACCTAGTGTGCTACAGTACACAGTAGTGTCCCTTTTGCTATTTTGAGACGCAGCTGAAATTCAACAGAAGACACACCGCAACAGGTCAAATCGCCGGTTGAGCCAATGTGATAGTCACAAGCAACAGCCCTAGAGGCCTTACAGTACGCGCTCATCATGGTGTGTCGTTCCAAGGTTGATCTGACCATAAACTAGAGCTCTCCAGCCAGTCCAGATGACGGGCTATCTCATGAAAGCGGAGGAGCCGTCGTTTCTTCCTACGCCCACAGCCTCGACTTCATAGTATCACCTTCAGCACACTGCCGAGTGCTTTGCTCCCCAGCCGGAATATCCAACCCAGCTTGTCCAACCCTTGAACAAGCACTTCGACAACGCTTGTGCAAGAACACTCACCATGGCCGATCACATCTCCGGCTTCGTGCCCGAGCCCAGCTGCGGCCGCGGCACGATAGCCATCATCTGGAGCTGCCTCGCAACCATCACCTTCGTCGTGTGGACCATCCTGCACCCCCACTACCGCCAGCGCTTCCCGCGCCTCGTGTGGGCCTGCTTCGTCTTCTTCATGCCCGAGGCCCTGCCCGCCGGCGCCATCGAGCAGCTCGTGCGCGCGCGGCACCTCCACGCGCGCCTGCGCGCCATTCCCGGCTGGGAAGGCTGGACGTTGGGGCAGTCCTTCCTCGTCGTCAAGGGCGGTATCAGGTATCGCCGGCCGGAGGGAGAGGAAGGAGGAGAAGAAGAAGAAGAAGGAGACGACGGCGACGGGTGGATCTTCCTCGAGGCAAGCAAGCTGATCGACTTCGCCATGGCGCTCGAGACGAAGCGGTTGAACGAGACGAAGCGGTTGAAAGAGACGACAGACCGAAATGTGGTGGCTGCTACTACTGCTGCTGATCCTGCTGCTGCCGCAGCCAACGCGACACCAGAACTCTTCACGGCACTCCCGTCCGAGGCCCAGATCGACAAGCGCAGCAAGAAGAGCGGCTTCGAGAAAGTCATCGCGGGCGCACAAGCCGCGTGGTTCATGGCCAACACCGCCGCGCGCCTCGCCGAGGGCATGGACGTCTCGCCGCTGGAGGACCTCACTGTCGCGTACACGCTGTGCGGGCTCCTGGCGGCCATTGCCTGGTTCCGGTGCCCGCAGGATCTCGAAGACGGCTTCGAAATCGAGATCGAGATCGAGGCGCTGCCTGTTGCTGGGGCGGTCGCGACGACGGGAGAGGAGACGCGCGACGAGACGGAGAAGCAGCTCGACGGCGTGCTCGTGGGCAGCGCGCTGGTGCAGGTGACGGCGTACGGCACGTTGGCGGCCTTCGCGGGCGTGCACCTGGCGGCGTGGGCGTACCCGTTCCCCTCGCTGGCCGAGGCGTGGATCTGGCGCATCGCTGCGCTGGGAACACTGGTTTTTGGCGGGCTGGTGCTGCGATGTGGGGACATGCGAAACTACGGGCGGGCGCCGCACTGGTCACTGATGGTCACGCTGCCGGGGTATCTGGTGGCGCGGCTTGCACTGTTAATCGTGTCGTTCACGACCCTACGGAGCATGCCTGCTTCTTCGTTCAGCAAGCCGGAGTGGACTGGTTATCTGGGGCATATCGGCAACTGATGGTTGCGCATGAGTAGATTATACCCATTGCTGGAGAATGTTGGAGGCGTACTGCGCACAGCGGTCAGATACTGTGACTTGAAATGGGCGGAAGACGTTGATTCTTGCCTACCGTGCGTGATCCACGATCTCGTTCCTTCTGTCTTCCCACGGCGAGAACTCCGACGAAAACAGACAGGCAAGTCAACCCGAAATTATCCGGCACAGACTTGGCGCTTTGAATGATAATCAGATTGAGTGGTATCCGCTATGACGGTCTGCAGCCCATTGCTAGGTCCGTAACTCTATACTCCAGGATATTCCTCTTCCCTGCCATCCCAACCCAGATAGCAGAACACGCATTACATCACCTTCCATCCACAATCAGCCCATCCGCTTGATGGCATCAGTCCTCCCCCAAGCTCTGCCTCACACACGCCCGACACCGCTTCTTGTACTCGTTACTCGTCCCTGCCCTCTGTTCCCGCAATAGCTTCGCGGCCTCGGGGTTCGCAGGGCTTTCGTCATTCGGGCTCGCAAACAGGCTGATGACGCTGATAAGGATGGTCTCGGGGGTCTGTGTGGGGTTCCAGCGCTCGGCAGCCGTCTCGTAGCCGTACTTGTCGTCCTCGGGCGGGTGCAGGATCGAGATGCAGAGCGCGCCGGTGTCGGGGTAGATGTTGGGGTGGAAGGGCACCGGGTCGAGGAAGATGAGGGAGGGCGGGCGGAGGGGGTACTCCGGAGGGAATTTGAGGCGGGCGCGGAAGTTGGCTCCTTTGGAGAGAACGTTAGTATACAGGAGGGAGAGGGGGCCGCGTTGTATTGAACATGCCTCCGTAGAACTTGATCTCGTCGTCAATCATGAGCATTACCTCCCACTCGAATATGTTGCCGTCTTGTACCAGGCCACAGGAGATTCCCGGGATGTCTTTGTCGTTTTGCATTTGTTTGAGCTGCCTGCCTAGCAGCGCTGCGGCTGATTTGGCCGACATGGTAGTTGTGTGGTCGTGTGGTCGTGTGGTCGTGTGGTCGTGTGATCGTGTGATCGGGGAGTGGAGGGTCGTTCGAGGTAGGCAGACTTGATTTATTGAGGGGTAGCCAAGAGGACTAAAAGAGAAAATACTTCTACAGCTCTGAATCTTCACAAAAAGGCGTGTGGTGGGCTGGTTGATTGTGTCAATAAGTGGTTGTCGGGAAGGAGAATGCAGCGACTGACGACTTGACGTTGAATTGCCTGCTTCTAGGTGGAACTGCCACTTCTGTTAACGACAGGGGATCCTGACTGTTGAGGATGCAGGAGCAGGGATCATCGTAAATATTTGAAAAGATAGATGGATACCTAGGTAGCTTAAGTCAGTGGCTTGAACAGGGATATCATAGTATGTTAGTATTTACAGAATTTTGTTTGTCTGATCCGGGATATGTATCGGGACCGACCTATTGCCTTATTTTTTTTTTGATGGTTGCTTTCTGGGCCTTTCGTGTGTACAATGTCTTCCAAACGGGTGTATTCCGCACGCCCGGAGTACCAAAAATGTGATGAAAGCCAAGTACCTAGGTAATGATGTGCTTCTTTCACTGGCTTCCATAATTGCGGAAAGTGTGCTGCGAAGTTGGCTGTGATCTGATCTGATCCAGCATCTTCCATCTTCCACACACTGCTCAAGCCTAGTCACCATCCCACTCGTTCGTATGCGGGGTGAGTGGGTCCATCTGGCAGGTCCCGGGGACCCGCTTCAGTCGATCTTGTGAGGACCCTGAGTGTTGGAAGCCGAGGCAGTTTGGTGCTGTTGGTTATCTCGGAGTCCAGACCACTTTGCGCCGGAAGCCTGAGCAACTGCACTTCGAAAACCCCAAGCCTTGTGACCACGACAACTTTACTAGTTGCTCCTCTTGAGCATGATTGACGGGATATGGTGATAATTAGGAACGTAGTACACTTATTGAAGAGACCGTGTAGAAAACTTTACCGTCATGGGAGACATGTGCACGCCCAGGTGCATTTCCAAGCTTCTAGACATTGCGTTTGCACCCTCTCAACTTGCACGCATTGCCTACATCACTCAAATCGGCCGAGTTCGTGCAGTCGAGGGTGTAAATAGTGTCTGAATAATCAGCCTCCTCACCACAATATTATTCCTAAGTATGTCATTTACGACTTTTATATAACTGCAGTCGCTACCCCAAATCTGCTCTCATCTGAGTCATAGATGTCCCCTTTTCTAATCATCGTGACTACTTGCGATACCGAGGTACTCAAAGTAAGGCCGAGTGCTGGGCTGACGGCCCAGATAGTCAGTCAGAGTCTTCATCTCTGGTTGAGAACCTCCGAATCGCAAGACCATGTTGCGATATCTCCTCCCGCCCTCCTTGCTCATAGTATCTTTCTCAAAGCCGGCTTTGAATATATCTAGAGCAAAAACTCGGCCGCTGTATTGTTTCACAATGCTTGTATTAGCAACCCAGCTGGAGCGAAGGCCATTTGCACTCCTTGATTCAACTTACAGGACGTAAGCATAGTATCCGCCATCGTAGCCGTTGATCACATTCCGGAAGACGGTTTCTCCGTGTCCCCATTCCCACCCATCCCCGATAGCCTCACCCCCCTTGAGACTGTAAATTTCGGACTTGGTCTTGTTGAAGACCTCAGCCAGGTTCATAGCCTCCAGGGCCTCGTGGGACGCAGGTGTATGGATGAGCATATCGAAGGTGCTGAAGAATACTTCCTGCAGCTGCCGACGGACAATCTTCCGGCCCATAGAACTCTTCGCTAACGCGGCTACAGCCTGATCGTTGAGATGCTTGTCTGGCTGTAAGGTCAGTTCCCTCTGGTCCTCTGGCAGGGATTCCCTCCATATGTCCAAGTATCTAGAGGAGATGTGAGAGTAGTGGAATGAGACGTCCTTGATGTGGCGTTCCAGCCCTGTGATCCTTGATGTCAATTTGAGATCTAGTCCCCGGGGGGGGGGGGGATAACAAGGGACAAAGACCAACAAAAAAATTGCTCAAACATGAGGCTGGGCGCCTCGACGAAGTCCCTGTCTACGTACTGCGAGGCGGCGTAGTCGGTCCTGGTACACAGGGCATGAATGAGATGGCCGATCTCGTGGAAGAGTTTTCCAACTTCTTCGATGTTGAGAACGATGGGTCGATCGTCGAGAGGTTTGCTGTAGTTCATGACCAGAACCGACGAAGGGTAGAAGCGAGTACCGTCCGGCTTGATGAAGTTGGACTGAAGGGAGTAATGGCCGACGTGCGTGTACTTGCCCTCTCGAGGGTAGAAGTCGAAGTAGGCATAGCCCATGAATTCCTCGGTGTCTGCATCCCACACGGAGAACATCATCACGTCTTCGTGCCAGACAAGAGGACCGCTGGGAATCCCGCCGCTGCCAGTCAGTTCGCTTTGGTCCTCGGCTGTAATTAGCTCGAATCTGGTTGCAAACATGTGTTCGAACATCTGCAGCAGCTTCGCCAGCGTATGCTGTAGCTCAAAGAACTCGGAGAGTTCAGTGCCAGGGGTCTTCTCCCTCTCCTCCTGCCTTTGCGCGTAGTAGGACTGATCCCAAAAGAAGATCTGCTCCACATTCTTACCAAGAGCAGCGGCATCTTCTTTCTTCATCTCCAGAAGTTCACGAGCATACTCAGCGCCTCGTGGTATCAAACCGCTTCTGATGTTGGCCAGAAGTTTCTCCACTGTGTCGGGATTCTGTACCATTTTATTTGCTGTCTTCAAGGCCTGCAAGGGAATTAGTTTAAAAGCCTTGATACGGGAAAGGATACGCTCAGTTACTCACAGCATGATTTGGATACCCGAGAAGTCTCGCTGCCTCATCTCGCAGCAGGACCAGCTCCCGAAAAAGAGGGATATTGTCATGCATACGATTCTGCACAGCGTAGAGCATCTTCCTCCTCGTATCCTCGTGAACAGCATGCCTCATCACGGGATTGCTCTGTGGAAACTTGGTTGCCACCCAGACATGGGGCGTATCTGGCGCCTGTTTCAGGCCAGAGATGAAGCCGACCGGCAGGCCTGATAACTCCTCCGGCGTGAGCCAAATTCCCGCCTTTTCCTCATGAAGATTTCTGTTGCATTTCCTTTCCAGCTCCTTCACTCGTTTCTGGCATCTCTCAAAATGCGATTTGGCAGACGTGTCAGTGATGCCACAGCCATTCTGTTGGAACTTGCGGTGGAGCTTCTCCAGGTAGTTGCGGGCTTCTGGGCTCAGATCCTCAGTTGAGCGAGACACGACCGCATCAACGAGGTTGAACATGCCTGTCTGAGCGAACAAGTCCACTTCTGCATCCGTGAAGATGGTGACGATGGCATTGGAGGCGTCGCGTAATGCCTTGGATGGGGATGTTGATGCATAGAAACGCAGGACGCGCATCGAGGTTGATTTGGCATTTTCATCTTGGATAATGGGGACGATGATGTTCTCAAACGTAGCGGTTTCTGGTGTAGTGTTGTCTAGAATCTCCTGCCAGATTTCACAAGTGCGTTCCACGAGCTTCTCAGCATTGCTGCGGATTGACTCGGGGGTTGCGTTGAAAATAGGTGGGCATTGCGGGAGAAGCTGAGAAATATTGCGTGACATGTTGCGGCGTGAGAATGACATTGTGAACGGGGAATAATGCAAGTGTGTCTCTTCGGAGTACAGTATTTATACTTGCGACAGCGGGCAGGTATGCTCCGCTAGGTATGCTTCTACAGAGGGTAGATCCACATATGCAGTAATCACATCGGATTCAAGCATGGCAGATCGATTAGGGTTGATAGCTTCATATGCATTTGAGCGGGAAAGACGAGGCCTGTGAAGGTGCGGAAACGATAGGGTCAAGGAGGCCTGGTGGTCTGTGGGAACGAATTTGAGAGGATTGATTTTAATTTCTTAATTTCCACATGCATCTAATTGCGTTCTCAATCATCACGGAGCTTCTGATAAGGGAAAAACAGTACCCATTGCATCTCCCCTCCGTTTCTTGCAGATTTCTATGAGCTTGTACTGATGTACAACTGGGTGTACCTAGGTAGGTATAGCCTATCTAGGCAGGTATCTTCGGCTTCGGCCGGTTGACACCCCCTTCGACAGCTTTGCTGCCATTGAATCTGTCCCATGTCCACTCGCGGATCTTGTCGAAGTTCCGACAGACATGTGGCACGTCACTCAAGACGTAGTTACGGTCCACACTGGCATAGTACTTGGTTCCAATCACGGTCAGATCCCCGGCACACATGATATACTGTCGAATTTGGTCGATACAATGACCTGGAATGAGATGAAACGTCAGATAGAGTACTTGTAGTCAAATTTGAAGATATGGAGCCATTGACTTTACCGTTATGAACCAGCGGGTGGTGGGTACGGTTGGGTGATGCCCCGGGGCGATTCGCTTCGTTGTAGTACTCCGGATACAATCGCATCCGTATGAGATTCAAGCAGTGAAGCGTGTGGAATACATCGAGACTGCCAGTGACAGCCCGGAAATATGTTCGTCAGCAAACTTCAGAAGTTGAAGCCAGTCAGTACTTGTGGTCTGAACTTACCCAGCAACATAGCCGCCGCGATCATAGCTCCAGTATGCCTCGTAGTCATCCTCACCCCAAGTAGCCTTGGCTTCCTCTTCCGAGATCAAGAAATATCGTCCTAAGAATAAGTCAACGACGAGCAGTATCAGTACCATTTCGAAGTTGATAACGCACCCTCGACGAGCCTCTCCCACGCTTGGTCGATCTCGGGACTTGGCGTACCCGTATACTTGACCGGATCATGGTGTGTCACGACCAGGTCTCCGTCTTCAGAATAGGCCGGGGCTCCAGTGAAAGTTTTCCGTTCAAGCTCGACTGCTTCCCGGGACGACGCTGGGAGAGAACAATGAATTAGCAGTCAATGGGAGAGGTTCGGTTCTTTGTCTTCTCACCAAGTTCAGTATCCCAGCCGTTTGCGTAGCTGAAATGACCTGAATCCTTTCCTTTCCACAGCTGTAGAGACAAGGTCAGAACAGTGATTGCCCACGAAATTGCACAGAGCCAGGCTAATGGATTTCTTGTTTTCTTCAGAGTGAAGTCCGAGCCGGGAAGTTGTTCACTGGATGATTGTGACTCGTCGTCGGACGATCCAACGACATCGTATTTATGAAGAATACCAATGGCCATCTTGCAATAAATGCCTTTCGAAATTTCGAGGGAACAATTTACGCCGTATCGGAGTCAAAGCGGGAAAAGAGCTGGATTAAAATTGGGAGCAAAACAGTTTGCTGCTTGGTGCGGCGCCCATCGACCAGGCCTGTATGCAACTAATTCTTCACACTCCTTTCCCTTATTACTGTAACGTTTCAATAGCCCCCATTTGTAGATTATGAGACAGAAGGGAAGACCCATTCATGCGTATATCGAGTCAAATTCGACTACTGCGTACCGTGTGGTCTATCCGCACACACGGTGATCCATAATCCGTTCCGTTGATGCCGGCTTCAGGCCGGGGAGCAAACCCTGGAATCGAGGCTCCTGTCTGATACGACCCTTGCCTGTACAAAGTAGATTTTCATCCATGACAGCAGATGTGTCTGCAGGTGTACTCCTCTTCGAGCCCAATATTCGATTTGTCACCTTTGCCGCTACTGCAGCACGCGTACTGTAGGTTGGTGCAAGGGTTGAAGCCGCCCAAGTCTGCAGCCCGGAAGATCTTGGACGGGCAGTCACAATCTAACGGCCCGGGATTCGAATCCTCACCACGGCTCTGTCGGCAAAGATCACCTGGGCAAGCCATCCACAAACACACCGACGCGGACCGAACAATGGCATCATCGAGAACTGACCTCGCTTGAGACTTTCAGGGTTTCCTAGATGCCCACGTCTCAAGAACATAGCACCTGGGTTTTCACTGCCTCTGGCCGCATTTTTCTCTTGTCCTGGTCCCTACACGCCGAAATTTGACTCCTCAAGTGTTCGCGTATTGATACCTCACCATCATGGTACTCCGAGCCAATCTCTGCAGCAGCTCAATGCTCCGCTTCATCATTTCTCTACTATGCCTTGTCTCGGCTATCTCCTACTACACCGTCAAGTCCCATCGGGCACCCACAGATGCTGTTTGCGTCGCGCGCCTGTATCCTGAATGTGTGTTGATGCCTGAAGCTCCAGAACAGTCACTTTCACTGACCACGTCCAGCCCCAGCAAACGAAGCGGTAGAGTACCAATGGAAGAACGCGCTACGGGAATATGTACCCCATGCCATCTACCGCGGCCCACCTTCACTCGAGCGTGAGGCAGCGTGGGACGAACTTTCCCCATGTTAGTCGTCGATATCCAGCCCCAACATTCATGAGCGATCCTGACAGTCGGTGTATTTCACAGTCAGAGTTGTAAACACATCAATGGGCGAAGAGGGGCCAGACAGCGATCTAGCCGTCGTGGGCGTGGTTGTGCAAATGAATTGTCTAGTGAGTTACCAACATATGATTGAAGTCATCCATTAAATAACTACAATTGCACTCAACAGAGATTCTACTAACCTCTGGTCACCTCCAGAAACTACTTCGTCAGCATGTGTATAAAGACGTGGAGCAGAGCTTCTTCATCCCACCATCCCGGGAACTGGCCGATCAGTGTATTGAGATACTGCGCCAGCAGCTCGTGTGTACCTGCGATCCTACGTTATATTTGATGTCTGAACTGCGAACGCAGGAAGGCACAGGACCGATCTTGGGCAATACCCATTATTGTCGCAATTATGACAAAGTGCAAGCATGGGCAGAGAAGAACGCCGTCATGTCAGGGCCAGAACTTGGAGCATCTATTTCATTCTTGAGCTAGGATATAATAACGAATGCGGAATACTGTTAAGAGTATATATGTTTATGAAAATCTTTTCTGTTGTTCTCGGAGTCCGTGCCAGCTGTTTACAGCATCTTTATCGTGCAACATCACGCGTTCACCCACGGGTCGAAAGGCAATGTAATATGATCAACTGCCCAGTCAACCATCTTCCCGAAATCGCGGCATTTGTGCTGGTTCGGCACTGAAATCAAGGTCCTAGTGTCGGAACCCAGTGACGCCGGGTAAAGAGTTGTATCGGCCTCGCACGTGATCTTGACGCGCAGCATCTCGAGGCAATGTTCGATGTGCTCTTGGATAGTAATATGTTGGTTTACAAAGGCATGGACATATGAGTAGTTTCGTTCGGTGCGGTAGTTGTACTGACGAACCAGGTTCTGCATGGGGACACATACAGATTAACATCGTGCCCGAATTGAATCGTGACATTCTTGAGATGGTGAAGGGCTTATAGCTCACCAGGCAGTGTATGTAATGGAAGCCCTCGAACATAGCCTGGATTCCTCCGCCGAGTTCAGCTGGAACGTGATGCCAAGTTCTTTCCGTCTCGGTTTTGTTGAGCAAAGGCAACTGTTCGACTGGAATCCCCATGGCGCCGACTACGACCACGACAAAAAAAGTCAATACAAAAATAAGTGAAAAACGACAGCGAGGACTAACTTACACTGCCAGTCAGCGTCCCAAGCTTGCTCCAATTCGTCTGTCGGAACCCCAACATAGGGTGACTGGGACAGAGGAATGGAGTCGACAGTATGATACTCAATGGCATCCAGCATGGGAGCTATTCACGATCGAATGATCAGTCTGATAGCAGAGGCAGAAACGCGGAGATCAACATACACCATGCATTCAGTTTCCGGACACAGTCCATGTCTGAAGGCTCTCGCCACAGTCCTGCGACAAGAAACATAGCGGCAGAGCAAAAGCAGATGACAGCCAGCACGTGAAGGAATCTCTGTGTGCGGTCAGATTCTGACTGGACATGGTTATTCGAATTTTCCGCATCTGAGTACAGGAACGGAAGTTGCTGCTCTTCCAACTCGCCTAGCTCAAGGCCCAGCTCATCGGAGGGATTTGAGAGTTCCTCTGGTACTTTCGAATGCATTGTAGGATATCTTCGACCAAAGTTAGTGACAATTGTGTGAGAATCAAATTTTGCCGGAAACAATGTCCCAGCGTAATCAAGTCCGAAATCAGATACGCTTCAAGGTTGCGGGCTGTCCAGCAAGGTTGGCAGTGGCACATACGGCATGCCTAAGTGGGATCGGGGCATCGAAATGTGCGGACCTTGATGAAGATAGCTAGCTGCTTACTAAACCAAATTCCTGAATTAAGCCATCGATACCAGGGAGCGTACCACTTGTGCCTTATCCGTTCCTGTGAAATTGAGAGACGGACTGCGGTACTCCACCTCCTGCGCTCTCAGCGGAAGAAACTCGGTGTCGGTCATAAGCGGATTTAAGTCCTGCCTCAAGGAACTCAGACCGCTTCTCGCGCTGTTGTAGGGAAGTGGAGTTGAAAGTGGTTCGAAACCCTGGCTAGTCTGAGAAAGAGCTTACTTAAGCAAGCCTGATTAGAACCGACCTCACACATACCTAGGTACCTAAGTACTGAGCGCAATCAGCAGCTGTGTGCAGAATGTGCGAGCAAACATCCTGTCCTCAATACTACCAAGTTCATGAGATCTCAATTGTATCTAAAGTTTGTTGGCTCCTCGAGTAATCTAGGACTCACATCTAATCCGAAAATGCATATTTGAACCTGTTTGCAAGTCTCATGTCCAACACTGTAGCCCAGTCTTTGCATTGATGTACGGTGCCCCAGCCTTCGGTGGCACGCCGGTGTCCATCCGGATCAACCCTCGCCTTCTCTAGCGTCAAGTCCGAAGAACACATAATGTTCTGCCGCAAATAATCGAAACAGTGGTCTGTGTGATTGTATGTTGAAGGGTCGAGGGGAAAGTTGTTCACAACAGACGCAAAACGCGCCCGCAGAGCTGACTATTGACCACCCAGGACGATGTAAGCTTGATACTAGAGTCGCTGATGAGGAGCTAGGTAGGCGACTTAAAGAGCTTACAAGACAATGAAGCTGGTGAAACACCGATAGAGGAAACCAGTCATAGTCGCTGGTGGTCTCGATCCCAGGCGACAGTCCGAACCGTTGAGGGTCATGAATAAAAATACCCCCGTGACGGCCTGCACGGCGGTGGTCAGCGGGTCAGCAGGATTCGTAGCCTCTTGGAACTAACCCATTGACGCCCAAAGCTGTTCCGAGTCGTACGACGACATGTTCCAGTATGCATAATCTGGATCGAACTCGACAGTCACATTCATCTCCACTTCGAATAATGGAAATAGCACGGTTAACTACCAAGTACGGTGCAAAGACTTGAACAGAGGAAGCTTACTTTCTGGAAGCACAGAGATATGTTGAGCTTCTACGTTTTCGTGCTTCCCGGCGAAGGCTGCCCACGAAGCAGCGGCCACGGCAGCTCCAAAAGACGCGCCCACAAGGAAACAGAGTATGAGGGCCCAGTGTCTCCAAATGTTTTCCTTCGGCAGTGTCGTAACTTCATTGTCGTCGTTGGATACCTGAGAGTACTCTGTACTTGTTGGATACGCCATCCCAAGTGCTCGAGAACGAACCGTCGTAAAATTCAGAGAAAGTTCACAAGTCTGGGGATGGAATGGGAACCATCCTTCCTACGAACACAGACCGATTCAACAAAGAAAACAACAGCCGCCACAGTCCAGAAGCGCTTCTGAGAACAGTGTGTGCCCACCTGAGCAGGTGACAAATACAATGTCTGTTCGGTCTAGTGAGAATGTGATCTGTCGCCCTGTGGGATTTTACGGTAGTGCTGTTGTGCATAGAAGTCAGCAATAGTCTGTCATGGGACTCTCCATTTCTAATGGCTCCTTGTCAACAACCTGGTGTTGGGAAGAATCTCGAATGCAAGGTACAACATGTTAGGCCGCGTGTCCTGTATCTCTCTAGACGGGTTTATGCTTACAAAAGGTGTAGACAGCTGGGCACAGAAGGCAGGCCGCAGGATCCACTGAGGCTGAAGAGCGGCAGAGCGGCATCTTGAGCAATATTCTCGATTCGCCCACAGACAGTATGCGTGATGGGCTAAATACGGGGCTCGTTTCCTATTGCTACAGAACCCCATTCTGTCGGGACGACTTGGGTACCCGCATGACTCAAGGGGGGATATCCGGTTGGTCGATGAGCTTCGAAACGGACGATTCGCCTATTTACGACTCCGCCCTTCCAATCCATGGCAGATAATCACCTGTACTTCCCTGCAAAAATATCGAGTGGGTTTCCTAGGGCTGTTTTTGATAAGGCTGCGTGCCGTCTACCCGGATTACAACTACCTCGGCGCTTATTAGCCGTCAATTTCTGTCATGCCCTGCGTGCTATGCTGCAGCTTGCAAGCTATTCCTGCAGGGAAATGAATCAAATGATGGACTTCACTATACATATACATGCTCCGGAGGCTGTGCCGCAGCTTGCAACCTGAGCTGGCGGCGCTGGTAGGCCTCTCTGGCTTCTACATCCGCCGGGTTTCCTGTTCCTCGCCCTCGACTGGGGCAAGTTCCCCACAACCTCGGATTCTTCGGCATCATCAAGTATCACCAAGCCGGACAGGATCCAAGCAATTCTCCAGGGCTCGCTTGTAAATTGTTTGGGCTGATGTGTTGGCAATCCTCCTCCCTGGTCGGGCTTCATCCAAGCCAACGGGCTCCCCACAACCGACATCGAGCTGATGTCGGGCTTACGGAGTCCGAATACAACTACGCTGCACCATGACCTGCTGGGTAATTATGGGGTCCATTACACATTTGCCTCCTTGCCTATCATATCGAAGGCATGGTCAATGACCGTCTTGATGATTACCAATGTGTACTCTTGCAAAGGCTGGATTGGTTATACCTGGCTACAAACCAATCTGGGATCGGGATGGAAAGTATGCCATTGGCAAGAGGATAGATACACTTTAGTCAGAGGCATTGGAGCACGATTTGGAGCAAGGTGCCGTCTTTGGCTGCTCCAGAGTTATTCTGAGACGCCATGTGGGAAAGAAAGAACGACATTGACCAACGTTGTCCTCGAATTTCCTGTCCTGAGATGAGGTCTGCAAGGTGGAACATCCAAGACTACGGGGATCCTACTTGCATCCAGATGATCTTTAGGAATTCCACGACACGATCGGCTAACTTGGTACCTACCAAGATGGCTCGGGATGATCTCGAGCTTTCAAACCACAAACTCAGACCTTGGTGCTTGAATCCATTCGATGGTGACGATGTTATCTCTAGAATTTATATATTAGGTTCCTTATCAATCCAGGTATCCAAACTAGTTTTAGACAATGAAGCAGAAACGCTCGAGAATATCAGCAAGTTTCCCACATGCTTGCTCAATGTGCCTGTGAAAAAGATCGGCTAGCCATACAAGCAGCAATGAACTCATGACCATGGCCAAGAGAAGACCACCCTGGTATTGTATGCTAGTCCTGTTCCCTGTGAAGCCCCAGACAAGACCCAAGGAGCGAAAGCCTACAAGATGAAGTAGGGGTTCGTGGATGATGTACATTGCAAAAGAAATCTTGCCAAAATACTGAAAGGGCGATAACTTGAAAGGCCATTGGAAGGCGTCCTCTCTTGTCATTGCGAACATTATCAGAAAGGCTCCAAGTGCGTGCCAGTAATGATAATCATCTGTCACAAGGCAGAACATTTGGTATCCAGTCGCGCATGTGCCGGTGTGATGGTATCGGGGAAATGATCCGACATACAAGCCTGTCGAAAGACAGACGAGATTGATAAGTCGAGTAGTAGCCGGATAGCTGCTGGGAGTGCTCCAAAATGCTTTGTCGTTGTCCATGGTGCGAAGGTCAAGCTCACATAAGAACATGCCGCCGAGGAAGAGGGCCATATCCCAGCGTTCACGAGATGTGGCAAATACCGCCTGAAACCCTAGAATGACCAGCCTAGGCCGACTGCGGACGCGTAAAAGTGCCAAGCAGGTTATGTATACCACAAGCGAGCCTTTGAAGGAGATGGGAATGGTCCACAAATGCGGTCCATACCGTACGGCGCCGACGTCCCAACGCCACGGGTTGGCGAGCTCCGTGGCCACAAAATTGGTCCAGGACAGTAATTGCGACGCGAATCCGTCTAGTAGTGGTGGATATGTTGGTTTTCTGCCCGGCATCTCGTCGTAGGGGAAGGAGAACAGGCCTAGATGCGCTAGGATCATGACACAGAACGTCGACACCAATGGTGGCAGGAGGAGACGCGCTCCTCGTCTGAAGGCGGAGCCAGCGAGAGACAAAATGAGCGGTTCCCATGCCCCATTCCTTGCCAGCTTGAAAGGCTTGACAGACAGAACGTAGCCTGATAGAATAAAGAACATGGGTACTAGAGGTCCAGAGAACAAGAGACGTAGAAATGGAAGCCGTAGCAAGCCGTTGTATCCCTCGTAGCCGTACCCATAGTCAAGATGTTGCTGCCAGGGCAGATTGAAATGTCGAATGAAGACAAGAATGGAGACCATGCCTCTCAGGCCGTCCATGTATGCAGTAGAGCGGTTCTTTGAGGTAGTGACCACATTGCGCTCCGGACCTGATAGCTCCAGAAAGCTGGGAACGAGAGTATATGCAAGAGAAGAGAGAAAGCGTTTTGCGTAAATCCATCTGAGTGGAAACTTATTTTTAGGTTTTCGCAGATCATTGGGAGCAAGGCCTGCCTCGGAATCGTTGTCCATCTTGCCGGCTGGATCCTGGGAGTGATGAAGGTCGTGAACGAGCCGCTCAACGTCGGTGGCAGGAATTGAACTTGTTCGGACGAGGGACGCAGTATTCAGTAGGTGTAAATGTATGAACCTTGGGATGAGGCAGGATGTTGAGCTTCGTTGGCGTGGTAAGAATTTTCAACAGTTCCGGGTGGTTTTGATGTGTACGTTGGTATCTCCCGAACACTGTACGTAATATTTCGTTTGTATTTCAGTTTCACACGCTGCCTAGGTGCTGCCTTGATAAATGGGAGCTCAGATAAGTCCTGGAACCCAATCTGGTACTCCAGTATCCGGATAGACAATACCCCTAAAGATTTGCTTCGGGGGATTTCGTCATGGCAGCCTCCAAGTTTATCTCTGGGTGCCGATGGGCAGAGTGCAACATTTGCCCGTAAAAATCTAAGCCTATCGCCGTTTGAGTATTCAACTGGGTCTCCTGTACTCCGTACCTAGGTAGCCTGTGGGAGAGCGGGTTTTAGGGTAGTCCGCGATTGGCTTCCACCATGGCGGGATTTCATTTCACTGGAGGTTGTGGCTCCTGTGCGTACCAGGTATTGACAAATTCTCCAAAGTAATATGCAGGTAAGGGGGCATATCTTCTGTGCCCCGTGTAGCCGGCCAGAAGTCTGACAAATTCAGAATGTACTTTCAACCAACTAACGCCAATGTTCCTACTTTATTGGAAGCAATAATAATATAAAAAGGCCCAGTCTTTCTCACCGTCCTCGAAGATCATATTGTGCGGACCGATCCTCAGACGTTCTTGATCGATCCTCGCAGTCAAACAAACTCTTCAAAAGCTACCCATCATGAAGTTCTCCCAGGTTATCGTTGCGTTCCTGACCACCGGATCTATATCCGCTATGGCCATTCCATCCACAGGTTAGCTCGACTCCACAAAGCAATGCCGAAAAACGCTGGCAAAGTACCTAGACTAATTCTTGTCAAACTTAGGTGGAGCTTTGAATGCTAGATCTATCTCTCAGCTTGAAGGGGAACTCCTCACTTCACGCTACGAAGGCGGTTCCGAAGACGAGGACAAGAAGTTCAAGCGCTACGAGGGTGGTTCTGAGGACGAAGACAAGAAGTTCAAGCGCTACGAAGACGGTTCTGAGGACGACTTATACAAGAAGTTCAAGCGCTACGAGGGTGGTTCTGAGGACGAAGACAAGAAGTTCAAGCGCTACGAGGACGGTTCTGAGGACGACTTATACAAGAAGTTCAAGCGCTACGAGGGTGGTTCTGAGGACGAAGACAAGAAGTTCAAGCGCTACGAGGATGGTTCTGAGGACGACTTATACAAGAAGTTCAAGCGCTACGAGGGTGGTTCTGAGGACGAAGACAAGAAGTTTAAGCGCTACGAAGGTGGCTCTGAGGATGAGGATTAGGAGACAGTGCAGGCTATCTATTACTTCTAGATGGCTCCGATGATAGCTTCCTGGTGGAACCCTCGCTGATTAGCTCTGAACACATCTCACACTCGTAATCCACGTTCAATTCTAAGTTGAAGGTTGCTGCTTCATATCAGTCTTGATTTGTACTTTGGTTCAATAATTCATCTCTTGCCCAGGTCACTTGGAAGCAGCTGCATATCTCATCGCGGGTGGCCCATCTAAATCTCGTTGGTATCTGAATATCACCCGTGGGCGTTGGCCAGGCTGACGAGATGCGAGGGAGACAATGCAGCACTAGACGCAGCTCGAAGTGAGTTTGATATGTCTACACTGAAAACACCTGCATAGACTCGATGATCCCACGAGACGTGGGGAACGAATGGGTGAGCGCCGAACCACTACAATCCAGCTATGGTCAGGATCCAGGATTTGTGCACCTTTTGCACAATGCAATACTAACAATGACTTACCTAGGGTAGCGAGCCTGTCATCAAAAGCTCCCGCCGATGGCACCATCAATTTCTTCCTGTCCCTGACTTTGTGACCCCTGGTCGTTGCGATGATGGTTCTGCAAGCCTCGCTACTTGCATGTTGCTCATGCAGCAAGAATTCCAGTGTTTAGACCCGGGAATCTTCCACATCGAGTTGGTCCCTCCTGAGTACCCAATACAACAAGATGGAGGATCAACAAGCCGGACAGCTTCTTAGGTTCGCTTGCAAGGTGTCTGGGTTGGTGACCACGCCCGTTCGCGCCGAGCAATGCCCCACCTTGGGGGCTGGATTGCCTCCAATTCTAGAACTGACATGCTACAGCCGCAATGAAATACAGCGCGGATGCCGAGGCAGGGAGTGGAACAAGACAGCTTGCAGCCGTATGGTCTCATTCGAGATGACACCATCTTAATGCGACCGACATCTGTCCGAGTTTCCGCAGCCTTACAGGAGCCGGCGGCTCTTGGAAGTTCGTCACAAAATTGGAAGATACTCAAATTTGGTGATGGTAGTTGTGGCGGTGATTGATGGCGGTGAGGCTACCTAGGCTTCTTATGAAATCCATGTAAGACCATTGGTCAGAATCTGGGCGACGGGATTGCTCGGCGCAACCTTGCGATGCCTCAGCAATTTGCGGTATGGCATTACGCACTCGTATGAGCACTCTTCCATGCCATTGGGCAATTAGCGAACCGCACAAGCACGCACGTAAATACCTTTCCGGGTGCACGAGCTGCGAGCCAGAATTCGTAATCCGGAAGGTACATTTGTACAGGTAACAGCCGGGCCCAGGTTCCAGGTCGCGGCAGCGAGCGGCAAGGGCCAGCACCCACTTGAGTGTTCGCGGCCTGCCTTAGCTTGCCGTTTACCCGGAGGATTCACGCACCATCGAGGCGGGCATACACAGTGCGAGCCTCGTTACGCTGAAAATAGGCTCCATCTACGGAGTGATATACCTGGTGTATGCAACCGATGAATTTGGTTCTTGCTCAGGGTCTTGCTCGTCCCCAATCCGCCGACGGCTTGTCATTAGATTTTGTGCTCCAGATATCTCTGTCTTCTTGAAACCCTACCTCAACCATGTATCAATTATAGTTGTTCTGTGGTTCGTGTCAAGCACCCAGATCCCTCACTCTGAGTAAATTTGACTTATGTTACCTGCACCTCTTCGTATACCTCCGCCTTCACTAAGTTTGTTGGAGTCACTCCGAGATTTTCGCTTCTCAGTAAATGTCTTTTGTTCTGAAAATGAATAAGATGTCTTCGTCTTCAGCTGTTCTCGTGTCATGGCGGAAATGGCTACGGGTTAGCGAGCGAGACGCAGTTCCCGATACGCCTTCGGCCAAATCTGTCGACGACGAATCTGATCTTCTCATGAAACCTTCCCGGGACCTACGCGAACAAATCAGATTTGAGGATACTCGAACCCTTCCAACACTAAGGGAGTATGGCTGCTCGATCAAGCAAGATGAGGAGGACTGCACCGGTCTCTCCTCGGCAGACGAGTCAACGGTACTGGCCATGTCTCCGCACCGATATCACCGCCCGGCTACAGCCTGGAGGATTTCGACTTGTGGGCTGCTTGTTGTCGTTGCATTCCAGACTGTTCTGCTGCTCATTGGCCATCAGCAATCCTTAGGCCCGATCGCCTTTGATGGGAGGGAGACAGATTTTGGCAAGTACCGCCCCTTCCCCTGCGATGGATCAGAATCTGTGATCTCGATGCTGACTTGGGAAACACAAAGTATCGGCACGAGGCGCGATTGGGTTCAAAAACGTGCTCTTCAAGGGTGGTTCCGTCGTGAAGGCAAACGGTGAAATGGTTGTCCCTCACCCTGACCCCAAGTACATCGGAGAGCCAAGTGATGAGATAGACGAAGCATGGCATAATTTGACGGCCTGTAAGAACAGTATACTCCATCTAATTCCTAGGGAGGCTCACTAATTTTGTCGGTAGCGAGATATACCTACATTCGAATATCGGTAGCTGAAGCGCGAGCCACATGGGGTGAAGATTATCATCAATTCTGGGACGAAGAAAGAAGTGGTTACGTGGCAGGGTAAGTCCGTTCCACTAGACAAATAAGATTGCCTCTCTGACAAAATTGTGCACCAGACTGGAAATGTTTCACACCCTACACTGTCTGGTGAGCACTGAGCGGGTCAACTGGTCCAGCACAGGTTCTTACCTAGTACTCTGCTGACGTGGTAATTTCAGGATCGATTGCGCAGGTCTTTGTATCCAGACCACTACAAATTTAAAGGATACGACGAGTTCAATGACGAAAATCATGCGATTCATCTCGGTAGGTATTCCTGGTGAATCTCGAGATTACTCAGGTAGTTATAAGCTTGTGCTCAAGGACTGACACAGCAGCTAGGTCACTGCATTCAGCAGATCCAGCAGTATATAATGTGTGCCGGGGATATAACACCTCTTCCAACAAGGTATTCCGAGGCATTAGGCAGAAACTATGTCGACTCCGATACTACGCACAAATGTCGGGATTTTGATCGAATTGCTCAGTGGAGAGATGAACGAATGACCGGCGGGAGGTTGGAAGTGCCTCCGTATAATAGGGACGCGGAGGAGTAGACAGCTTTTCACTCAAGTCAAGCCAAGGCAAGTGACTTGCAACTCATAAGTTTATATGTTGTTCCGGAGGTCCAGACGAGCTTCCGCCCTCCGCCAAGTCAGCGCGAGCTGCATTCGGGAGGTCGTCTGCCACTCCGAGATAAGTTGTGAGCACAATCATCACATGCCAGTGCAATGTACTCGTTGCATCCAAAGTTGTTTACTTGTCGTGCGCTGAAACCAAAGCAAAGGACACGAACTTTTTGTACATCAGAATAGACGAGGCACCAGGGGGAGGAAAAAAAAAAAAAAAAAAAAAAAGCTTATCGCATTGCAGCATCTCCAATTGACTTTGAAAAGTCGGAGTCCCCGGAAGCTGCATCTCCAACGCTCCTCCGGCCCGGCGAAGCTGCAGCTTCAAACTTTAGCCGAGGCTCATGACTGACGTCGCTGCTTTCGGGCCACCAAGACGCCAAATGCCCCCGACGTCTTTTTTGCTCATACTTACCTCCCTGCATCTACCATTGATCGAGGTTATCTATCAGGCTGACAAGATCATCTTGACACACTCGATATCCACAGCAACTCTGCAGCCGGCACGACCTTGCCAGGAAACTTGGCCGAGCACTTACTCCATCATAAAGCTTCAGAGCTACCTAGTCGCACGTGGCTGCGCGAGCACGGACTGAAGCGCAGTTCAGGACTCCTTCCCTCCTCCTCCTCCTCCTCCTCCTCCTCCTCCTCTTTCTCTTTCTCGCCCTCTCCTCTCTAGCAACGCAGGACAGGACGTTTCAATCTTCGGCGCGATCCTCCGCCCTCCCCCTTCTCTCACCATGTCCTCCTCAAAACCCAACCCCGCAGCAGCCATCAACAGCACAATCCAGAACCAGGCGCCCGCCCCCATCGCCGACAACGTCCCGCACCTCCCCGAGTCCTCCGCCGAGCTCAAAGCCGACGCCAAAGCCGCCGCCTCCACCGTCTCCGCGCAGCTGCGCTCCTTCGCAGCCGGCGGCTTCGGCGGCGTGTGCGCCGTCGTCGTCGGCCACCCCTTCGACCTCGTCAAAGTCCGCCTGCAGACCGCCGAGAAGGGCGTTTACTCGTCCGCCATCGACGTCGTGAAGAAGAGCATTGCGCGCGATGGACTCAAGCGCGGGCTGTACGCGGGTGTTAGTGCGCCGTTGGTGGGCGTCACGCCGATGTGTATGTGAAGCAACGAACCCTTGCAACTCAGCCTCTCTCATCTCTCACACACACACGTGGGCTTCCCATCCGTCCGCCCTTTCCAGCTAACCTTCCCCTACCACCACAGTCGCCGTCTCCTTCTGGGGCTACGACGTCGGCAAGTCCCTCGTCACCTCCTTCTCCGGCCCGACCGCCCCCGGCACGCCCCTCACCATCGGCCAAGTCTCTGCGGCCGGCTTCTTCTCCGCCATCCCCATGACCGCCATCACCGCGCCCTTCGAGCGCGTCAAGGTCATCCTGCAGGTCCAGGACCAGAAGCTCGCCCCCGGCGAGAAGCCCAAGTACTCGGGCGGCGTCGACGTCGTGCGCTCGCTGTACCGGACCGGCGGCGTCCGCTCCGTCTTCCGCGGGTCGACCGCGACCCTCGCGCGCGACGGGCCCGGGTCCGCCGCCTATTTCGCCATGTACGAGTGGATGAAGCGGCGGCTGACGCCCGTCGACCCCGCGACGGGCAAGCCCAGCGGCGAGCTGAGCCTGCTGGCGGTCACGGCGGCCGGCGGCGCGGCCGGCATCGCGATGTGGATCCCCGTGTTCCCCGTCGACACGGTCAAGTCGCGCCTGCAGACCGCGGAGGGCAACGTGAGCATCGGCGGCATTGTGCGCGAGGTGTACGGGCGCGGCGGCGTCAAGGCCTTCTTCCCCGGGTTTGGCCCGGCGCTGGCGAGGGCGGTGCCGGCGAATGCGGCGACGTTCCTGGGGGTGGAGCTGGCGCATCAGGCTATGAACAAGGCGTTTGGGTGAGAAGGGGGCGTGCGTGCTGATGAGGCGGCGGCGTCGCTCTTGGGCGGGTGGTCTCTGAGCACGTGAAGTTCACACCAGCAGTGTCTATAGACGGAGGGAGGATCTTTTGAGAATTCCGGTCGAGTCCTAATATTCGAAGCTATTTTAGATAGGACGGACGGCACACGTGTCAGTCTTGAAGGGTACATAGACAAGGAGCCAGAGGAGTATATAAAAGCAATTTTGATCATTTTGAGAAGACCGGCCTGCTCGAGCTGGCTCTCATTGAGTCGCGTGGATCAGGATCTCATACCAACACATGGGAGCAACAGAAAACATGAAGGCAGAGACGAAGGATATTTTTGCCGCCCTTCCAAATCACAAGTGACTAAAACTCCGTTGCCTATCAAATACCTTTACATACCCGGTGTGATGCCCCAAGAGTCCCAATTCCCTTTCGCCCCATGGTATCCTTCCGAGTAGTTGCAGACTGTACAAAGTTCACATAAAATCAACCGGTAATGCTATAAGACGCTCGCCACCCTCACGATGACCCGTACTCCTTCCGCATAAAAAGCACACGTGGAGTGGTGGCAAGATCCCTTGCCAACGTCAATACCTTTCATTGACCGTCCACCTCCGTTTTGGCGACGTCAAGTCGCGCGGGACCTCATCCTCCCGGATAGGCTGCGGACTGCCCCACAGCCCTCCTGCGCCAGATCCCAGCTGCCGCCGCGGAGGGAAAGGCACATGCTCCGCGTTCGGCCTGGTATTCGCCGTTGCTGGTGGGCCAAAGTTGCCGATGGCATTGCTGCGCGGCGAGACAGTGTCATCACTGCGATCCCGGGCTTCGACATTGCTTGCTCTCGTCGGCGTGCTCGGGGTCGCAAGCGCGGGGCCCAGGATAGCTTTCGCGGAATCCTCGCTCTTGTTGACCACGCTGGTAGACAGACCAGTGTCGTAGCTGCCGAAGTTCGGCAGAAAGTCGTCCTCCTCTTCCTCCGGCGCATCGAGTGTGCTCCGCAGCGGCGACCATAAGCCTCCGGTGGCAGGTGTCGTCTTATTCAGGAAAGATGTCACGCCGCTGCCCACAGTGATGCCGCCGTTCAAGCCGCTAGTGCTAGTGTTCAGACCGAGTCGAGCTGCTAGTCGTGACGAGGAGCCTGAGGCTTGTCGCACAGCGGCAGATGATGTCGCCGCTGGGCCGTTTCGGGCTTCTGATGTGTTGTTGTTGTTGTTGTTGTTGAGTGAGAAGAATCCGTTCTTGTTGTTATTGCTGCTGCTGGCGATGGTGCTAAGTGGTGAGGACGTGAAGGTTGAGCTACCGAGGCGTCCGCGGCTGGGAGGTTTCGACGCGGCTGTTGCAGAAGGGGTTCTGGATACACGCCCATTACTGAGGTGTTCGTTGCTGGCGAAGAGTTTGAGGTCGTAGTGCTCGTGAAGAGCGACTATGCCGGAGGAGTGCGAAACGGTGTTGCTGGCATTGCTCCAGATACGGGAAAGCTTGTCGCTCTCAACCTCCTGCACACCTGGCTTCCTCACGGCTTGCGTCAGAGACGCCAGGCCAACGTCTGTCAAAACCGGCTGGTGGGTGATCGCACCAATCAAGGCATTACAGCCGGCACCGTGCGACACGATGATGACCACGGACTCGACTTCGACGTCGTCATCCTCGTCGACCATCACGTAGTCATCAGTAACACTGCCCCGCCTCTCCTTGGTCACCATCTCTGTCGGGTTCTCGGCAACAGAGTACCAGTCGATAAGCCTTTGTAGACCTTTCCGAAAACGCTGATGCATAGACGTCCATTCCTCGCCGAACGTTCCACCGTCGCCCCAGTCGAGCGTCCCGCGCATCGAGTCCCATTGATAGTCGACATGACAACAGTTGTCCCTCGCATGTGGCACGTAGCCGTTTGGAATCTCAGCATTGTGGGATATGGCGTAGGCCGGGACAGGAGCGACATAGGCCCCACCGGTCATTAGCCGTGACTCTCCATTGCTCGTCACACTTGAGACACTGCCGCTTCTTCCAGGGAGACGCAGTGCCTCGGCGAGGCTGGACACATTGTCCAGGCTGCTCACTGGCGTGATCGGTGTGGGTGACTGGGTCCAGGTCTGTGCAACAGCTGCCGCATTGTTGTATGCGGCGAAGTTCGGGTTGCTGCTGTAGTCTTCCTTGCGCAGTAGGCCTGCTTTCGCACTGGCAAGCATCAGACTTGATCCCGGTGGCGGCGTGATGAGCTCGAAGTAACTCGGAGTGAGCCATTCGCCGAGGAAAGCGTCCAGGCGGAGGACGGTCTTCTCTATGGTGACTTGCTTGGGTGTGGTGGGCCGCGAGTCTCCTTCGGGGGGTGTCGGTAGGTTAGAGAATGGCTGGTTGGAATTGGTGGGAGGAATATCGACGCTGATTGAGGAGCGCAGTCGAGGATTTGTGATTGAGTGTGTCGAAGATGCTCGGGCGGGTGCAGGGCGGGTTGGTTCGGGCATGGAGGCAAGCCCAGCACTGATGCCTACGGATGTCTGAACGCATCGTAGAAACGGGGAGGAGTGGAGGACAATCTTGAATTTGCGTCGTTTCCTTGGTGGACCGTCTTCAGATGTGTTGGCAGCCTCATCTTGCTCCTCCCTCTCCCTCAGAATCTCGCCTATCCTCTGTCCTACGGCGCGTGCCTGGTTCCATCCGGAGTATGTGAGAGGGGGATCGTAGGGAGTCGGGGACTGAAGATGCCACTGCTTGTTGGCAGCGTCAAGGCGGTTTCCGTGTCTGAGGAAGAAGCAAGGTCAGTGCACGTCGACAAAGCGACGCCACACTGGAAATGCGGGCAGGCAGAGGTCGGAAAGCGGACTCAAGACAGAAGAGAAGCTCGGCTTACCTGACGACGAAGATGTAGGCCGGAGCGCGGCCCATTGCTGCCGAGGCTGATGACAGTGATCGATCGAAGCGTGTCGTATCGTGTGGGAGACGTGAGGGTGTCTGGGTAGGTTTGCACTGACAACCAAAACACAGACGCTGATCGATCCCACCCAAGGTGAGTTTCGAGTTGGAGAAAGATCGAGGGCAAGCGACGTTTGGAGAGCTGAGGCCGTGTGTCGTTTTTTAGTCTTCAGGCGCGCGGGCCGGGGCTACTACCGTCGCTGTAGGGGCAGGCCTGGGCCCGCTTCCAAGGGTGTAGACTGTAGTGGGTGGTACTTTGGTAGGGGTAAGTCGAGTGTGGGGCTAGCTTTGAAAGGTCCTCAAATGTCACCGGACCTCCTCTAGGTTGCAGCGGTAGTGGAGAGAAGCGGTCTGGCGTGTACAAAATAGACTGATGAGTTGAGGAAATCGTCGTCGAGGTCGGACAACTTTTTTCTGTTAGTTCCGGGCCTGCAGCCGAAGTGCAATCCTGTCGATCGTCCGGCCTTTGTCGAACCACACTAACAGGACCATCAAACCAGCACGAGGCAACACGATCGCTGTAAGAGGTGATACTACCGACCAAGAACCTGCAGCAGGAACAAGTGGTGTGTTTTCTCTCGTGGGGCTTTTTTTCATGCAAGTTGGTGCAAGTCGTGGTCCGTGAAAGATTTGGACAAACGCGATTGCGGGCAGTCGCCGTTATTTACCTAGGTAGTGACCGGCTCGAAGCAAAAGGGTCACGGAAGTCCGCAATGGCAATTTCCAGAGTCATTGAGCAAAACGGACTGTCCGGGCACATAATCACAATGGCGCGGCGAAAATGAATATTGGCTTTGTTGATCAAAGACAAATTGCAAATCGGCATCATGGCGCTACACAAGTCGGGCATTTCGGCCTCACACACAGTGCGCACTACTGCGGACTCAGGCTAGAGTTGGCTGCCATCCGAATAGCACATACTGTACCAAAGTAGAAATCGACTCTGTTACGGAGTGACAAGTCAAATATCAAGGCGGAAAAGGACTTGCGTCTCTTTGTCACATCGCACATACTCTACGGAATATGGTTGTGCCATTTCCTCTTCTAGACTCTAGCCACACAACGTCACTCGATCACAATGTGATGCACCTTGCCTCGATTCGTCCGCCTGCGCCCATCATGATTTATATCCGACCCAATGCCAATGCTCAAATCTCCAGGCGGCCAAGCACACAGGGCACACCAGCGATGGTGCCACCAAGTGCTGCGGTTGTGATGGCGCGTCGTCGCATCGAACTGTCGCCGTTGTTCCCGTTCATATGCCGTCTCAGCTGGTCCGTCTGCCCGTTGTGCAGCAAACCGCATGGCATCGCATCACGGCATCAGTGCACCACTTCGTCACATGCCAAAATGTGTTGTTTCTTGTTCAAAGTTGTGTTCAAGGTGGAGGCGATCCTAGTCAAACCTTGCAGGTGAAGTGGGTCTTCCAAGCTCATCTATCCCCGCAATCGGGACCGTATCCCTGCTCAAATGCAGGCTTCATGGATCACTCGACCCCTGTCGATCTGGTGCTGAGGCTGAGAGGTAGCAATGCTTGTCTTGTCTTCGAAATGTGGTGGAATTGTCATCATCACCAAGCATCAAATCGCACTTCGCAACAACGCCTCTCGAAGAAGGGATGAGCGCTGTCAATGCTGAGCTCATGACCTGAACGGTGACCATACCAATCAACAAAGATATCAGGTTCCAGCCTGCGCCCACCGCCAAAAATGCATCTTCCCTCGCTCCTCCAACTCCCTGTCCTCCTCACCACCCTCCTCCTCAGCCATGCCGCCCCCATCCTCGCCGAGCACACCAGCAACTGGGCCGTGCTCGTCTGCACCTCACGCTTCTGGTTCAACTACCGCCACCTCGCCAATGTGCTCTCCATCTACCGCACCGTCAAGCGCCTCGGCATCCCGGACTCGCAGATCATCCTGATGCTGCCCGACGACATGGCCTGCAACCCGCGCAACGCCTTCCCCGGCACCGTCTACTCCAATGCCGACCGCGCCGTCGACCTGTATGGCGACAATATTGAGGTCGATTACCGCGGCTACGAGGTCACGGTCGAGAACTTTATCCGGCTGCTGACGGATCGCGTGGGCGAGGAGACACCGCGGAGCAAGAGGCTGCTGACGGACGATCGGAGCAATATCTTGGTGTATATGACGGGTCATGGCGGGAATGAGTTCCTGAAGTTTCAAGATGCGGAGGAGATCGGCGCGTTTGATCTGGCGGATGCGTTCGAGCAGATGTGGGAGAAGAAGCGGTATGTGACGGCTCTCTCTGTTGCTGCCGCGGCACGAGAGCACAAGACTGACACACAATTGCTGCACAGATACAACGAGATCCTCTTCATGATCGACACCTGCCAGGCCAACACAATGTATACGCAGCTGTACTCGCCCAACATCATCGCCACCGGATCCTCTGAGCTCGACCAGTCATCCTACTCGCACCACGCCGACAACGACGTCGGCGTTGCCGTCATTGACCGATACACATACTACAATCTGGAGTTCCTAGAGCAGAACGTCCGCGATCTAAGCAGCAAAAACACGCTCGGGGATCTGTTCGACAGCTACACGTACGAGAAGATCCACTCCCACGCCGGCGTGCGCTACGATCTTTTCCCGGGCGGCGAGGCTTCGGCGAGGTCGAGGCTTGTGACGGACTTTTTTGGGAATGTACAGAATGTTGAGGTGGACGGGGCGAAGAATACCACGCTGGAGGAGGATTTGCTGGCGCTGAGTAAGCATATCGCGGAGTTGAGAAGGAGGGAGGACGAACTTGAAAGGGTCACGACGGGAAATGGTAGCCAGGAGGAGAGGAAACGCGAGACAGGCAGTAAGAGGGTAAAAGCTGCGAAGCCGTTGACGGATGATAACTGGTGGGCCAAGAAGCTGCTGGGTGCGGTTGTGCTAGGAGGTGGTGTTGCAGTATGGGGCTTGGGGTCATTCCTGGAGAAGTCTGGCAAGCCATAGAGCTAATTGTCTGCTTTGGATTCTGTTTTAAACACTGTTCAAATCTGATGATACTCAATCTGATACTACTTTGAAATGGTGTTGCTTCTGTGTTCATATGAAGCTCCAATAAAGGCCTGGTCCACCACACAAGACAGCATTGCAACATGAGAGAGATAGAGAGAACAGAGCATGAGAAAGAGTGTGAAAAGTGATAGAGCCTCATCACGCAATATCACTTGTACTCTAGGGCATGTATCTGATGAGTACTTGTCTTATATGGAATTGACATGGAAGCTGATGATGCTGGTCCCCTCTCATTTTGGAGTCAACCGAACACACAAACCTTCACTTTTCTATCCCGCTCAAGCTGTGAAATTTTACCACAACACCAATTTTCAACAGCCCCGCCAATTTCATTCGTGTATATGCTTTCATAACAAAATAGGCTGTCATCCCACCCTTTTTCAATTCTCTTGTGTCATATTTGATTGGTTCTGTTGCTTCCAGTTACTTGTTCAGCTTTTTTTCAGTTGGCTTAGGTGCATAATCTGTCTCCCTTTGACCTCGACCTCGACCTCAGTACACTCGCTCCACTCGTCAACTTCACCCATCAACTCAACCAAATCCACACACTCGTCCGAATAACATCAAAATGAAGAAGGCAAAGGCAAGCGCAAGACACACAGTATCATCTACACATACCGAATGAGCCGTCACTAACAAACCACAGATCCCCCCGCTCCGCCCCATCGCGCTCTCCAAGCAACCCCTCAACCACCGCGCCCTCGCCTGGTCGAGCGACGCCGAGCTCGCCGTCGCAGCCGACGACTCCGTCACCATCTACCTGCCCACCTTCCCCCTCCTGGACCCCACGCGACCCCTCCAGCTCGATGGCCAGATCCCAGTAGGCTCATCATCCTCCTCCTCCACCAACCAACTACGGCAGCCAAATGGCCATGTCGACCTCGGCAACGGGATGGGTATCCTGCCCGCCAATTTGCCCGAGAATTACGGCGACGATGTCCTCGGCGATGACGATGACGCGGACGATAGCGACGACAATAGCGTCGGCGGCGGCGGCGGGAAGGAGGCTATTGACGCGCGGCAGCAGCTGCTGAAGGCCGAGGCTCGCGAGCGGCAGTTCAGCGAGGATGACGCGCGTGTGCTCTGCGTTGCATATCCGGCGCTGCATCCGGAGCTGAATCTGCATGTGTGGGAAGCCGCGGGCAAGGCGATGCCGGTGATTCGGTCGGTTGCTGTTGCTACGGCTGCGGATGTGGTGCTGGACGATGATGGTGACGCGGTCATGGGTGACGCTGATGCTGGGGCTGAGGATGAAAACGGTCAAGCTGAGAGTGTGCATGATGGCGAGGCTGCTGGCGACGGGGACGATGAGA
Source organism: Ophiognomonia clavigignenti-juglandacearum (assembly GCA_003671545.1). Classification (NCBI taxonomy): domain Eukaryota; kingdom Fungi; phylum Ascomycota; class Sordariomycetes; order Diaporthales; family Gnomoniaceae; genus Ophiognomonia; species Ophiognomonia clavigignenti-juglandacearum. The sequence goes on along the minus strand of PYFS01002689.1, from coordinate 6,849 downwards.
ATGAGGAGGATGGAGAGAAACAGCCAAAGCTGAAGGTGATCAAGCAGCCGCAGAAACGGTCGCCGTCGCCGCCGCCCGAGATCATCGCGCACCCCGGCGCCGGTACGGGCGTCATCGCCGGCTCGGGATCGAGCCTCAATCACGTCGTGGCGGTCGAGTGGTCGCCTGCCGGGCTGGGCCGCAACCTCCGGCCAGTGCTTGCTGTGCTAACTGGCTGCGGGAGTCTGGTCGTATACGGCGAGGGCGGGCTGCTGCCGTTCGGAAGCACGGCGAAGCCGTTCCGCATGCTGGAGGGGAGCAATGGATTTGCGCGGGACCTGCAGAGTTGGTTGGCGTTGTGGGCTGTTGGCGAGAACTTCGTGCTGCCTGGGCAGGAGGAGTATGGGTATGGCGAGTTTGTCAAGGCGTTTGCGTGGAGTGCGCCGTTGGGGGTGGGCAAGGCGCTGTTGGGGTATATGAATGATCTGAGGGAGATTGTGGTGCTGTGTGTGGGCACGACGTTCCAGAAGACGCAGGAGGGCTTGGAGGAGGCTATTTGGAATGTGCAAGAGATCGCCAGGATGGAGACTGGCGGGCCTCATGAACCCGTTGATGTGAGTATCTATTGTCGTGGTCTGACAAGAGCGCTGAGACTGACATTACATACAGCCTGATGATCCGGACTATATTCCCTCGCAGTCCAGTTACTGCCTTCGATGGGGTCCCTGGGCCAAGGGCAACAAGACGTGGTCTTGCTTGCTGTCCTACATGGACAGAAACTACGTCGGCTTCAAGAAGTTCACGATCAACGCCCCCACATGGAATTCTAAAGAGGCTCCCATCCTCACCTACAAGCCCATAGACTGGGACGGCCTCTGCGTGCATCTTACGGCCGATGCCTTCCTGGAATTTGAGAACAAGGTATGTATTCGATCTCGCTTTAACATGACCACTATAAGCTAATCAGACACTAGATCTGGGTAGTCAACGGCAAGCTTCTCTGCCGCGGTGTCGTTGCGACTCCCTTTCTCGCCAAACCTTTCGAGATCGACCTCAGCAAGCCAACCGGAGCCAAAGCCAGTCACTCCACGGACCTGTGTAAGACAACCTTTCCGCGACAAGCTGTCCACAACCCCATCACCGGCCTGGTCATTCACTCCATTCCCGAGGACATGACAACTCCCCCTCCAGCGCCCTTCTACACAGCCGTCCGCCTCTCCGCAACCGCCACCAACCCCAAGTGGTGGGAGTCCAACGCGCCGCACCCCATGCCACAATGGGCCACCGACATCACCACCAAAATCACCCGCCTCCTCCCCTACGGCAAAGCCATCCGCGAAGGCGACCGCACCGCCGAGACCGCCGCCGACGGCGACGACGGCATCATTCCCCAAAACGAAGAAAACAACGGCGACTCGGCGTCCGACGACGACGACGACGACAGCCCTGAGTCCAAGCCCAAAGACCTCGACGCGCACTTCGACCCCTGGGCCAACGAAGGGCCCGACGTCCACCCGCACAACATGCGCCTGTGGGGGCTCGCCCTCAGCCCCGGCGGCGGCAGCACCGCGGTCCTCGCCACCCAGATGCTCACGCAGCGCCCGATGCGCGGGACGTGGGCTGCGCACCGCAGTCGCGTGATGTTCAGCCACCACGAGGATGCGCGACAGCAGCCCAAGAAGGAGCGGCAGCAAATTGAAGCCGCCGTGGGCAAACCCGTCGTCGCGGGCGGCTTGAGCATCGAGGCGCGCATGTGGGAGTGGATGCACGGCGGCGGGCCGGGCGTGCCGGGCCTCACGCCGCCGCCCTCTCTCAACAGCAGCAGCGATGACAAGGGCAGCCGAAAAGGTCCTCAAATTGACCCGCGGCTCGTCTCGCCCACCGCGCAGGCGGCGCTTGACATCGCGGCTGCGGCGGTGCGGGCACGGGCGCACGACGTTTTCGTGCCGTTTGTAGCGGCGCAGCGGTGCGGGATCTGCAGCCCTGAGAGCGAGCTGAGGCCAGTCAAGGGGGAGAAGGAGAAGGAGGGTGGCGGCGACGTCGGCGGTGGGCGGGTGCGGGATGCGGAGTGCCCGCGTGGCCACCGGTATGCGGTATGCGGTGTCACGGGGATGGCGATTCTTGCGCCGGGGATCTCGCGGGCGTGTGGGGTCTGTGGGTGTCGGTGCTTGCTGGTGGAGTGGTTGCTGGAGCGGGTGTTGATTCCTGTGGGGAGGGAGGAGGAGGCGAAATGGGTGGGTGAGGAGATGGTGAGGGAGGTTTGTGGGAGGTGTGGGGGCAAGTTTCTTGATTGATGAGGGAGTGGCAGGGAGGTATACCCACAATATGAGGCTCTTCTGGCTGTATATATAACTCGGGCGATACGATATACAGAGTACCTTGGAACCTAGGTGGTTCAAAGAGAAGACCTTCTGGGTTGCCAAAGCACATCAACTTTAGTATCTGCAACTCCATCACCAACTTGCACCATCTTTCTATAAAGTTTCCTTTCCATCACGAAGCTGTCTCCTGGCACATTACCTTTGCTCAAAATTAATAGGAACTTGCCCGTGTGCGAATAAATATGGAATTCTCATTATGCTATATCCAACATCCTATAAATAAATTCGTTCAGGCCTAAAGAGGCGATCTGGCGAGAACAGATTTACTCGTCAAGTGCGAAATTTAGTCCCACCCCGCAGCCCTGTCAGCTTGGTAGCCGCGCCCGGGCCGAATACGTTTATCTTTTAGCGGGCCGAGACGGTTCAAGGTTGATGCTTGGCGTCCATCCCCTGCTCCTGCAACCACTTCCGCTCGGTTCGCGGTCGGCTACGGCACCCTGCCCTCAAAGCCAGATCCTCATATGCTCCCTCAGGCGGACAGTAGGTACACTTGAAAGGCACCTGTTTGGGTTGATGTTTGCACTTATTTCTCAGGTACTTAAAGTATCTACATAGGTATAAGTATATAGATTATGTCTGATGCGCGTCCTCAAGCTAGCTGTCTCAGCTTGTTGAAAATTCACAGCGACCTTTCGTTACTTGCAATCATCGTGACGCGCCCATGCCGTAGACACTATAAATGTTGACAGATCTCTCAAACGCCAGGTATTTAATACCCTCTTGAACCCAAACTTGAGGATAATCCAACTTCCATCAAAAACATCACAGGCAAATCACCTGAAACCTTTCGAAGGTTCCAGTCGCATTCATAAATCCTGCCTTTGAAAGATCGTGCCTTCCCCGATTCAAACGACCGGCCAACCCCTGCAACCTGGTACTAGCGCGTAGTTTAGTCATCAATCTCTCCCGGTACTTACTGATCCTACTGCAACAGCATCATATATCAACCACAACTCTCACCTTCCTCAAACAACGCAGGGCAACGACACAGCCTGCGTTGCGTCGTGCGGCTTGTATTCACCCAGAACACCAATCCCTGATGAGTCATGCGACCGAGGTCCATCGCTTGAGACCTTTTCTATCTGCGAAACTCGCGCACGAGTCCACCGCAACCCCACCTCTCAGCCCATCTCAGCTCAACCCGTCGTATCGCGTCAATTACATCACATCTCGATGGCGACCGTCTTCCCATGGGACGGCCGCGATCAGGAGGAGCAGGCTGAGGCCCGCTACAATGCTCCTCTGCGCGCCGAGAACCAGCAGCTTGTCAATGAGAACATGCACCTAAAGCGCATCTTGCGCGAGGCGGGCATCGCTTGGAGCGATCAAGTCGCTTCTCACCCTGCATTTCAAGCCGCTCCCACCAACCATTCCCATGTGCGCGCATCCCGCCGCCGCAGTTCCCGTCTCTCCGCCTTGGATCATACCCCTAACAGGCTTCCATACCTGCCCGTCGAGATCCTCTTGAGAATCTGCCAGTACTCCCTACTCGCCAAAGACCCTATCATCGACCCCCTTTCCAAGCGCATCCCCGACACTCTCACTGTCTCCGAGGCCAAGCGTGACCCGCAGGTCGCCATCGGCTTCCTTGCCACGTGCAGGGCCTTTCACGTCGAGGGCACGCGTTACTTCTGGACCAAGAATGTCTTCACCTTTACTTCTCCAGAGACCATTCGCCGCTTCGCCGATCTGAGCGAGCCCCTCCGCCAGACCGTGCGTCATATCAACCTGCGCATCATTGCCCGCTACTATGACGATGAGCAGCGTACCCACAAGGTCACGCCGGACTACCATCCATCTTTCGCCAACAAGTCCAGACCTCTTCAAGTCATACAACGGCACAGAGAACTGGACAGTCTGTCCAGGCCGGGTTTCGTAAGTCGCCAGCCATCATTCTCTACTCAGCCGCTATCATTCATTTACTAATCTCCAATTAGCGCTGCTATGCCTGGACTCAGACTTCTGACTTCCTGGACGCTCTGCGTGCTCCGTTTGATCCGACTCGGCCCAAGTCCACTGTCGGTCCTCGGCAGCGCCTCCTTCCCAATCTCACCTCCATGCGCATTGACTTTGTCAACTTTCCCGAGTACTTTCTACCTCTCCCTGACCCATCGCTTCATGAGATGGCCGCTCATGAGATGGGCTATACTCTGAACGAGCTGGTGGTTACTGGCCTACCCACCTGCGAGGTTGGGCACAGAGCTGGACATGACTTGCAAGGCATGCTGAAGGACGACGGCTTGTATATCGTCCACGAACCCGCCTACTTCCAGCAGAAGCGTTCGCTCAAATTTTTCCGCGAACTGCCTGGACTAGGTCGTGTTCAGGTGGTGCGCTCCTTTGGCAAGCCACTCAAGTCGAAGACTAAGGACAAGGGCCATGTCTTTCCCGTGGCCCCGGAAGAGACGGGTCACCCCAAGTCGACGTGGAAGAAGCGAAAGACTCTTTGGAAGCGTGTGCCCATCTCTCGAGATGCCGAGGAGCGCAAGTGGGTCGAATTCGACCGGCACACGGGAGAGGATGTGAACGAGCTGTTCGACGACAGTGACGAGGACGTCTGTCCCAACTGCGGTGTTATCCACAGCATGTCGTCTGATGCGGAAGCTTCTGACTACGGCAGCGACGATTCTGACGATTCTATGATGTAAGGGGCGGGGTCTCAGCTCGTTTTTTTGCCTTTGCCTTATATGCAGGACTTTTACCAGAACAGGGCGGAATAGGGCGGCACAAGGATTCACAATAGCATTTGGGGTGTAGGGAAAGGCACTGCGTTACTGTATTGGAGTTGGAGGAATGCTGGGCTGGAGGTCATTGTGTTTGATAGGGCCACACGTTGGACCCGATGAGATGAAGTGGTGGACGACAGTCACCGTGTACGCGCCTGTCGGCGAGCGATACTATGAAAATACCCCAGCGTAAGCTACACATACACAAAGGCTTTTGTTGCAATATCACCTGGTTTCGAACGTTGCTGATGATATATGCAAGAGGAAACCCACCAAAAAAGGCGAAGGGACAATATAGTGGCGCGATTGGCTGGCCAGGTGCCATCGAGCAGACGATCGAGAAGGTCGGCGAACGACGACGACACAGGGATGCATGTGCGTGTAAACCTTCCGGCCCTGTTTGATGATCTCCCACTGGCGTGCATGGCCTCACCACAGTTCCAAGGTTGGTGGTTAAAGTGTTTCAAGTGCCCCTCGCGGGGAAGCACACTGCAGTATGGCAGCCCCGGAATTTATCATAGCGCAGCTTCTGCTATAATATTATGGCTGCACGTATTTGACTCGACCCATTTTCTCGTGCTCATGGTTCTGTATAATAAAGTGCCATGTCTTGGAACATTTCTGTTTCCTTCCCTTCCATTTCATGTTTCTCTGGAAAGGTGTCAGTTTAGAGTCCGACGCTGATACGTACACCCTCCACTAACACTAACAATTCTTCTCCCACCACAACCAAGCAACATGGCAGCCGTACTCCAGCAGTCCCAACCAACTCCCAACACCACGACCGCAACCACCGCAACCCCCTCCACCTCCACGGCAATCTCCTCCACCTCCACGGCAACCGCCTCCACCTCCACGGCAACCGCCTCCACCTCCACGGCAACCCCTTCCACCTCCACGGCAACCCCCTCTACCTCCACCACCACCGCCCCCACCAGCAAAACCTCCCTCGACTCCTACGGCCTCCTCATCTACGACCGCTACACCACCATCTTCGAGCCCGTGCCGCCCACCTCCCTGCCCGAGGACTGCGTGCGCCTGGGCCCCGACGACGTGCTCTTCCTGATCGAGGCGCCGCTCAACGCCGTCGAGCTGTATGAGGCGATCCTCAAGCCCCGCGGCGGGGCGCCGCTGACGGTGCACAAGGCAAAGCTGGTGCCGCGGAAAATACGTGGCGCTGAGAATGGCGGGGGAGGAGGAGGAGCAGGGAGGGCGGCGCTGGTGCAGGAGTATGTGAACGGGCAGGGGAAGCTGGCGGGGAGAGGGGAGCAGGCGGAGAGGGAGGTGCGGTTTGTGGTGCTGAAGAAGGATGTTATTTGGCAGCTGCAGATGTACTACCACTTGTGAGTTTTCTCCACCCCCATATTGTTTCTCTCCCACACTTCGACGCCACCTAGATCCTTATTCCAGCACAACAAAACTGCAAGCGAAAGCTGACACACCTCCCCAAACAGCATGTGGCCCGTCCAGCTCCAATACATGCACATCCCCGTGCGCGTGTCGGGCGCCAAGACGCTGCGCTCGCCGTACGCGGCCGTGTGCTACAACGGCCACCGCGTGTACCACAAGAAGCTCAAGGCGCTGCTGAAAGCCACGCACCTGGCGCACGCCCCACTCGCGCGCAGCCTGCTGCGCCCGGGGACCGTGCCGCTGCCCGAGACGCTGCGCGACTATTTGGATGGCGTGCCGGGCCGCGACGCCGCCGCGGCGTATGTCGAGGCTGCGGGCGGAGGCGTGGGCGCGGGGGCGGGGGTGGGAGTGGT